>JAVLUZ010000628.1:0-211841 GCA_036768485.1 Mermis nigrescens | reverse complement strand
AGTTTTCTCCAATTTTGATGATTTTTAAGCCGCTAAAGGCATTTTTTTAGTAGTTATGAGGACTTTTTTTAACCTGTGTTAACCAATTTTTGGGGTTTTAAGAGGCGGTTTTAGGTGGAACTTGTTTTTTGACAAGAGCACTTGTAACCTGGTTTAAAAATTTTGTACTTGCATTGCCTGTTTTGCATTTAGGGAGTTTTTTGAAGAACATGGTGTGAACCGATTTTGCGCCATTCAACCTTGCCGCACAATCGCAACGATACTTTGTGTCACTAAAAGACGCGGAAAAAAATAATAAACCAAGTCCATACAAAACTCACAGTACGGTACTTCAAATATCATACTTCGACATTCACCATTTTGGAATACTTTAAAGGAATCTTAGCAGTTTTATCAAAAGTTTCCAATTTTTACTAATTAATATTTTCCTGCCATTTCAAGAACGCAGATTACAAAAAATAAAGTTATACGCGGAAACGAAGAATAAAAGAAAAAATTTTTGTAATTTTTTACCCAAATTTTCAGGAATTTTTTTTAATTTCACTATTTTTAGCATTGTTTACATCCAGTTAAAGATTTCTACTTAATGCCATTCAAACAGCATTTTTGGATTATCCTAAAGTTCCAACCATTTGAAGATTCAAACAGTGGAATGCAGAATAACATGTACACAACTTAGGTCGACCTCAGCATCTATACATCGACCTGAGCATCTATACATCGACCTAAGCATCTATACGTTGACCTAAGCATCTTTAACCCTTTTCGACCTAAGTAGGAGCGACTCTTCTGGCAATAGAAAACAGCTTCTCAGATAAACTAAGCCTAAGCCTAAGCGTCATTTAAGCAGAAACTTGAATTTTCATGTCTAGACAGAAAGAACATGCAAAAAACTGTTTTTTCAAATTTAAAAAATTTTCAAACAAAATTTTTTTACAAGATTTTTAATCGCTGACCTTGAAAATGTCAGATACATATGTTTTCAGCCCAAATTCGGAACATTTTTGGTAATCTGCAAAATACCTCACTTTAATGTAGCTAAATGAGTAACCCTATCTTCACCAATATTGGTCCGTTTTTCTTAAAATTTTTTTTCTTTTCTTTGTGCATGTTTACCTCATTTCAATCAATATCGTTCCTTTCAGGTACATCTGTAGTTTTCCGTTCACACCATAAAGTAAAGTTTAGCCGCATTTATATGAAAACAGGTTTGCCAAGTTTGGAGTTCCCCCATTTTGAGTTTTTATGGCCGTTGGAGGCATTTTTAAGCTTGATTTAAGTTTTTGTGCCTATGCTTAACAACAACAAAGATTTTATTGCAAACAGTAGGGCATGTAGGTAAAAATAAAGACACATCGTACGATACAAAGATATGATAAAACGACATATGACTAAAACGTCAGCAACAGGACACGCAGTCACGAAAGTGACAACTTATGCGTGCTTACTCAGATGAACAGAAAAATCAAAAGCATTGAGTTTATTAAAATTTCTAAGCTAAGGTGAATTTACAAATCAACTGGTAAATTCCCACAGATTCACATATCTATGACTGAAATCATACTTGAGAATATCTGAACAGCTACTGGAACAGTCAGTTTAAGGTTATTGACAAGAGCGAGTATAGTTGCGATTAAAAGCGAAAACTCGTCACAGAGAATGTGTGATTTTCCATCAATAATCTGATAATAAAAGGATAAACAAAAAAACAGATACAGCGTATTTTGAGAGGTTCTAATGACAGACTTTAAACAATCATTATATGACAAACCACTGTTAAAATCAAAAATACAATGGGTAAACTTGCGCTGAACTCACTCGATGCAAACAACATCTCGAATACGATAAGGACTCCAAACGGTACAGTAGGCATTCGTGTAGCTGGTTCACATATGTATTATCATAGTCATATTATAAGGGCGTATGTGTGCGGTCGATAGCATCTGAGGAAATGAGAAAGTTGCTTTTAGTCAGATTAGAAACGTGGACCCCTTGCTCTAAGTCCACAACCATAACCAATCGACTCAACGCTGGTTGGCTTCGATAAAGATTGCATGGTATTCGTGATGTTTGCTGCATTACCAGCTGATTAGGCTTAGGTTTAGTATCATGGACTGACTCAAAATGTTGGTATCAGCGTAAAATTAACCTGAGTAATGGGATGCAATGAGCTGAGCGAGTGAAGTGAGTGATGCGAGAGTTGCATCCCATTACTTAGGCTTATTTTAAACGCTGGCACCAACATTTTGGTCAGTCACATGAATCTACTGGAAAAATCTGATGACTGCCTTATTTGTTTCCGACTTGACTCAAATCAAACCAGTCAGGTGGCAGCTTTCACTGATACTACTTGCTGTATACGTACCTATAACGTGGCTATCTTAATACATATGTGAACCAGCTACACCAATGCCCAGCAGTACTCTAAAAGCGGACAAACATATACAACAAAAGCATGAGACAAAATGTTATGATCAACGCAGAGAAGAATAACTTCAGCATCAGACTGGATTGCTGAGAAGCTTTTTTAATCACTTCATGATAGTGCTGCTGAACTTTCAAATATGCTGAGACATTAGAACACCTAAATCACGGACACAGTCAGAATCAGAAACTAAAACTTGATTTCCAATAAAATATTGATGTTTAGCGATTTTTATAACCCATGTACAAAACTGGAGCATTTATCAATAGATATCTGAAGCTGCCATTCATGCAGCCATATGCATATAAAGCTATTAATAATAATAATAATACTACTTAGCTCCGGAAAAAACAAGGGTAAAACAAAAGTCGCAAGGAAAATAAAATAAAAATGCGAAACGTCCTGGACACGCAGGCAAAATAGAATTGCGCTCACGTGTGCCCCAAATTATACATTTTTAACATCATCAGCAAATAACTGAATATGACTGCTCATATTATTACATAAATCATTTTTTGGAGTTTTTTTGGGTAGGAGTTTTTTGGGCGGTTTTGAGGTTTAAAATTGGTGTTTTTGACAAGCGCTGTTTGGTAGCACATATGGGCAATGGGAGGGGGTGGCATGAACCCTCAGAAGGCCTAATACGCCCTAAAAATCAAAAATACCCCTGGCTTTCAATTTTTCAATTTTTTTGGTTTTCATCGCAATTTCTTGATGCCAATGGATTGTGCTCAAAAACTAATCATAATAATACTTTATTTAGAGGAAAAAAACACAAGGGTAAAACAAAGTCGCAAAGAAGGAAAATAAAATAGCATAGCGTAAAATGTGAAATGTCTTGGACGCTCAGAGCAAATAGATTACAAAAGAATTTTTTTTAATTTAAAAAAAATTTCTTTTGCCACACCTACCAACATTTGGATTGATTTAATTTCATTACCTTATTTAACAACAAAAGGATTTATTGCTAGGTCCAAGAAAACACATGATAAAAAAGTAATTATACAGTACATGATAAAAAATGACAGCAATTGGGGCAGGCAGTCACAAGGTGACAACTTACGGGCCAAGTGCCCCTTTACAAAAAGAGATAAATCGGAAAGTACCGAGTTTGCGCTTAAAAATTTCCAAGCTAGGTGAATTTACAAGATCATATGGAAGCAAATTCCACAGATTAACATATCTGATGACTAAAATCATACTTGAGAATATCGGAACGAGCTACTGGAACAACAAGCTTGAAATTATCAACAGAGCGAGTATCATTGTTGTTGAAAGCAAAGAATGCGTCACAATGAATATGGGACTGTCCAGTAATAATTCGAAAATACAAGCACAAGGCAAAATGAATATGGTCTGCTTCAAGACGTTCTAAAGACAGTTTAATTAAACAATTGTTATAAGAAAAACCGCTGTTAAAGCCAAAAATATTTTTGCGTAAACCTGTGCTGAACTCTTTCAATGCGATCAATATCTCGAATACAATATGGACTCCAAACAGTAGCAGAGCAATATTCAAGCAGTGGATCAGAACATATATCTTGGATGCAAAACGGATAAAATTTCATTATCAACGAGAAAAGAGCTAGCTCTCAGAATCAAAAATCAAGAGCATTGAGAAGCTTTTTTCATTATTCCGTGACAATGCTGTTGAAATTTCAAATTTTTGAGAGATTAGAACTACCTAAGTCATGGACACAGTCAGAATCAGAAGGCAAAGGTTGATTTTCAATGAAATATTGATGTTTTGGATTTTTATAACCGATGCACAGAAGTGAGCATTTATTGATAGATATCTGAAGCTGTCATTCACGCGACAAGCTTATTAAGATCATTCTGAAGTACAGCATTACAAGTGGACAAATTATACAATGGTAATGTTTAGGCCACATTGGATAAGAAAAATTTTTGTATTGCAAAAATGCATTTTAGTGAGGTAAAATTTTGAAATTAAAAACTGAAACTGAAATATTTTAATCGCCAGAAAAGTGGCATTCAGTATAGCAGGTTCACATATATATTAAGATAGTCAAGAGTATTGTAAAAGTGCGTATGCATGCACCCCCCGACAGCATCCAATGAAGCGGAAGAAAGTCGCTGCTAACCAGATTCGAAACATGGACCTCTTGCTTCAAAGCCGAGAACCTGACTCACGTCGACACGCTGGTTCATTTCAATAAAGAAGGCAATGTATTTGTAATGTTTTGCATTGGTTTACCTGCTTATTAGGCTTTTAGGCGTAGTATCATGGACTGACTAAAATGTTGATGCCAGTGTTTAAAATAAGCCTGAGTCATGGGATGCGACAAGCAGAGCGAGCGAAGCAAGCAACGCAAGTCGTATCCCATTGCTTAGGCTTATTTTAAACGCTGGCACCAACATTTTGGTCAGTCACATGAAATTACAAAAACAATCTGAGTACTGTCTAATTTGTTTCTGGCTTGAATTATTTTGAACCAGTTAGGTGACAAGCTTTCACTGGATACTACTTGCTGCATACGTACCTTTATAACATGGCTATCATAATACTTATGTGAACCAGCTACACCAATGCCGAAAAACTTGTATGCAAATCGGTAACAACACATAAGGCAAAACAAAGCGTCAACTGAACAAAATGACGTGCAGATCCTTGAGTAATTGCTAAGATATGCCCCACAAAATTTGACAAATTGGTGCTTGATAATTTTCTTCCTGGCTGCAAGGTAATATTTCTCGAAGTGTCCACGTGGTCGAGTAGTAGATTCCATATTCATAAGTATCTCTGGAAAAGTCATTTGGATTATGAATTGGAATGGGCTATACACATACAGTTCTTGTCACGGAAATTGCAAACGCAGCGCTGCTGTGATTTACTGCGATTGACCAGCTACAGTAGAACGTAAGCGCTTTTACCGTAGCCACGCGTGTTCAGCCGTAGAAAGATTGCGTTCGGCGTTAGTAGATCACAGCTAGCATATTGCGTTATTTGTCACACAAACGGTAAAAGAATTTTTCAATCTGCTTTGATTTTTTGCATGTGTGCGCAGTGATCGTACGGGGACCCCGACCCCGACCCCGACCCTAAACCCCGGCCTAAACCCCGACCCCGACCCCCGACCGGGGGCAAGATTTTTCGAGTCGGGGTTGAACCTTTTTTCGGGGGTGAAATATAACATCTAATTTTTTGGTACACAGGAGAATGGTATAAATAGCAAATAAATTCGGGACAAGGATGATTCATTCACGAGCATAATGAATATGCTAAACTCGACACTCGCGATATTTCATAAAATGTATTCCTAGTCGTCATCATACATTCCCATAGGGAAGGTGAGGGGGTATTACCAACACCTAAGGGTCCGAGACTTGAATCATTGTCGGACGATTTTGAGCTATCAAACATTTTCTGCATGATTTTTGGGTATAAAAGCAGCTAAGATACTAAAATTTTTTCGGCGCTTCGCACCGACTAATACATTTCTGTTTTGTTTACATAAAAAATACATAGAATGAACTTAAAATGATCTGAAAAATCAAAATTTTCGATAAATTCTTACATTTTTTACTTACAAGAGTAACGAAACTAGTCAGAATGGTACAAAAAGTAGTTAAAAATGCAGTTTTTTCACATTAAAACATGCTATATAGGACGTTTTAGCCATTTTTCATATTTGACCTGCAAAAAAGGCTAGACTCTAAATTTAGTGACCCAAAATTTTGGGATTTCACCCCCTGAACTTCCGACCTTGGGATACTATGGTCGCCATGTTGTTAACACGTACATACATGTTCGCATATTTATCAATATAAAGTGCGTCAAAATTACTGATACATGGAATCATAGGCGTAGCCAGGGGGGCTTTGGGGGCACATGCCCCCCACCGAAAATTTTCAAAAATTATGTTGATTTTTCTGGCGCAATGTGTCCAGAACATTGAGTTCAAAAAGGCACAAACGTCAAAATTTTCCGGCGCTTCGCGCCGAGTCATTGTTATACAGATACAATGAATTTAAAAGCTTGAATCTGTTAAAATAATCCAGCACTTTGCATCACTTTAGTGATTTAATGCACTATGAGTTCATTGAATGAAACTGCACTTGCTTGTTGAGCATAATAGTAAAAAAGCGAAAATGTTTGCGTACCAATTTGTCTATTCTCTGTTTTGTTTATCTTTCTTTACAAGGACACATAACTCTATTTGAAATGAAAAGAAAGGCCATAATTTTCTTGTGTTTTTGCGCATGTTCTGTTCTCTGAACTAGTTAATAAGAAGGCCACAAATGGGCCTGAAAGCGATAAGAACAAAATTCTCATTGATACATCTTTTAATGACTTATTGGTTGCGACCCGTTGCTGCGCTATATATTTAGCAGAGGTCGAAAAACGCATTTCAGCTCAGAAGTTTGGCGCAGTGTAGGAGTTCATCAATTTTAAGTTTTTTGGGCTTAATTCAGAACCGAGATTTTGCCGATTTTACGAAAATTTTAACGTTACTAATTAAAAATTAGAATGCTTTTTTACAAAATTTTCGGGGGTTCTTCTCTGGACCTCGCTGGGGGCGCTTGAGCGCGCCACCCTAGACCCCCAGCCGTACAATCTCGTTCTACATGTGCAAAGAGATTTTTAGGAGGACAGAAAAGGTAAAAGGATTAGGAATTTTTAAAAATTTCCGGCGCTTCGCCTTGCAATTAGTTTATCTGTTCTGTATGATTTAAGCGGTATAAATTGAGTTTAAAGCGTAAAAATGTCAAATCTTTCCTGCGCATAGCACCGCCGATTACTGTCTTTCTTTTTGTAAAGCTCCAGCATTGCGTTTAAAAGCCTGAATCAGTCAAAATATCTTCATACTAAGTTGATAATTCGTAGTTTTCCTGTTCTGCTGTGTCAAACTATTAGTATTCACAGAGCTACAACATGTTAAGGGCGGTAAAGAATGACTGAATTTCTTGGTGCTCTGCCCCACTTATGATTTCCGAAGTGTTTGTCAATAAAAAGGTCGTCAATTCTATAAGAAAATGGTGAAAATTTCGAAAATTTTCGGCGCTCCGAGCAATTGGCTCCTCTGCAATCAGCGCGCTATAGAATATATATAGTTTAGAAAAAACTGTGGAAGAATACGAAAAAGCGAGAGCGATTAGTGATTAATAAAATGTTGAACATAATTAGCTTTATTAGTATGCTCTATAAACAAGTAAAGGTATCGTTTTTATCCTTTTTAAATTGGTATGTAATCATGCAATGTTAATTGTTAATCTTCAACCCCGACCCCGACCCCGAAAACCGGGGTTTTTCATCCCCGACCCCGACCCCAATCGGGGGTGAAAATCTGACTCCGTACGATCACTGTTTGTCACACAAACGGGAAAAAAATTTCTCAATCTGCTTTGATTTTTTGCATGCGTGCGTCTCAAAAGTGTGTGCATGCTGCAGGTCCAGTCCGAGAAAAAGGTAAAAATAGATTGGAATTTTCGTGCATATCATTATAATTCTCGTTTCCTCCATTGGAATCTCATCTTAGAGATAATGGGCATAAAAATGGAAGAAAATAGTATTTCCTGTGTGCGATCAATTGCATATTGCTCTGCTGCAGAAGAGCATTTTAAAATTAATTTCAGGCTGAGAACGTTCGGCGTTTTAAAAGAAATTCATTGCCAATGAAGAGCAAAAGATTTAAAAATCATATAGACCCAGGGAACGCTGAGCGAATATCTTTGTGAGCTTGTGTATTGAAATATCAGGAGGTAAAAATGTTGTTGTTTTCAAGCCTTGCCTTTATGACATGTGTGTTGAGGCGTATGTCCGCTGAATAAAATAAATACAAAATGATAGATACGCATATATAAGTACTTTAATTGAACAAGAAAAATTGCAGAAGAAAGCTGGCTGGTCAGAATGAAATTTGCGCGAAATGATAGAACGGGCAATATTTTTTTGAACTATATGCTTGCCTGAGGAGACAGACACTATGTGATGTATTTCACTTCTGAACTGAATATTTTATTGATGTACATATCGTAAATAAATGAAAAAAGCGAAGATACAAAATATTTTTGAAAGCGGATAATGAGGAATTTTTTATCAATTTTGTAGTTTAAAGGCACAACGATATTTATAATTTAGTTTATTTTATGTAACAAAAATTTTAAATATGCAGCACCTGAATTATAGGGGGTCAGAATAAGGTAAATCGCCAAAAATATGTATAACTAAAAATAGAATTCTGGGGTCTACAGTCAGTAATTTGCAGGGGTATGTATTTCAACTTCTGAGGTCACATCACAATCCCCCATGGCCATTTGTGGCCAGAAGGAAGGAGCATCAACGGTGTTTTTAATACAAAATTATTTAGATTGTGCTGTGTCCGCTGTACTGTCCCATGCTGTGCTGCTATGAAATATGATCAATTTTATTATTCTTTTCAGCACTATAAAAGAATCGAATAAAGATTTATGATTAATTAATTGATTTATTCATTTTAAAATTAATTTTAAATATCAATTTTCAAATTCTTGTCTAGTCGTATTCCATGTCAGTTCTCCTCTAATATTACTAATTGTATCATTATGTAAATATTAATATAAAATTATGTAATAAAAGTATAATTATCTTATCCAATCACTTCAGATGCTTATTTAGTTCAATTTTTCAACAAAATAGATTTTCGTTCTTCCATGCCTGTGTCAAAAGAATGTCCAGCCTGGCTATTTTTATCTTTCCGATTTACGCTGCATACAGCAGGCACAAAGCACGTACCTACATAGGCGCGCAGGGAACCTTCCACGCTGCATGCAGCATGCGTTAAACCCACAGATTGCGTAAAACGGTCTTCATTGTAACAAATAACGGCGTGGTCGTATTACTCTCCGATTTGTTAAAGAAAAAGACACGCATGCTGTATGTTTGTATTAACACGCATTGAGAAGGTCATCTCATTCTACTATCTGCGATCTAGTAAGGATGATGTACAATTAATTTGCAAAAGTATTTGTCATCTGTATTTCACCATTTTGTTAAATTTTCTATCTAGCTTAGACCTTACAGTCACTATTCATTCTCTCTTCCCAATTTCCCAATATAATAGTGAAAAATATGGTTTGTAGAAGAATGAAAATACCTTTTTTAAAAACCTTTCCCTCCAAAAGATAAGATGCAATTTGCTTTGATTTTATTTCTAATTTTGATTTAGTCAAAAGTATGCGCTTTTTAAAATCATATAACTAATGGCAAAAGAAATTTTCGGGCCTATGTAATTTTTGAATCTTTTGCTCTTTATTGGCTATGAATTTGTTTTAAAACGCAGAACGCTCTCAGCCTGAAATTAATTTTAAAATGCTCTTTTACGGCAGAGCAATATGCAATTGATCGCACACAGGAAATACTATTTTCTTCCATTTTTATGCCCATTATCTCTAAGATGAGATTCCAATGGAGGAAACGAGAATTATAATGATATGCACAAAAACTCCAATCTATTTTTACCTTTTTTCCTCGGACTGGACCTGCAGCATGCACACACTTTTGAGACGCACGCATGCAAAAAATCAAAGCAGATTGAGAAATTTTTCTCCCGTTTGTGTGACAAATAACGCAATATGCTAGCTGCGATCTACTAAGGCCGAACGCAATCATTATTGTGGCCGAACACGCATGGCTATGGTAGAAGCGCTTACGTTCTACTGTAGTTGGTCAATCATAGTAGATCACAGCGGCGCTGCGTTCGCAAGTTCCGTGACAAGAACTGTAAGAGGGGATTGAGATCCCACTGAAAGTTGGACGTCTCCCTATCCTTTCCAAAAGTCATGAAAATTTTGACCCCTCCCCCGATCCCGATTTTTGGAGAAAACAATTAATTTTTTTGGCTGTTTTTATGCATTTTGAGGCCGTTTTTGGCCGAAAAATGGTAATAATTTATCCCCTTCTCGAAAATGGTTGGGGCGGGAGACCAGCCTCCCAAAATTTCGAGCCGGTACATATATGGAACTGGCAACTGGTAAAACAAGCTTTCTGGCACTTTGCCCCGTCTTGATAAATTATCGAGTTTTTTATTGTCAAAAGCGACTTCAGAAACTGTTTAAAATGCTCTACTGAAGGCAGGAAAATCAAGTATTACAAGAATGCATTACTGATAATGATTCCTAGTAGAACACTAAATCTGTATACACAAAGCGTACCAAACCAACCACCGCCACTACATGCATACATAGGATTTTCTACTAAAAAACACTGATTTTTTTAACATGGGCGTTCTAATTTTGTACGATTTCAAACCTCCCAACAAATATGGAAAAAAGGAAAAGATGTGCAGAAAAATTTTGAGATTTTTTCATTTTCATACTCTGCTCCGAATTCTACTGGGGGGCACTAGAGCCGTTTCACCTTAGACCCCCAGCTCAAAAGAGGTTTTTCGTTGTATTCTCTCTTTCCTAAGGTCCTACCCGAGTAGTAAAACTTGCGAAGTGCGCAGCATAAATTGTGGAACAAATTTTCGAAAAAATATTATATGCATTGAAATTGTTGCAGGACGATGTGAAAAGTCCAAAAAAGGCATTATTTAACACCTAGGACGCATTTTTGTACTTTTTTACTTTTAGAATAAAAAAATTTCTGGGACAAATCCCTGCTGAGTCTATGTATATCTGAGGCATTTTGTGAGCCAAAATTTTGAAATGTGAACGTAATTTTTGGGCTTGGTTGACAATGTGCATTTTTTCGAGTGACACTCTTACTATAAAAGATGAAAAATATGAACCAAAATTTTGTTAGAGGTCAAAAATTTGGGTAGGTTCTTTGTCAAGCAAATTGCCAGGAAAAACGACGATTGTGATTAATGCTTAATGATTAATTAATGATTAGTGATTAATCGGAGTCGTTCTTCGTTGCGGAGGGTTAGACTGGAAGTGAGCCTAGTTAAAGAGCAGTAGAGGAATAATTTGGCTTCCTCATTGATCAAGAAGTTAGGTACTCGCCCTCTAGATTCTCTAGAGGAAACATGGCTAAAAACAAGTGAGAGTGACCTAAAAAAGCTTATTTTTTCAAAAGTCAGTGATAACTTGAAATCAGATTTTCGGACGGGGAGGGATAACCTACTTTTTGAGGACTTATTTTCTCCCGTATGACGTATAATTATTAAGTAGATGCATCATGATAGGTGCATCTTCTTCGTTGCATCCTTGAATGAAATAAGATAAAATGTCATTTTTAATTGGTTGCAGATAAAGCGTTAAGACGGTGTGGAAAATTTTTTTGTGAATACCTATGGTAAGTCAAGACGGAACGATAGTTTTATGGCTTTGGAGTTCACAATTATACAATGCTTCAGAAAATGTAGTTTTTACACTTATGTACCTTGTAAGTCGATTTTTTTTGTCCAATTTTTCTTGAGCTTTGGCCTAGTTAAAGGTGAAATAAAATTTTAGGCTTAGCGTTTGGTCGAAAATTTAGGTATATTTGCTTATTTACTTTTGAATAAGCTTTTGAATAAAACTATTAATACTTTTTCATCATTAGCATAGTAAAGAGGGAGAGATACTAGTTTCTACGAAGTCACTTCCGAAACCTGCTTTTTGTGAAATTTCAATTTTTGAAAATTTAAATTTATAAATTCAAATTTTGAAACACAATTTCATTTCAGAAATTGTAATTTTGCAATAGTATCTTGAATACAATCGCTCGATTTTTCGGAAATACCATATGCGGCACTTAATCCGACGTTTTTTTGCATAGTTTGTTGTCTTTGCTTAGATTCGAGATGTGTTTCGAAAGTTTATTTCATTGGTCGGAACCTGAACGACCAAAGTTTGTTGACTTCGTGAGATTTGTATCGTTTGCGCTTTGCTGCTTTTTGTGCGGAGTGCTGTCAAATCTGATTTTTGTTATTACCAATAGGGTAACTAGCTACGCATAATACCTAACGTTGTTTATGATATATTTAACAATTTAACATCAATCCTTAAAATAAAAGGTTTCGAAATATAATTATTGAATTTTCAAACTTCCAAAAAAATAAATTAAAAAATTTGAATTATAGAAACTTTTACGAACAACATAAAAATTTGATAATAGTAGCAAATGATATATATATATATATATATATATATATATATATATATATATATATATATATATATATATATATATATATATATATATATATATATATATATATATATATATATATATATATATATATATATATATATATATATATATATATATATATATATATATATATATATATATATAGGCAGGCCCGTATCCAGGGGGGGCGGGGGCCTGCCCCCCCCCCCGAAATGGGAAAAAATTTTTGTTTTTCCCAAGGGTCCCCCAAAGGGGAAAATGAAAAATTGGCGAAGTTGGTCTGAATCACCGCCAAAACAGGTTTTTAGCGTACTTTTGAGCTAGAAAACACAAAATTTTCGGCGCTTCGCGCCGGATTTATTGTTTATGTAAGGTTTTGTCTTCTAAACCGCTGAAAATCGCTCAAATTTGAGTTAGACATAGAAAGTATGTCAATTTTTTTCTAACGCTTTGCGCCGGATTCATTGTGTAGCTATAGTTTTTGCCTTCTATAGCTCACTCAAAACAGCTCAAATTTGAGTTATGGACATTGGAACAGGCCTGTATCCAGGGGGCGGGGGGCCTACCCCCCAAAATGGGGAAAAATTTTTTGTTTCTCCCAAGGGTCCCCCGAAGGGAAAAATGAATAATTGGCAAAGTGCGTCTGAAACAGCGCCTAAACAGGTTTTTAGCGTACTTTTGAGCTAGTAAACTCAAAATTTTCCGGTGATTCGCACCGGATTTATTTGTTTACGTATAGTTTTGTCTTCTGAACCGCTAAAAAATCGCTCAAATTAGAGTTAGACATAGAGAGCATGTCAATTTTTTCTAGCGCTGTGCGCCGGATTCATTGTTTAGTTATAGTTTTTGCCTTCTATCTCACTCAAAAACAGCTCAAATTTGAGTTATGACATGGGAAACATGAAATTTTTCCGGCGCTTCGCGCCGTATCTGTTGTTTATAGTTATATGTTTTTTGTCTTATAGTCCGCTCCAAAACCGCTCAAATTTGAGGTTGATATGCAGAGCATGTCAATTTTTTCGGCGCTCCGCGCCGAATTATTAATTATCCGTATTGTTTTTCTCTGTAAAGCACAATGATTATGTACAAAGGCAAGAGATAGGAAATAATTCGCCGATTAGGTGATGAGAAATCAGCTTAAATGATAAATTTGCTGTATATCAAAATGAAATAAAGTGAAAATTTTTTAATTTTTTTGTTGAAACTTTTCTTCACCATTGTATAGAGCTCGCCGAGATACGCTCAAAACTGTCTTTATTTTCGCTTATCTCCTAATGGTTCTCGAGATATCTGGTCTCAAAAATTTTCGGCCCCCCCCCGAAATAAAATCCTGGATACGGGCCTGTGTATATATATATATATATATATATATATATATATATATATATATATATATATATATATATATATATATATATATATATATATATATATATATATATATATATATATATATATATATATATATATATATATATATATATATATATATATATATATATATATATATATATATATATATATATATATATATATATATATATATATATATATATATATATATATATATATATATATATATATATATATATATATATATATATATATATATATATGTTTTAGGTGTCGTTTCTATGTGTTTTAGGTGTCGTTTCTATGCATTTTTAATTGTAGGCAAAAATTTTGGCACCTCATTCTTTATTTAGATTGAGCTATATTCTTAAGTTTCTGATTTATTTATTTATTTTTTAAATTTGAAATTTTTAAATTGTATTCCCAGTGCCAACCGAGTCCTTGTTTCTGGGCCATTGTACAGGGTGTTTCAAAAATAACGGTACTGTACTAACAAAGGTATACTGTAGTCACACCTGGGCAATACCCTGTTTCAGCTTCAACCGGGAACAGGCTGGACCAATCCTAGAACAGGCTGAAGGGTCCCCGGGTTGAGGGATATGTTTTGTACAGGACAAAACTGACGCATTATTTCCTGGTTGAGAGCAACCAATCATTATGTAAGATCAGCCAACCCGTTTCTGGAATTAGCCAACGTGTTTTTGGAACCATCCCATTTTTTGAAGCTAGCCAACCTGTTTTTAGGATCAGCCAACCCATTTTTAGAACCAGCCAACCCATTTTTGGAATCAGCTAACCCATTTTTGAAGCCGCCAGCCAACCCATTTTTGGAGCCAGCCAACCCATTTTTGGAACCAGCCAACCCATTTTGGAGCCAGCCAACCCATTTTTGGAGCCAGTTAACCCATTTTTGGAACCAGCCAACCCATTTTTGAAGCCAGCCAACATGTTTTTGGAAGCAGCCAACCTGTTTGTGGAACCAGCCAACCTGTTTTTGGAGCCAGCCAACCCATTTTTGGAACCAACCAACCTGTTTTTGGAACCAGCCAACCCATTTTTGGAGCCAGCCAACTCATTTTTGGGACCAGCCAACCTGTTTGTGGAACCAGCCAACCCATTTTTGGAACCAGCCAACCCATTTTTGGGGCCAGCCAACCCATTTTGGAGCCAGTTAACCCATTTTTGGAACCAGCCAACCCATTTTTGAAGCCAGCCAACCTGTTTTTGGAACCAGCCAACCTGTTTGTGGAAGCAGCCAACCTGTTTTTGGAGCCAGCCAACCCATTTTGGACCAGCCAAGCCAACCCATTTTTGAAGCCAGCCAACCCATTTTTGGAACCAACCAACCTGTTTGTGGAACCAGCCAACCCATTTTTGGAGCCAGCCAACCCATTTTTGAAGCCAGCCAACCTATTTTTGGAACCAGCCAACCCATTTTTGACGCCAGCCAACCCATTTTGGAACCAGCCAACCCATTTTTGAAGCCAGCCAACCTGTTTTTGGAACCAGCCAACCTGTTTGTGGAACCAGCCAACCTGTTTTGGAACCAGCCAACCCATTTTTGGAGCCAGCCAAACCATTTTTGGGACCAGCCAACCTGTTTGTGGAACCAGCCAACCCATTTTTGGAACCAGCCAACCCATTTTTAAAGCCAGCCAACCTATTTTTGGAACCAGCCAACCCATTTTTGACGCCAGCCAACCCGTTTGTGGAACCAGCCAACCCATTTTTGGAGCCAGCCAACCCTTTTTTGGAACCAACCAATTTGTTTGTGGAACCAGCCAACCCATTCTTGAAGCCAGCCAACCTGTTTTTGGAACCAGCCAACCCATTTTCAAAGCCAGCCAACCTATTTTTGGAATCAGCCAACCCATTTTTGAAGCCAGCCAACCTGTTTTTGGAACCAGCCAACCCATTTTTTGACGCCAGCCAACTCCGTTTGTGGAACCAGCCAACCCATTTTTGGAGCCAGCCAACCCTTTTTGGAACCAAACCAACTGGTTTGTGGAACCAGCCAACTCCATTCTTGAAGCCAGCCAACCTGTTTTTGGAACCAGCCAACCCATTTTCAAAGCCAGCCAACCTATTTTTGAACCAGCCAACCCATTTTTGAAGCCAGCCAACCTGTTTTTGGAACCAGGCCAACCCATTATCAGCCAGCCAATCCCTATTTTTGAATCAGCCAACCCATTTTTGAAGCCAGCCAACCTGTTTTTGGAACCAGCCAACCCATTTCTAGACCCCAGCAACTGATTTTTCGGACCTCAGTAACGGATTTTATGACCCCAGCAAGCGATTTATAAGCCCAATAAGCATTTAGGACCCATCAATCAATTTTTCGAGCTCACTAACGATTCGGCAACTGCTTTTTGGAGCTCACAAACCGATTTCTAGACCTCAGCAACCGATTTTAAGAGCCAACCAACCGGTTTTCAGACCCCAGCAACCGATTTTTATAGCCAACCAACCAACTTTCAGACCCTAGCAACTGATTTTTCGGACCCCAATGACGGATTTAGGAACCCAACAGGCGTATTTTTAAGATTTTTAAGCCCAATAAAGCGATTTAGGACCCACCAATCAATTTTTCGAGCTCACAGACCGATTTGTAGACCCCGGAAACCGAATTTTGGAGCTCACCGACCAATTTATAGACCTCAGCAACCGATTTTTCGGAGCCAACCAACCGGTTTTTCAGACCACAGCAACCGATTTTTGGACATCACCAACTGATTTTTTGACCATAGCAATCGATTTTTACACCTCAGCAACCGATTTTTGGAGCCCAGCAGCTGGTTTTTAGACCCCAGCAACCGATTTTCAACCCCACTAACTGATTTTTGGAGCCCAGCAACCACTGTTTTCTTTTTTTGTACAGAAAACTTCGATTTTTTTGTACAATCGAAAATCGGTCGAAAACTGCCTATACTTTGTGTACAAAAGATGTACAAAGATCGCTCCAAAATCTTTGTACGAGCCTCAAAATCTTTGTCTGCATAAAAATAAAAAAAAACAGTGCCAGCAACTGATTTAGGGACCCCAGCAACCGATTTTCGGAGCCAAGAACTGATTTTAAGACCCCAGCAACCTATTTCCGGATCCCACCTACTGATTTTTTGACTCCAGCAATCGATTTTGAGACCTCGCAACCGATTTTTGGGGTCCAGCAACTGATTTTTGGAGCTCAGCAATCATTTTTAGATCCCAACAACCGATTATCAAATCCCGACAACCGAATCGGTTACTGGGCTCTCTAAAATCGGTATGTAAGTAATGCATAATTCAGAGATTATACTTAAGTAGGTAATGCCAAATTTAGAGAAAATAATAATTCGTCAGATCAAAATAAAACACATGATGTATTTTTGTGATCTTCTACACATCGATGTATTCAAAATACATACATACTTGCCTGTCCACCTGTTTTATGTGTAAAGAAACGCTAGTCTTTTATACATACATTACTTGTTATTGATGTTTAGGCCGGGTGAATTCTGACAATTTTTGTAATGCTAAATTGCGTTTCAAAAAGGTGAAATATCAAAATTTTCCAGCGCTTCACGCCAAATAGATTTAATTTTATTACTTGTTATTGACGCTCGCCGCACCAAATTCGACGATTTTTCTAATGGAAAATTGCGTTTCACAAAGGTTAAATTTCAAAATTTTCCGGCGCATCGCGTCGAATTCGGATAATTTTGTTATGCAAAATTGTGTTTCAAAATGGTGGAATCTCAAAATTTTCCAGCGCTTCACGCCAAATAGATTTAACTTTATTACTTGTTATTGATGCTTAAGCCGCGTCAAATTTGGACAGCCTTTGTAACGCAAAATTGCGTTTCACAAAGGTTAAATTTCAAAATTTTCTGGCGCTTCGCGCCGAATTCGGATAATTTTTGTTATACAAAATTGCGTTTCAAAAAGGTGAAATCTCAAAATTTTCCGGCGCTTCACGCCAAATTGATTTAATTTTATTACTTGTTATTGATGCTTAAGCCGCGCCAAATTTGGACAATCTTTGTAATGCAAAATTGCGTTTCACAAAGGTTAAATTTCAAATTATCCGCGCTTCGCGCCGAATCCGGACAATTTTTTTGATGCAAAATTGCGTCTCAAAAAAGTGAAATCTCAAATCTCTGTCGCGCTTCGCGCCGAATGGATTTAATTTTATTACTTGTTATTGATGCTTAAGTCGGTACACATTTAGCACAATTTTTGTATTGCAAAATTGCGCTTCACAAAGGTTAAATTTCAAAATTTTCCGGCGCTTCGCGCCGAATCCGGACAATTTTTTAATGCAAAATTACGTCTGAAAAAAAAGGTGAAATCTCAAAATTTTCGGCGCTTCGCGCCGAATCGATTTAATTTTATTACTTGTTATTGATGCTTAAGCCGCGACACATTTGGACAATTTTTGTAATGCAAAATTGCGTTTCAAAAAGGTGGATTCTATAAATTTTCTGGCGCTTCACACCGAATTGATTTAATTTTATTACTTGTTCTTGATTTTTAAGCCGCGCCAAATTCGGACAATTTTTGTAATGCAAAATTGCATTTCACAAAGGTTAAATCTCAAAATTTTCCGGCGCTTCGCGCCGAATTGATTTAATTGCATTATTCATTATTGATGTCTAGAGGTTGCGCTGAATTATGACAATTTTCGTGCACTTCAAGCAGGATTTATATTTGAAATGAAAACGTACGAGTATATACTATTTGACGACATGAAAATGAGGAACTCCGTAGAAGTTTTATTTTTACACAATGGATTGCCTAAAAAATGAGCATATTAAAGGCGGTAAATGTCTCCTCAAGATTAAAGGTCAATTGTTACTAAAGTAATGGGTTTTTAAACATAATTGCTAGGCAAATCATCGATTGCACTATTTTTTTACACCATACTAATTTTGACACACCATTAATTATGTCGCGCGAGAAGTAGTGCGACTTCGCGTGAAATTACGAATGGAGTTTGCGTGGAAGCAAGACTAACATGTTAAGAATTCAACCACTTTTCTGACCTAGGCAACCAACTAAAAAATTGAGCTCCGGTACCAGCCGAGACTTTAAGGCTTGCCCAGCTATGCTCATAATCAACTGAAGCTTGAGTTCTTTGATAGGCTGAATTGATATGTTCATATTTAATTTTATGTAATGAATCTTGGCAAGGCTATGTTTTTGGGGAGAGAGCAGAAGTCGTCCCATTGGCTGATAAAAAATTTTGGAAGGTAAAATAGCATGTGGTAAGACAAAGAATTGCATGATTATGTCATAGAAATTTTCGGCGCTTAGCGCTATATGAAAGATTTTCTACGAATTTCACCATTTCAATAATTAGAACGTCAGATTTTTATTATCCTAATAAAACACGTTGAAAAAAACAAGAAATGCTGTTTGCAAGCTATCCCAGCAAGTATTCGAGATAAAGACCGAGTTTATTCTAGGCCGGCCCCTTCCCATTCTTAAGCTGCTGATGAATGAATACAGACCTGACCATACATGATCTTGCAGGGGTTTGGGTGGGGTATTCATCCCCCGCAAAATATTTTTTACCCCACCAGATTTGTCGATTTTTTAGAAGTTTTCAGAAGTTTCCGAAATTTTCCCTAAAATTGGCATAAAAAGTGCTTTTATAAGCGTTTTTAGCCATCTATTTGCTCAAAATTGTCAAATTGTCAACGCTTTGCTTCATATTATTATGTTTTCACCTGAATATTGTTCACTTTTTTCGACTTTTTTGATTTTTTTAAAAAATTTCTTCATGTTTTTATGCACTAGGAAGATGAAGCATCGTCTAAAACGTCAAAAAACGATGTTTTCGACGCGTTACCATCGATTTTTGGCCCAAAATAGGTGCTTTAAAATTTCATTCCCCACAGAATTTGCATGCTGTACATGTCTGGACCTGACTGTTGGACAACAATTAAATATTAAAAATCATCAAGGACAGCACTGTCGTTAGTATAATTAGTAGACACAAACGTACCCGCATGTGATCGTTTGATCAAGTTTCGTAAATGTGCAAAAAGTTTTTAGCTCAGTTGATGGTGGAATATCGTATTCATAATCGTTAGCTGATTGAACAGCTCTTTTTCCAATATTTATTAATATTATCATTACGATCTTCCTCCACATATTTCTGTAAAATGAAATTTCTAATAAAGTTATGGGAAAATCAATAATTAATGACGTTTTTTATAGAAATATTCGATAATCAAAAATTCATTCGGGCATCTTAAATATATAGGTACGTAAAATAACTTTAGGCGCAACTAGCAAGTATGCATTAACAATAAAAGCGTTCAGTCAATGCGAATTTCCTTAGTATAATTCCTAGGTCCAACGGAGACTTGCATTTATACGCTCAATTATAGAGCGCCTTATCTTGTAGCAAGAGCGAAGTAAGCAATTTTTGAAAATCACCGAGACGCCGTACCCCATTAAATATAAGCAGATGCTTTATGCTTCTTCTAACGTCTGTTTCCCTTCCAATGAAGGTTCAAAGAGCGCCATGCCACATCTTGCAGCAAAGTCGAGGGTAGTGAATTCATAAATAGCCTAGAAGCTAATTGAGATGAGTAGCACGAGCAATACAAAAATAGGTTACTCGCAATTTAGTATCTCTTCAATAATTTGGTCGAAATTTTACAACTATTTTGATGCGGCAGACCGTTGGCCGTAGCCCAGGCTTAATACATAATAATAATAATACTTTATTCAGATAAAACGTCGCAAGGTGAAATACAGAAGATAGCGAATATAAAAACACGAATTATCATGGACACACAGGCAAATAAAGCATTGTTGTTTTCCAAAGAGCGAGTCAATATAATATCTATAAATAATGAAACAGCTGCACTTGGTGGAGTCATATTTGTATTTTTGCCACACGGTTCTACGCGTTCGATTAAAAGACTTCTTTTTTGCTGCTGCTAACACAAATCAATCTACACTGATCTCATGCATGAGGCAATTATCTATTAAGACAAAATTATAAATTTCAACTCTATTTTCACAATGTGAAATAAGCATGCATTTTTTAACTGTTATTTAGATGACTACAAAAAAACATTTAAAGTGGGGTAAAAAACTAATCAAAATATTATAGGTACAAATTTCAATGATTACTAGGCAACCTTTTTCGGAAAGTTGCCAACCAACCTAAAAATGGCTTGCCGGAATAGGCTGAAGGTCCGGCCATTGCCCAGGTATGACTGTAGTATACTTAAAATAAAAGAATTGGGACTTTGCAAGAGTGTAGTCTAATGTTCGCCTGCTTGTTTGGTAAAATTTTACAATGTGAGAAAGATTTCTCATAAATCGAGGGGCTTTTCTCCTAAACTCATATGATTCCAATTTTCGCGCTGAAAATTTTTTTAAAGTTTCTGCTCAAATAGTACGACCTAATCGCTCGAATAGAAATATGAACAAAATTCGTATGGAAAATGCAGATTAGGAATACAGCAAGCTTGAAAAGGAAAATGTTTCGCGAACAGGAAGCGCCTATCAGCAAAAAATCAATGACTTCGTCGATCAATTTGTCATATTGCTTTAAAACTGATTGTCAAATCAGATAGAGGCCACTATTAGTACAGCTTACTGTGACGTTACAGCAAATATTTTCAATTGTATTGAATATAATTCTTTACAATTGCTTTTAATGTTTATTTCTCCAAATATTGAAAGTTACAGCCGTCTACGTGCTCTGCTTACTAAGTTATCAGCCGTCATAGCACTTTTGGCAAAAATTTAAAAAAGTTTTTTAGCGCTAAAACTCGAACTAAGTAGCTTTCGTAGAAAAACCCTGAATTTAGAAGGATTTTTTCCCATAATATAAAATTTTACTAAACAACCAAGCAAACATTGGACCAACACTCTTGAAAAGTTTCATGAATTAGTTTCGAATTCACGCTACAGTATACCCTTTTTAGTGCGGTACCATTTTTTAATTGTAACACACTGTGTATGTGGTCTTCTAAATATTTAAGTTATTTGTCATCGTTGGCCAAAAATCGGCAGATGTGAAGAAAATTCAAACGGGAATTAGAAATTTGGCGTCAGAATTAAGCCAGATGTCGATGACGGACGAATTCGCTGCCTATACAAGAAAAAATAGACAGCTGTCTAAGTTGGAATCTCAGCTGCAACATTTGGGCAAGAATCTTAAAATGGATGAGTAGTGTAGCAATTTTAATCAAAAAATATTCCAAATTTATGGGGAATTTTCATTTTTTTATGATTGCGCATTTCTTGCTTTATTTGTGCTAATTTTTGTAGGACTTATTCGTAACTTTTAATGTCCGAATATTTTCATTTTTTTGCTATTTCAAATTTTAAATTAATTTTAAGCGTAAATTGGTAAATAAAATAAACTGTAAGCTAAAGAAAACTGAACCTTAAACGTAAACTGAAAAATAAAGTGAAATAAATAAGGTAATCTAGAGTTGATTAAATTTTAACGAAATAAATTGAAAACTGTGAACAGAGTAGAATACAAACTAAACTGATAAGCTGAACTGCTCACTGAACTTAAATTCAATAAACTGAGCTAAACTTAAATTTTAAATATGCTGCGTTCTCTTTTGCTCGATCATTTTTTCTATTTGTTTTCAGAAATGAAGGACAATATGGAAGATTTCAAATTGAATTTTTTGTTGAATCTGATCGCGTTTGGATTGTTGGTGAGAGCTACATGTGTATCTGTATATAAGAGATGTGCCGGGGCCGTCCTTTTAGCCGGGCCAGCATGGCTCGTACCTCTGGGGAAATGGGGGGTCCGATCCCCCAAAAATTCAGAAAAATCGGAAAAATGTTACTTTTTAAACGTTATTTTGTGCTATTTTTGGCCTTATTCCCCCTTAAAAATTGGTTTTGGTCCCCCCCCCCAAAATAGGACGGTCAGCTTCAAATAGAGCAAATCGAACGTTAATTTAAGGTTCTAAACGTCCTTTCGCCTTGATTTCACAAATTTTCCGGACTTCGCGCTAGATTTTCTCTGAAGTCGGAAAAATTTAATGATTTTTTCGCTCAAAATTGTCGAAAATTTAAAAATTCTCAGAAAAAATAGCTGCGCGAAAAGCTATTTTAAATAAAAATAGACAATGTAAAACGCCGAAAAACGTCATTTTACACGCGATGGGCAGATTTTTGGACCTGTTTTCGAAAAGTTGGGTCGCCCACCGACCCCCCTTACCAAAATCCTAGATCCGCCACTGTGTAAGAAGTATGTTAGATATCATTTGGCGCCGCCTTAATGTACAAATAATTCGCTTTGACTCGAAAATGGTCTGAGAGGGTCTGCTTTTCAAAGTTTTGGCGGGGGATTCCCCTCATACAAACTCTCTAGAGTGCATGTACGCTGCCCATCATACATGTAACGGCTCAAAATTTTAGAAGGGTTCTCGACCATTTTCAGGGAGGGGGTATGGACCTCGAATTTTCAACCAAAAACGGTCAAAAAGTCTAAAAACGGGTAAAAAAATTCGATTTTTTCCAGGGAAGGGGGTTAAAAAATTTCTAGCTTTGGGGGATGGGGTGACGGAGACGACCGACTTTGGGTGAGGGATCCCCACCGAATCCCCCTCTTACATGTATGCTGCCCTGCCCATGTATAGTGGGTATTCACCTTCTTATATAAATGTATGGTAAGCCAGCACTCAGTAGTCATTCTGGTAATCTTACCCCTTCCCCTCCCCGAGGTCACGCAAGCACTGAAGGAACCATAAAGTTTTGGGGGATCGGATATATTCAGGGTGGTAAAAAAACCACTACTCACGTTCTGCGTCAAAGCTTGAGAACCACGGCTGCTAGACGGCAAATTTTTTTTATAACAAACAAAAAGAGGTTGTAAAGAGCAAATGCAGAATCTTGCTCTAATAGCTGACCCCGTGAAAATATTGTTTTAAATTTTTTAAAATGCTGATTTTGAGAAAAATACTGCATATCCGATTGACTATCTGTTTCTGAATCTCTTTTTTTGCCCCTATCGCTCATTCAATTTGTTCTTTTTTTCTGTGTGATGAACAAAACGTTTAAGACGTAAAAAACGCGAGGTTTGTTGCAATCTATTCATAATATGCTGTACGAACAGAGAAAAACGCCGATAAAACTCGTCGTCATAATTGCAACGTTTAGCTTAATTCGGTGATTTTGTGCTAAGCTCTTCTAAAGACTACACCTGGGCGTAGGGGGTTTGGGGGTATGCACCCCCCAGAAAACAAAATACCCCCCAGAAATTCAATTTTTTAAAATTTTTTTCAGTTTTTTCGCAATTTTTTGATGCCAATGGATAGTGCTTGATGAGAAACGTCGAAAAATGGTGTTTTTGCGCCATACCACCATTTTTAAGGCCATTTTTTGACATTCAAAAAATCTTGCACCCCCAGAGTTTTCTTGCTGCCCACGTACGCTAAAGACTCTAAAATAGCAAAAATAGCAATGATTCCAACTCAGTTAACATGCTCACATAGTATTTTACTGATTTCGAATAGTATTTCTGCTATACGCGCAAACAGCAGAGACTTTCCTCGCGGAACTGTTCATCTGCGCTACGAAATTTCATTTTGTAAAATATGCCTACTTTTAATCAATTAGCAACACTAAAGGATGGGTCTGTGTGGTAATTCAAAAATACGCACTCTTACTGTAGACTTTTTGTCTTTCGGTAATAGAAATATTAAATGCCTACATAGCCTGGTTCTAGAGATATGACGTGAAACTCGGGTAGTGTTTTTTTGGACCACCCTGTACGTCGGTGTTGAACGTTTTCAGTGCTTGAATTCTGAGGGTCTTCAAGTCCTAAAATTTTCAAAGGTCAAGTGTCGATAGATTGATCCGTTTTTTAAATTTTTCAGTCGTTTTTCGGCGTTTCCCATCGATCTCTTTCGACTGGCGAAAAAACGGAAAAAATAAAAAAATTTTATTCTGAAATTGCCGGATTCTTGCAAATGTTGAATTGTGGGGGGTTAGACCTGAAACCCTTCCCACGCCGGTGCGTTGTGGGTTTCTCTCTGCATTTCAATTGCCTTTTGCAATTGAACATCATATAACGGCTGGAAATTTTGAAAGGGGCTGCTCTTCATTTTAGGGGTTAATGAACTCTATTTTTAAACAAACATGGCAAGAAATAACTAAAAATGATTAAAAACGCAGTTTTAGCCAAAAAATTGGTATCTGACTTTGGGGAATGAGGGATGACTAACTTTGGCGGGGTCCATCCCATATTTTCCTGGTACTATCTAATAATGAGATTAATACTGTAAGTGTAAAGTTACTTAATGTGCTAAGGGAATAGTGAGTGCGGCTTTAATTTACATGAACGTTGGTCGCGCAATTTTGACATTGCCGTCGTTTTGGTTTAAGCCGTTCAATTCAGTTCTGGCGTTTCCGGATTTGAAAGGACATTCCGATGAGAAATCGACGAGTAGTTTTTAGTTCGATGCTCCTTTTATAAACATATATACTTTTATTTATTTATTAAATGTATTACCGCTTAATTATGCGTGCGGTTTCCTTATTTTTATTCGTTTTTGTTTATTATGAGTGTTATTATCCTTTTTCTTTTTTCATTTTATTTAACTTGTTTCTGTATTAATATCGATTTGTTACGTCTATTTGTTTTTTGACTCGAAGTTTACTTCAAAATCTATCAATTTACTAGCAATTTTCAAAAGAAGAATACATGCGAACATTTTAGATTATATAAAATAATGATTTTGTAATGTTTTACCTATTGAATCTAAGAGAAACCGTGCGAGTATATGAATTTTCGATCGGTAAAATAATCAATTTCGTGTCAAAATTTATTCACAGCAATATATTGCATACTATTATTCTTGAATTGTGTGTGTTTAGTGTTTTATACTTTTGTTTTTCGTGCATATATACATATTTTTATGTTATGGCGTGTTACTTTGACTATTTCAATGAATTTTGGATGTTTTTTCAAGCTAAATATAAAATCGCATTCAGTTTCGATTCAGGACGAAAAAATAACAGTTTTCTTTAATTTTTTCGAATATTAATATTATGAGTAAATTATTGTCCGCATTCAGTTTTATCTTGTTGCCTCAGTAAACATCAAGATTCGAAATAAAAGATTTTGCAGTATGAGCCTACATAGTTGGATAAAAAAGACAAAAAATCTATGTAAAATTCTCTTCGCCAACGTGGTTTCAAAATTCAAATGCGATTCATTGTATTTTTAAATTTTACTGTTGACTCCAGTGCATACATGCACAGCATGGGAATTCTGGGGGGGGTAAAAACCTAAAGTGCCTTTTTGGGCCCAAAAATGCCCGTACGCGTTAAAAACATCATTTTTGGCGTTTCTGACGTTACTCTATCCTTCTAGAGCATTAAATCATGAAAAAAAATTTCGAAAAAAGTCGAATAAATTGACCAATATATCGCTTAAAACATGAATATATGGCGCGAAGCACCGAAAATTTGGCGATTTTGAGCAAATAGATAGCCAAAAACCCTTAAAAAGACACTTCTTTTACCAATTTTCAGGTAAGTTTAGGAAACTTGAAAAATCGCCAATTCTGGGGGGTGAAAAATTTTTTTTGCGGGGGTGAAAAATGATTCTGCGGGGGGGGAGGTAAAACCCCCCCAACCTCCCAAGGTCATGTATGCTCCAGTGTCATTTCTTTCTTGTCATCGTTTTATTGAAACAAGAACTTAAGTTGGTAGTTTTATTTACTCTTTTGTACATTATTAATAAAAATGAGCACCTGCATTAATTAATTATTATAAAAAGCACAGTAGAACATTTTTGTTATTTTTTTTAAGCTCCTGTCAGTGGAACATTCCTGTTTTCGCTATTTGCTGCGTATGGTCGAATTTTGACCAATCGATTCTGAATGTAACTTTTTACAATGACCTCATTTGTGTACAAATCTTGTAAAGCATGTTGTTTATTTCGTGCAGTTTGCTTCGTTTTGACTTGAACGCACCGTAGTCTTTCGAATAAAAGTCGGCTTACGTAGATACAACAACCATAGGCGGGCAGTATCCGAATTCTGGGGAGTCCGTCCGTTGGGAACAAAATCGCCAAAAATAGCATCAGTTCTGATGTTCTTTCAGATTCTGTGGGTCCAGCCAGACCGTACATGGACAGCAACCAAATTCCGGGGGGTCTGATTTGGCGAAATGCCAATAATTTTAATTCGGGGAGTCCAACGATTTTTTTAGGTAGGGGTCCGCTGAATTTCGAGGTTCCTAGGCCCCTATGCGTATGCGTGGTCCAGACCATAGATGCACAAACTGGTAGGTTCTTATTACACAGATTCTGTTCAGGTGGAAACACTTGAAGGGAACTACCAATTTTCATAACATTTTTGACCTTAATTTTATCTCATCTTTACCAGAAAATTTTCTATTCTAGAGGTTTTGACCCTCATGTGCATGCCTTTTTCAGACCATAAACGCACAGCTTGTTTAGAAAGTACTTTATTTTTGTCCTATTCGACCTCGCCCGACTTCTGAATATGGAAAGTGGCAAACAAAAAAATGGACAAACACGTATTTTCCATTGTCCACCATACATGGGCAGCAATAAAATTGTGGGGGGTGCAAGATTTTTTGAAGGTCAAAAATGGCCTTAAAAATGGTGGTATGGCGATAAAAAACACCATTTTTCGAAGTTTCTCATCAAGCATAATCCATTGCCATCAAAAAATTGTGAAAAAACGAGAAAAATTCTTTTTTAATTGAATTCTGGGGGGTATTTTGGTTTCTGGGGGGTGCATACCCCAAACCCCCACGCCTGAGTATTCTGTCCACCACATTGTAAATTTTAAAAATCTGAACCTAACAACCCATCGAGTGTAAATAAATTCGGTTTGGGCCAGTTTGTAACCCTTTGATTGTAGTACGTTTGTATGTGCCAAACTTATGTTCCGCAGATTATTTGCTATGATTTACAAATCAAAAGACGAGAAAAACCTTTTTTCGTTTATTTTACACCTCAGATTTCGAACTTTACATTCCCATAAACAAGTGAATATTACGCTTTTTGAACGCGACTTGCTTCGACGTGTAGCTCTTAGAAGTAACTTTATTTCTAATTTATTCAATTCATCCCAAATCATGACCGAGAAATCTTGGACAAAATCTGTTTTTTACTCATCCACTAGAGTGTAGAGTCTAAACCTTTGGTACTGTCTACGTATTGATTGTATAAAAGTTTACTGGTAAGCACAAGACAGCCCTTAATCCGTAGTACATTTCTCTCAGAAAAAATTTCTCAAAACTCATAACCGGAGTTGTTGGCAGACATAAACAGGTCAAAAACTCGAACAAATTGTCTTTTCACCCCTGATTTTCGCACTCTTTACACTCCCATTCGAGAACTGAAGCGAAATTCAAAAACAAAAAAGTGTTATCTGCAGAACCTAAATAGATGAATAAGTCAAATAAAGTGCATGGTTTTGCCAAAAGAATTAAAAAAATGAAAAGAGATAGCATTCAGAAGATTTGAACCCATCATTCTTTTTTAAGACCACATCCGAGAACGGAGTTGTCAACCACCGCGCCAGCTCGACATATCGGCAGATTTCAGCTTGATTATACTATTTTGAAAAATATTCATTATTCTACTGAAGTTAAATTATAGTGCACTTATGATGATAAAAATAATTATTTATTAAAGACGAGTCAAAAACTTCTGAAATAAGAAAAATCTGATCAAACAATATGCAATAGGGAGTTATCTACCGGCATTAGAAAATAGATGTATAATTCAAAGTTCACCTCTTCATACCCTCAACAAATACTAACTGTAGAAAATAGAAAATTTTAAAGGTCAGATTCGTTATTCTGACCTTACGGAGAACGTTTTTTTTAATTTATCATCCACGACGCTCTGGGCGGAAAAATTTTTTTCAGTGTTTAGTTTACACCTGCACTTAAAATGCAATATTTATTGTAGAAAAACAAAATAAATTTTGACGTGTAGCGCTTAGGACGAGGCACATTTTAAAGATAATGGGTATCATTCGAGAAAAATGAGTTTCGGAACCAGCGAACCGCGATAGGAGAAGCATAGAGGTGTTAGAACAAACGAAGACCAGACAAGTGGCAGCCGCGGAAAGAAAACCGGAACGTTCAAGCTGCAAAGCTGATGGAAATATGACAGAGGAAAGGCGAAGCAGAATTAGAGAAAGAGTGAAGCGATCCTGAACCAATTAGTCATGTGATAAGTTTATTTGGAATAATAAAGAGACATGCGGATGTGTTTGACTCCTTGTAACTCATTATACTGTAACATATCATGTTTACTACATTAGTGTAAAGGACCAGGAAGTAGGTAATTTTTACCCCCATGAGGTGGGTGCGGGTAAATGTGGGACGTTCAAAGTACAATGAAACAGACTATATGGAATAAAAAACAGACCTGCGGATGTGTTTCATTATAGTGTAGAATATAAAGTAAATAGAATAAGTTTAAAGGACATTTACATAAAATCATGAAGTAGGTAATTGATAACACCATGTAATTTATACCCCCATTAGGTGTGTGCGGGTAAATGTGTGACGTTCAAAGTACAATGAAACAGACTATATGGAATAAAAAACAGACATGCGGATGTGTTTTACTGCTTGTAACTCATTATACTGTAGAATATAAAGTAAATAGCATAGGTTTAAAGGACATTTACATATAAACATGAAGTAGGTAATTGATAACACCATTAGGCGGATGTGTTTGACTCCTTGTAACTCATTATACTGTAGAATATCACGTTTACCGCATTAGTTTAAAAGGACATTTACATAAAATTATGAGGGAGGTAATTTTCAACCCCAATAGTTTTGTCCGGATAAATAAGGGACATTCAAAGTTCAATGAAACAGACGATTACATGATCCGAAATGATTGGTACGGATGTAGGAGGGACATAAACATTAGGGAGGAATGTACTTATAGAAACGATAGAATATGGTATTAGTAAAAATTTGTTGAACACAAGTTTGGTCTTGTTACTGATGTTAGTAAAGCCTTAACGCATTTAATCAAGTACCTTCCTTTATGAAAATTATCTAAACACAAATATTACTGTATCACAGAAATCCGAACTACTTTCTATATTCACCACAGGCGACGATGGGATTGGACAACATTTAAAGAGACTGATGTGCGATTGGTAGGAAAAAGTGCAAAACTTATCTTTTTTTTAGACCTCTGCGAAATCCGTCAACAGCGAATCAAATTGATTCGCGCTAAATTTTCTAGCATGACTGGAAAAATGACCTATAAAAAGGGGATGCAGAGCCCATGCGCGCGTAGTCAATTAGATCACAGTGCTCTGACGGGTGAATATGTTGGAAATGGGTGGCATGATTAATGTGTCAATAGTATGATGAATAATAGTTTGTAAAATCGCGATTTACATATTGTTTGTGCTGGAAATGAATTATAGATATGAAGTGATACATTGCATAAATAATTACCTACATAAATGTTTGTTATTCAGGGAACGATTTAAATGAATTTATTAAAAATCGTGAAATTTTGCGAAGATCGTGATGGGTTGCCCGAGAAGCTGGCGGAGTTGGGACTGGTTCCGCAGCGCAGGCGAATACGACTGTCCAACATGTGGCGGGAAGATGGTTCTAATCAAGGATGAATCATGGGTGGATGGATGGATATGGACGTGCCGGGCGCGTGTGTCGGTCAGGAAACAGAAGGCGCGGCCTTGCGGAGTGCAAGTGGGCTTGCGCAAGCACACGTTTTTGAGAATTCGAAGTTACCGATTTGGAAAGTTCTTGGATTCGTCAATTTCTGGGTCGGATGTGCAACTTTGCGATTTACTGGCGAACAGCTCGAGATGGCCCAAGAAAGTCTGGTCAACTGGTCATCTTACTGCCGGGAGGTCGTATTTGATGCATTCTTCACGAACCCAGAAAAACTCGGTGGCCCTGGGAAGGTCGTCGAGATTGACGAATCCAAATTCGGTAAGCGAAAATATCATAGGGGGCATTCTGTGGAGGGCCAATGGGTCTTCAGCGGCTATGAACGTGGCTCCGGTCACGTTTATGGTAGCCGTCGAGGGCCGGGGGTCTGACACACTGCTACCCATAATCCGAGAGTGGATTAACCCGGGTGCGACGATTCTTTCTGACTTTTGGAAGGCATATGACTGCTTGGGAGACCATGGCTACATTCACATGAAAGTAAATCATTCTCTGAATTTTAAAGATCCTGACACACAGACACATACTAACGCCATTGAGTCCTCCTGGCGAGCAGCCAGAGTCTAGTTGTGCATCGTCAGGGAGAATCAAAGCACATGTACCCGGTAATCTAGCTCGGTACATGTTCCAAAAGCGATGCAAGGAAATGCAACTTGATCGTACGGTCGAGTTTCTGCGGATGGCTGGGCAGCTGTACAATCCGTGTAAGCCCAGTGCACCACGATTGGACGAGGACAGGGACAGCCGCGAGGAGTGGAGGACAGGGACAGCCACGACGAATTGGAGTTTTAGTATAGTAAGTTGTGTTGAAAACATATTTTCTGATCATTCAGTTCAGCTTAAGACGGGCTTAGGCTTAGGCTTAGTTATGTGCCTTCACATTGGTGCCAGGGGATGATGTAAGCCTGAGTCAGGTGGGGCAAAAATTGCGGAGCGGCCGAAGCGGCGAAGCAATTTTTGCCCCATCTTTGGCTTAGGCTTAGATCATCCCCTGACACCAATCTGAAGCCTCAAACAGCGCTTTTTAGGCTTCTAATCATCAGGAGCAGCACTAGGAATCCAAGACATGCCCTGAACCAAGTTTGCAATATGCAAATCAGCCTAATTTGCATACTATGCAAATCAGGCTAATTTGCATATCAAAACTTGGTTTCCGCGGCCAGTTTAGGGTTTCTAGTGATGCTCGCAATGATTAGAAACCCGAAAAACGGCTGTTTTGTAAGAAATGGAAAAATCAGTAATTACGAATATTTTCCAAGATAATTACCACGTTCTGTCTACTAAGTGAAGAATATGGCAGAAAAAATATTTTTTGTGTCAGACTCTTTACAATAAACCGCTTCTAAATTTAAAAATATTACTTTAAAAAAATTAAAAAAGCCTTACCTAAATTTTATAACCGTCTACCTTTTTAAAAACCAATCAGACTGCATAGGATGGAAAAATGAGTTAGATATGCTCTTGCACATGAAAACAATTAAAAAACCGTCTAATTTACACTCTTGTGCAACAACTAATGAGTTTAAAAAATTTCAAGACCAGATTCGTAACCTACTAATCAGGGAAAACATTTTTTTATCAAATTGGCCCTGCGCCGATCATTTGAATTTTGATGCAAAGTTTACACACTCACGCCTAGCTCGGTATTGAGTGTAAACAAAAACGAAAAGGGGGTATTTAAGTTTTTTATTATCGTTATAGCTGTGACCGGAGGACACAAATTTCGCACTCGCTGTGATAAACATATAAGAAAAAAGGATGAAAAGTATATTATAGGTAGCGCTATCGCGCTACATATGATTAATGTTGTAATCGCAATCTGTCGACTTATTTTCGGAGTTTCTAAGGTTTATGCCCAAACTTGTGTGACTCCATTTGAATTTAAAAAAATACAAGGACTCCGTTTGAATTTACTTTTCGTACAATATACAGGATGGTTCAAAAAGGATAAGATGTTTTCATAACCAATGCTTATGGGGTTTGAGTGTTATGTTACAATTTAGATTCTTACTCAGAAAGGAGAGATGGAAAAACTCCCGGAAAAGATGAAGGCTAGCCAGACGATGAAGAATGTAAATTATCTTTAAAAGCGAGTGTGCCTGATTTTTGCGGATATAAAGAAAACGCAAAGTTAAACAGACTATAAATCATCTGTGCTTTTGCGATTAATTAATTAATCAAAAATATAAATAAGCGTCTAATGGGAAGAGCGATCGATTCTTCACCGAAGAGATGTTCAGTGGTGGTGCAGTAAGCTACAAGTATTTTGCAAAGCTTGAACGGTCTTTGAGAAGATCTAGAAATTGAGTCCAATTTCTAGATCACTTTTTGCAGCTGAATGTTAATCTGCAAGCCGTTTAGGCCCATCAGAATATGCATTTATCTTGATATCAGGGATTATATAAGGCCTGCGGTTATCCTAATATCGCTTAAAATTATGCGAAGGGTTCACAGTGCTTAAGACACAATTTCTGAGAAGTTCAACCTTCGACAATGGTGAGTTGTGATAAGTTAAAAATTAATCATACCTCAAAACAAGAAATATAGCACAGTTTTTATTCTTAACATCATGATGCTATTCATTTGACTTGAAAACAAAAATTAGCTGTGCTACAGTACGCCAAACATTGAATTTTTTTGCCATTTTCACCATTTTTCATTACTTTTATCGAAATTCGATTTTCCCCACGAATAATTAATATCATCCACTCAAACAGCTTTCAATCGATATAAGAATAAATTTCAATTAGCTGAATGCAAAAACTTTTGATACATATTAATTAACACTTTACACTGCGGTTTAAACTCAATAAGTATTCGTTAGAAATCACAAAAAATTTAACTTATTTTCGGTTCCTGTAGGCCACTTACATATACAGCAAAAATTTTTGCCCTTTTTACACAGCTTGTGCCTTGGACTGAATACAAAAAAATTTTATGAAAAAAGTACCCTGGACCACCAAAACAAGCGTCCGATTGATCCATATACCCAAATTTGCATATAAAAACAGTGCATTGCATAAGCACAGCCTTTTTTCAACGAATACTATCCGTAAAAACAGCTACCAATTGATAGAGAAAAAATTTCCTATCAGCTAAATGCAAAAAATTGTTGTACACTTTACTTATCACTTTACACTGCAGTTTAAACTTAATACATATTCTTTGAAAATTACAAAAATTTTAACATATCTATGTTTCCTACGGGTCTGTTACATGATAAGCAAAATAATGTGCCCTTTTTATACAGCACATCCCTTAGTCTAAACATAAAAAAAATTTCAGCAAAAGAAAAGTACCCTGAACTACCAAAACAAGCGTCCGATTGACCCACTATACCCAAATTTGCATATAAAACAGTGCATTGTATGAGCACAGATTTTTCTCAACGAATAATCAATATCATTCGTTGAAACAGCTACCAATCGATAGAGAAAAAAATTTATATTAGCTGGATGCAAAAAAATTGTTGTAAACTTCACTTTACACTTTATGCTGCTGTTCAAACTTAGTATACATTCGTTAAAAATTACAAAAAATTTTAACATATTTACGGTTTTCTGCGGGTCTTTTACGTGAAAAGCAAAAGTTTTTGCTCTTTATACCCATGGTCTAAATATAAAAAGAAATTTATCAAAATAAAAGTACCCTAAACTACCAAAAAAACGTCCGAACGATCCATTATACCCAAATTTGCATATAAAAACAGTGCATTGCATGAGCACAGATTTTTCTCACCGAATAATCAATATCATCCGTTGAAACAGCTACCAATCAATAGAGAAAAAAATTTCCTATTAGCTGAATGCAAAAAATTGTTATACACATGACTTTACACTTTACATTACAGTTTAAATTTAATACATATTCTTTAGGAAGGGTTATAGTCCAAGGCACAAGCTGTGTAAAAAGGGCAAAAATTTTTGCTGTATATGTAAGGGGCCCACAGGAACGGAAAATAAGTTAAAATTTTTTGTAATTTTTAAGAAATACTTATTAAGTTTAAACCGTAGCCTAAAGTGTAAAGTAAAATGTATAACGATTTTCGCCTTCAGCGAATAGGAAATTTTGTTCTCTATCGATTGATAGCTGTTTTAACGAATGATATTGATTATTCGTTGAAAAATCTGCTCATCATGCGCTGTTTTATATGCAACTTTGGGTATAATGGGTCAATCGGACGCTTGTTTTGGTAGTTCAGGAAGTACTTTTATTTTGCTAAAATTTTTTACGTTTAGACTAAGGAATGTGCTGTATAAAAAGGGCAAACTATTTTGCTTTTCATGTAACAGTCCCGCAGGAACCGTAAATATGTTAAAATTTTGTAATTTTTAAAGAATATGTATTAAGTTTAAACAGCAGTGTAAAGTGATAAGTAAAGTGTATAACAATTTTTTGCATTCAGCTGATGAAAAAGTTTTTTCTATAAATTGATAGCTGTTTTTACGGATAGTATTCGTTGAATAAAGGCTCTGCTTATGCTATGCACTGTTTTTATATGCAAATTTGGATATATTGGGTCAATCGGACGCTTGTTTTGGTAGTCAAGTACTTTTCCTGATAAACTTTTTTTCGTATTTGAGTCCAAGGCACAAGCTGTGTAAAAAGGGCAAAAAGTTTAGCTGTATATGTAAGGGGCCTAAAGGAACTGAAAATAAGTTAAAATTTTTTGTAATTTTTAACGAATACCTATTAAGTTTAAACCGCAGTGTAAAGTGTAAATTAAGATGTATCAAACCTTTTTGCATTCAGCTAATTGAAAATTTATTCTTCTATCGATTGAAAGCTGTTTGAATGGATGATATTAATTATTCGTGGAGAAAATCGCATTTCAATAAAAGTAATGAAAAATAATTAAAATGGCAAAAAAATTCAATGTTTGGCGTACTGTAGCACAGCGAATTTTTGTTTTCAAGTCAAATGAATAGCATCATGATGTTTAGAATAAAAAACTGTGCTGTATCTCTTGTTTTGAGATATGATTTATTTTAGACTTATCACAAAGATGGTCGAACTTCTCAGAAATTGTGTCATAAATTTGGTAAAGAAGCGTTTCTGAGACTGCAGCTTAAACTGATTTCGCATCAAGCAAGAGCCATTGATAGACTATAAGAGCTTTATAACAAAGTTGAAAACGATTAGAATGGTGTTATAAATCAATGCAGCAGGAATACGGTATCATGGCGGATATCAGTGGTACATATTAGTGATATCAGTGGCGGATCGAGATTTTCCTAAGGGTTCCAAAAACAGTCGGAAATAAGCCCAAAAATTTGGCCTTAACGCGCGAAATAGCGGTTTTTTCGGTGTTTTACATTGTATACTTTTACATAAAATCACTTTTGACATATTTCTTCTTAAAATTTTAAAATTTTCGACAATTTCGTGCAAAAAAATCAATAAATTTCTTTGGCTTCAACAAAAATCTGGCGCGAAGCGCGGAAAATTTATGAAATTAAGGCGGATAGACGTCTAGAAGCATGAAGCATTTGATGCGAAACATCGAAATTTCTAATTGAAAATAGAAGAAAACTATGCAAAAATAGCTGTTTCTGCTGTTAAAATTGTTTTGAAATTTACATGAACAGAAAATGGTTTCCAGGTCGCCAAGAAAGTAAATAAATGTCATTAATAAGTATCATCCGGGGCGTAGCGCCAGAAAAATTTGAGAAATTATGGTCACTCACGGCCAAAAATCATTGCAAATTGCATGTCCATTCTTTATCTCACCAAATATTTTTGGCCAAGGGGGGGGCCGCCCCACCGCTCCCCTTAAATCCGCCCTGGATGATAACGTTCGTTTTACTCTTTTTACATAAATTTGGTTTAGTAGATAAAAGCACAAACGAGGCCGAATCGATCGGGTTAAAACAGTACAGAGGGCGATTAAAATATGCAAAAACGATGAAAGGCTACATAAGAACAATCAAAATCAATCGCTCTTGCCCAAAAGGTTATTTCTTTGTCTTCTTGGCAGGTGCCACCGATTTTGGAGACTTAAAACTGCTTATCGTAGGAGCACTAGACTTAGTCGATCCTGGCGACTTCGACTTTGGCGTCTTGGGTGTTTTTGAAGACAGTTTTAGAATTGAAGCTTTGGCCGCTTTTGAGCTGGTCTTCGGCGAATCAGTTTTTGAACTGATCGATTTAGTGAATTTCGGTTGGCGAACAAGTTTAGATGCAACCTTTGCTCCTTTGGTAGATCGGCTAATTTTGCTTTTTTCCAACAAATAGGGTTCTCGTAAAGAAGTTCTTTTAGCACGTTTTGGAGTCCGTGCGCGTTCCTATGCATTTGATTGGAAATTCATTCATCAACGCGTACAAATTTAGATTTTGGATTCTGCTAACGGGAGTTAAAAAATGGTTTGCTGTCTGCATTCTTGCTTTCGTAAGCAAGAAAGGAACTTGAAAGCCGATTACAGATAATAGCCATACATGGGTAGTAGCCAAATTTTAGTGATTTGATATGGCAAACTTGTTGAAAATAGCGCGGCAATTTAAGTCTACCAATTCGGGGGGAGGTCCGCCGGATTCTAGGGGTCGGACCATAGTAGTGTTTTTATGGAAAAGATGCGGCTATTTTTTAAAGATGTTTTTCTATTTCCTTAAAGATTAGCATAACATTGTATTCCCATGTGCTCTGATAGCCTAAAGTCTCGTGAATCCAAAAATACAAGTTGAAAGAGTCTGTCGTAAAAATTGGAGCATAAAATTCAATTGACCTTATCTCGGAATTTAAAATAACCTTATTCGGGTTATTTGAATTTGCAGTTCCAATTTTTATAGTAAGCCGGTTTGAGTTGTATTTTTAAATTCGCAAGACGATTTTCTATCAGAGCATATGTGACAACAATGTTATTTTAAGGGTTAAGTTAATGAAAACCGTAATAACCGCATTTAACCTTATCTCTTCCGTAACAACACTAGACCATAGGTGGGCGGCACCAAAGCTCTGGGGGTGCAAGAGTTTTTCTAAGGTCAAAAAATGGCCTCAAAAATGGTGGTATGGCTAAAAAACACCACTTTCTAACGTTTCTCAGTGAGAACTATCCATTGGCATCAAACAATTGCGAAAAAAATTTCAAAAATGGAATTCTGGGGAGTATTTTGGTTTCTGGGAGTACAACATATTCCCAACCCCCACACCCAGGTATAATCCGGACACACGCAGAGCCGCTTCACGCCTATGTGTGGTGATAAACTGTAGTATATCTCTCGAAACCTTGTGCATAGATTGCGATTCACGGATCTAAGTAAATTGGTAAACTGAAGTAAAAATAATAATACTGTGCCTAGTCCAAGCAAAACTGTATTACTGTAGCCTGCCTAGAAATCACTTTTATAGATATATACTTGTTTGAACGCTGAAAATTGATTTTAATAAATAGGTTTTGTGAAATAGATTATCGCTATCGTTATTTGGCAACGTGAAGAGAGGAAGGAAATTTTAATCACTATAACTATAAATGACTTGAATATTATTGTGCTACGAAAACTAGTGTCATTTCGTGCGATTTTCATACTTTTTCCAAAAAAGTTCATTTTTATTTAAAAATTTTTTCTAAACTCAGGTTAAAACTAATACTGTACATAATTAAGTATCAGGTGGACATGCACAGAAAAAGTAAAACAAGTGAATATCAGTTAATAGGTAAAACACAACTTATTTAGGGAAGGGACATTAGCGGACAATCAAAATATAACAGCTTAGCAATTTTGAGCCAAAAACTGACACAAATTCATATCTTAGTGTTGAGTGCCAAAAATCCATAGAATATATTATTTTTCAAGGTGTACTACATCATATTATATGGCCTAAAGATTGTTATTCATACGTGAATATGGATAAAATGTGAAAGCGTAGAAGCGTTATAGCATACAAAAGACACTTGTTTATAAACTGGTCGGGTCTGATGCACACATAGGCGTGGGGGGGGTCTGGACTTCCCAAAATCGATACACCCCAGAATTAAATCTTTGGTGGTATTTTTGGCGAGTTTGCCCCATCGGCCCCCTCAACTAGAATTTCGTCGCTGCCCATGTGTGGTAGAATACCGCACTAGCCTATAATAATGAATGGGCTCTGAGTAATCGTCATTTTTTCATTAAATACCGTCGCAAAATTTGAGCCTATTTTAGACAAGTAATGACTCTTCATTAAAAAATGAGTAATGCGATTCTTTACATTTATCATACTGATCTTCAATTTTCAAAAACTCGCTGAACAATTACACGAAAACATATGCTTCACTCATCTATTACAAGTTCCAGAAAAGTTTCCTTAAGCTGTAAGAGACAAAAGACTCACTGTTATTCTTTTCTCTATCCAATATAACGCTAGAATAATAGCTGCCAAAACGATCAATGAAAATAGGGCGCCACACCAGACGTAGGCTGTTGGGTCCTCTTCTATCTGAAAAAGCGTTAAGCAGGAACAATAATAGCCAGCCGTAGCAAGATATCGGTGATCTAAGGGCACAAAGCCAAGGTGATGCTTGTAAGCTTGCTCAAGTGAAATAGCTAGCACGTTTCGCACTTCAACAATCACAATAGGCCTAATAATCTAGAATATCATCTGCTTGTAGAAGAAGGCAAATACAAAATAAGTCGCAGAAATCTTTGATTTTCTCGCTTTCGTAATAAAATTTGTACTTTTTCGGGACTAAGGTTATTACAGATTAAGTTCTATTCCCACGAAACCTAAAAAATCGTTGAAAATCGTTAGGAATTTTCAAAACTATTGTAAATACAACGGATGAACAGCCTTTCACGTGTCAAGATTATCTAGGTATTATATTTAAATCACACCGTTGTAAAGAAGCAATATTAATGATTTTTTGGTTAACGGTATATTTTGTTCGCACCAGATTATTAAAATGTTGCTAACAGAGGGCAATTTTGCAGAGTTTCCAAGTAAGCATTTAAGCTTATATTTCCAACAGTAGAAATGCGTCGCAAAAGTGCCAAAAAAGCTACAGTTTGGCACGTAAAGGCAATCTATTTGTGAATTGGAACCGAAATTCAGTCATAAGTCTATTGCAGAAAATAATTTGTACGCTGCTTATTTAACATGAGTAGAAACATGGCTAAACTGAACTTAACAGCCTAAGTAGGATTTACATTTTTAATCCACAAATTTCTAGCAAGCTGGACTTCATTAAATTCTTAAACTGAATCTTGCAACTTTTTTCCTCGACAGGCATTTATTTTAAATCCGACTATTTAACAATATTGTTAAATCGACTATTCGCCATAGATAGTTTTGAAAAGTGAGCTTGCTAAGCGAGAGTTGTAAAGCAAGAGAAACTTAAAGTTTAAACCTGCCGTCACATTATGAAGAGAATTATAAAAGATTTTAAACTTAAGGGAAATGAAAAAGGTGGGAAGTTGGTAAATTGAAACAAATTTAAAGGATATGATGAAACGTTATTGTTGATATTAAACATTATTAATAATAATGTATTATTATTATTATGTATAATGTATTATTTTTATTCCAAAATTATAAAACGTGAGCTCGATAATTAAATGCCACGAATGAATTCTAAGCATCAGCTCACTTTGAAAAATATAGCACGCTTATATCAAAATCATAGATTCGGGCAGTCTGACGATCGAATAGTAATTTGAAAAAAACTGCTATCAAGATTTCAAAAATTGATAAGATTCAAATTTAGCAAATACTCTTTACAATAATTTTTTCGATTCTTCGGAAAATGTAGAATAAAATTATTCAAAGTAGTATTTATATTATTTATATTATTTATTATTTATTAATATATTTATCAAGCACTATATAAGTTATTAATATTGATATGATTAATATTATTATTATCAACGATTAAAGTTACTAAGCATTACGATGCAAAGTGGTGCGGCAGTAGTCGTTGATGTGGTTGTCGGCGGATCTGAGCACTTCGTTATCTTGCAATTCGTGAAGTAATCCGTAGGACAATTGATGCCATGTTTGGAGATCTGGTACCAGTGGCGACGCCGGCATTTTTGTCCATACTTGTAGCACGACGAATCAGTGAAATTGACGAACTGGCAATAACGCATTTTCTCGCAAATAATTTCCATGATCCCGCTCGCGTCTTTTAGTTCATCGTATGGCGGTTGTAATACCCACTTGTGAGCTAGCGCGAATTTATAGAGCTTCAAGGTCGAAGTGATGTCATCTGAAAATGAAGCGTTGTTTGCTTCTGGGGAGAAATGAATTTCGCAAAATTTCTAAATTAAGTCACTCAAGACTCGGCGATATTAAGCGTAGGGCCGTAAGTTCAAATCGCCCATTATACTAATCCAGTATTTTAGGTTTTGAATCTTGCTTGGAAGTGTTCAGCACCTAATGCGCATTTAGCTAGTTTTCCGACTTAGGCGTTTAAACTTGCAGTATTGTTCTTTTAGACAAATGATCAACTGGATCGACTCAAGCTCCTTTGATCATTTTTTGACCTTCGGTCTCCGTCAGCCGGAGGATCAAAAAAGTAGCCGAAATCGAAAGGAATTGCATCCCCTAATCAGATGTTATTTTCTCAAAAGAACACAAAATATCGGTTTCGCATGCCAGATCAGTAATATGTAATGCATAAGTTCAAGGACGTCTAATTTCCTTACACTTTTGGCAGCATATTTTGCACTACTAATTCTCTAAGAAAATAAGGACAAACTGATTCTGAGGCTTAATTTAGATGACTTCATACGATCCAATAAAAGCACGCATAATTTTAAATATTTTTTCTACTGAAATTTAAAAGTTTTCTCTAGCAAGTGGGCGACTTTAAGAAAAGTAGAAACTAATAGGGCCTTCTTTGCCTAATGAATCACTGCCTAATTGTGCTAATCTTAGGAGGTCAAAAATTGAGCTTTTTGCGCCAAAATGACCTAATTAAGTGGTACGCATGCTAAAATAGCCTTAAAACTACTTTATTCCACAGTTTCTGGTCATTTTCAGGCACTTTTGAAGAAAATTCCGAATTTTCATTTATTCTTAGCCTTCATTTTGCCTTATTTTTCCCACAGAATTTTCCATTTTTTTATTCTGATGGCCTAGACCCCAAAGCCCCCACGTGCATGTCTAGACAGCGGCTTCAAAAGTGACCCAAGTATAGTTAATGAATTTGAGATAAAATATTTAGCTAACTTTGCGCCGGAATCCTCAAATTTTATGTAATCTCAGGTCTGATCTTTAATTTTCCATGAAAAAAATGATTTAAAATAATATAATGCTGTTGAAGAAAAGACGTTAATTTAGGAATACTGACATTTAAGTCAGGCTTCTCCTCGCTATGTTCTCGACAAAGGTGTGCATTATCGTTGAAGACTTCTGCTCAATTATGGACGATTTTTTAATATCTCAATTCCTTTCCAATATATTGAATTTCAAAGAAAAACTTGACGTTATATTTACACATGTTCTCTTGTCGATTTTGCTGCGGTCATTTTCTTTTTGAATCAGCTACGCTCATTCAATGGAACAAGCAGCTTTTTTCAATGTTTTTTGTGTATTTCACAAGAATAAAACAAAGCCTTTGTACATTTTAAGCATAGATAATTGGGTGCAATACATAGGTGGGCAGCACCAAAATTCTGGGGCTGCGAGATTTTTCAAAGGTCAAAAAATGGCCTTTGAAATCGTGGTAGGGCAAAAAACACCATATTTCAACGTTTCTCATCAAGCACTATCCATTGGCATCGAAATATTGCGAAAAAACAAAAAATTTCAATAATTGAATTCTGAGGGTATTTTGGTTTCCGAAGGGGTATTTCGCTTTCTCGGGGGGGTGCTTATCCCCCACAGTCCCCACGCCCAGGTATAGTGCAATATTGCACAGCGATCGTTTCGTAAGTCAAAACAGCGTATTTCGACATTTATTAGTGTAAGTCAACTTCTGGGCCTATACAGAAATGAAATAAAAAACTGAATTAGTGGATACAAACTAAATACGATATTAAAGTTTCTAAACTACAGCTTTTTTAGAACAGTAGCCGGGTGCGAAACGCCGAAAATTAATTTTCACCGAGACTTTCGTTTTCCCGATTCTGGAGGTCCAGTTAGACCAATCCTGAATCCCTCATGTGCATGCATGTCTGGTCAAAACTTTTAGAGGCTTTGCCGACCAGCCAGCAATTCTTGATCTTATAAAATGAAACACAATTAGGACCCACTTCGTTCGTTCATTATGATCATGAAGTTCGTCATATCGCCCAGCATTTCATTAAATTTCTTAGCTATCGCTGCGCTACGTTTGAATCCAGTCGACAATACTGTGAAAAATATATAAATTATTGTTAAAAAACAAAAACAGATCAAATCACTTCCTAAGAAATCATTGCAAAGCTGAATCGTTAAATATTCCTTCCACTTTTTAGATTGTGCATCGTTCGACCCGGTAGACCCGCCGAAAAAATTCTCGTTAGACCCACTGTACTGGCAGACCCACCGATGAAAATTACGCTTAAATCGTATTTCACTGACCCACCATGATTGCTATTGTTTATAATAAATCACGTTATGTATGATAAATGTGTCTTGAAAATCACAAAAGGTAGAAATGGTGTGAAAGTCTCACGGCTTGAGTCGATTTTGGGGGGGCACGCCGCCTATCATAAAAAAGGTCCAGTGAGAACAATAGCGAGCGCGGAATTAATTACGCCTCGTCGGCCAACTGGTTGACCTCTGCGACGCATTGTTTACCATCGGTACATTACAGTAACCTTGCCTGCTAGCGATTAAAATTTAAAATGCTAGCTTTTAAGGACTGAATTTAATTGGGATAGTATTAAAAATATTTGAACTCCTCGTGAAAATTCTAAGCCAGAATATATAATTAGGTATGAGTTTCTTCAAGTTCCGAGCACTCCAATTTCGACATCAAAGATTAATGAGCTAAGAGGTCAAAGTTTAGAAACAAATGAAGCTTATTGATGCCAAGTGGTTGGCCGAATGAATGCGAATACATATGAAAGTTATTTGATTGAATGGGTCTGGCGTAGTCGATTCCGCTCAGAGTATCAACTTTTAGAAAAATTCTGCCAATCGCTTTTGTATATGTGCAATATTCAATGATTTATGCATGTGAGTTATATTTTATTGACTAAATTTTTTTAACGACCATTATTTTTATGTAGACAGTTCTTTAATCAGTCAACATTAAAATAAGTTTTATAATCCATGTCCAAATCATCTTCAAGAATATAAGATTTTAAAATTTATGAAAACTAGATTCCATTGTTTACGGATTGTATACTTTCTTGTTGAAAATTTCGGTATGAATATACTTAAGATTAATATATATAAAGTTACATGTAATCTGGTTCAGAATTGCACGAGGAGTCCAAACATCGCAAAATTATTCGAATCAAATTTAACCCTTGAAAGTAAGCATTTTAAACTTTAATCGCTAGTAGGCAATGTTACTTTAACGTTGGTAAACAATGCGTTGCAGAGGTCAAATAGTTGGCCTACTCGACGTAATTAATTCCGCGCTCGCTATTGTTCTCATTGAACCACTTTTATGATAGGCGGCGTGCCCCCCAAATCAACTTAAGCCAAGTCTCACTAAACTCGACTTCTTCTTAGATTTTTTAAAGCGGTCGTTTTGTGGATGCAAAAATGCTTTCCACATTTTTTAAAATTTTTCGGATGAGTTGACGATCGCCTTCCCGTTGTAGTGTGACCATACGTGGGCAGCACCAAAATTCTGGGGGGGATGTGCAAGATTTTTCAAAGGTCAAAAAATGGCCTTAAAATTGTGGTATGGCAAAAAACACCATTTTTCAACGTTTCATATCGAGCACTATCCATCGGCATCAAAAAAATTGTGAAAAAAAACAAAAAAAATTTCAAAAATTGAATTCTGGGAATGGGTATTTTGATTTCTGAGGGGTATTTTGGTTTCTCGGGGGGGGGGTTGCATACCCCCCACGCCCAGGTGTAAGTGTGACGCTACTTGACAGAATAGAGACGGACTCCGTTTTGCATTCAAATTGCTGATCTATAGATGAATAACATGGCCGATCTGTGGGGATCAGCCGGTCTGGGGAAGGGGTGAAAATTTAGCAGTTTGTGCCAAAGACCTCAAAAACTTATATAAGCGCTAAAATAACGTTAAAACTAGATTTTTACACAGTTTCTGGTCAATTTGAAGCACTTTCGAAGAAAATTTTCACTCTTCATACGTTTTTGCCTTCATTTCGCCTCATTTCCCCAGCAAAATTTTCCATTTTCATATTCTGGGGGTCTAGCTAGACCCCAAACCCCGTGCATATCTGCTAATGATGTGACCGCGTGATCTAATCTTTTAAGCGAATACGTGAGCAATCAAATTAGAAACTGATCTGATGTGAAAACTATATATATTTTTTCATAGGGTAAAATAAACAATAATTTAAATTACAAATCAAGCGCGATTGATATATGATTCAAGAATCGAATTGCAAATTTAAATGTGCGATGTACAGTCTGCGAACAAACTGGTTTTCAAAATTAATTACATCAACGTTAGATAAGACCTGCCCAAAATACCGACTCGTAACATTTATATATTTTTGATGAATTTTTAGGTAAACAAATTAAAAGCAAAATAAAGTGAACCGTCAAGAAAAAGCACATCCACTATGAACTGTCATCTGATTCGATAATCATCATTGGACTTGCATATAGTAGGTTCTGGTTTTGTAACACCTGTAATACATAACTGTAGAAGCGACTGTGCACTAGGTAATAGTTTTGAAAAATGAGCTTGTTAAGCGAGAGTTGTAAACCAAGAATCTTTTATAATTCTCTTCATAATTTAATCGTATGTTTAAACTTTAAGTTTTTCTCTTGGTTTACAACTCTCGCTTAACAAGCTCATTTTTCAAAACTATTACCTGTAATACAGTGGGCTCATCACAATCACATAATTTTCTTCAAGAATGCATATGATACGTTTTATTCCATAATGACCGAGCATTATAGAATCAAAACAATAAAATCAAAATATTAATTAAGAAATAGAACATCAATTAAAGCTAAGATATTCCAAAACTCCTAAGGGGCCTAAATTAGCGCCAATAGCGAGACTGCTATGGGTGGATCAACCAATACAGTGATTCTGCGAGATACTCTTGGTGGATGGTCTATCGATCAGTAGTGGTCAAAGGATATATTCTTCGGTGAGGTTATCGATAGAGTGGATTAAACGAGATTTTTCTCGAAGGGTCTGATGATACAGTAAGTCAATCGAGATTTTTTCTTGTGTCTTTCGATACAACACCTAACGAGCCAGTGGGTCTATCGATAAATGGGTACGAGGCGAGACTGTACATGGGAAGCGTTCAGATTCAGGGAGAGGGTCTCGGTGTTGTAAAACTGACTAAAATCCCAAAAATATGCCAAAAATGTAATTCTTGGGGTATAAAAGAAGCCAATTTTCATCAGTTTCTAAGCATTATCTTGCCTTTCAATAAAATTTCTGGGTTTTAGAGGGCGGTTGTTCATGCTGCATACGCCCATGCAAGATCTATATTACTAACTAGGACACTATCGAGTACTTGTCAAGTACTCGATAGTCTTTATAGATTATGTGCAACTCTTTTTCATCTAGCAGATCCGATACGTGGTCTTGGGGGCTTGAACACCCCAAATGGCTGCTGGCATTCCGAAGTGACTATTACTTGCTCAGAATTGTCGGCTTACCAAAAAATCAAATGAAGTATTCTTTATAAGCGTCGTTACTCAATATTTGCTCAAAAGTTTCAAATTTTCAAGCGCTTCGCGCCATTTCCCAATATTTCGATCATATTTCGTTCAATTTACTCAAATTGCTTAAGTTTTCTCGAAATTTTTCAGGTTTTTCTGTTTTTGACTAACTGTTGCTAACGGGTTGGAGACATTAGAGCAACGCTATTCACAAGAACTCATGATGATTAGAATTCATAAGCGCGACGCTATTCATGAGAGCGACGATATTTAAGAGCGCGACGCTGTTAACAAGTATGACCGCGACGCTATTCAGAAGAGCGAAATGCGTCAGAAAAACAGTGGGCAAATCCGTCTCATGATCAGATATGCATGGAGTGGAGTTTGAGAGGTCTTGGACCCCCAGAATCGAAAAATGGGAAATGTTAAGGGAAAATTAGGCAAAATAAAGTGGAAAAATTGATCAAATTTCAATTTTTTTGTGAAAGTGCTTGAAATTCACCTGAAACTATGAAATAACGCAGTTTTAATCATACGTGGGCAGTACTGAAATTCTGGGGGTGCAAGATTTTCAAAAAGTCAAAAAATGGTCTTAAAAAAGGTGGTATGCACACCTGGGCATGGGGGTTTGGGGGATATGCACCCCCGAGAAATCGAAATACCCCCAGAATTCAATTTTTGAATTTTTTTTTGTTTTTTTCGCAATTTTTTGATGCCAATGGATAGTGCTCGATGAGAAACGTTGGAAAATGGTGTTTTGTTTCGCCACACCACCATTTTTAAGGCTATTTTTTGACCTTTGAAAAATCTTGCACCCCCCATCAGAATTTTGATGCTGCCCACGTATGCTGGTATGGCGGGAAAAACACAAATTTCAACGTTTCTCATTGAGAACTATTCATTGGCAATAAAAAAATGTGAGAGAAAAAAACAGAAAAAAAATTTAAAAATTGAATTCTGGGGGGGGGGTATTTTGGTTTCAGGGGTGGGGTATTCGGTCTTCTGGGGGTGCATACCTCCAAACCTTTAATGGCTTACTGTGGTTTTAACGCTATTTTAACATTTTTAACAGTTTTTAATGTTATTTCGACCCATAAACGCTAAATTTTTTACCCTTTAGATCGGCTAGCTGTTTATCAATGCTCATGACAATAGATGCGCAGCATGGCCGATCTGAGGGGAGGGGGTCACACGGTCTAGTGGGAGGGTCAAAAATTGAGCTTCTAGGGCCAAAATGACCTCAAAAACTGGTATAAGCGCTAAAATAGCGTTAAATTACGTTATTACACAGTTTCTTGTCAATTTGGAGCACTTTTGAAGAAAATTTCCAATTTTCATCCGTTATTTGGCCTTCGTTTTGCCTCATTTTCCCCTCAAAATTTTCAATTTATCCATTCTGGAGGGGTCAGGACCCCCACGTTCATGTCTGCTCATGACTGTTGAGGAGCTGAGAGTCTTGCCCATCTCGGTATGCCTGTCCTAATTATAGAAGGTCTGCTGGAGACATATACACACTATTTTACATGTGAGAATACTAATCGAAAATACAAGTGTTTTATATGAAATTCCTAAGTGCCGCATTTATACATATTTAAGACTAATAAGTACATAAGCGACAAGAAGGTCGGTTAAAGGTTCCTACTTGCACACACTATTCTTTCCCTTGAATCGCGTCTTGGAAGTTGCAAACCGCACGTTAACAGAGCATACTTTTTTTGCCGAACTGTTTAAAAAAGCTCGTTTTTTAATTATATTAATGGATAATGCTTCTGACTAGTATTTTAAGTACTGTATAGAAACCTCATTTTATAAATTCTTTATATTAAGAGACAATAGCGCATTAAGCCATGCTGTGTCGCGCTCTGACAACCGTCGCACTTGTGAGTAGTGCCGCTCTTGTAAATAGCGTCGCCTCTAATGCATCCGACCCTTAAATAGCGGCGGCGTCCTGAGTTTTTGAATATCACGTAATGAAAGTTATTCATAGGAAAGTAGAAATATAAGTAGGGCAGGATATCTTATTGGTGAAAATGTCTCAATGCTTTCTTGTACGAGATATTATTTGAAAGTAATTTCAATAATAAAAATTCAATACTCTCTTTATCTCTGTGTGAAGAGGCCGCCCCCTATCCTCTAGGGACCGACTACCCGAAAGTGGAGTAAATTTACTCCGGTCCGAGTAAGGCTTACTCCGGAGTAGTAACTCCAGAGTAAATCGCAAAGTAACTTACTCCGAGATTCGGTATACCCGACAGTAGAGTATCGTATTTATTGTGCAGAAAATCATGGATTGGAGGCATAAAATTTAAGTTGACTACTACATATAAATTATTATATTGCTAATGAATTCACTCATCTCAGACAGGTTAATGTGATTGTTCAAGATCTCCTTCAGACTTAATTGTAATTATCTATCAGTGTTGCAAATGCCCGTAAAATATTCATAATGCACAGGGGCAATCTAGGCGCAAGTCGCGTTTAGAGGGAAAGCGGCCGCTCGCTCGCTTATGGCGTAAAAATCATATGAAAGATAAGGCACAGAAAAGTTGAGTTTTTTTGTCAAAAAGGTTTCCAAAAACTCTTGCAATAATTTTGCTTCACGGACGACCTGGAGTACCTTAATTTTCCATTATGTTGAGGTGAAAGTAATTAAGCCTACAATTTTATTTATTAATCGCACATTGTTTGAATTCGTCAATTGAGTAATTAAATTTTGCGGTTCGTTGGAGAAGCAATCGTATATTGAAAAATGTTGAGAAGCAGTTTCACATGTTAGCAATAGTGCAATATAGCTTCCGAGACAGCGAGCAAGGTATCTGGAGCATAAGTGGGCGGCACCCAAAGCTCTGGAGGGGGGGGAGGTGCAAGATTTTTTCAAACGTCGAAAAATGGCCTTAAAATGGTGTTATGGCGAAAAATACCATTTTTCAACGTTTCTCATCGAACACTATTCATTGGCATCAAAAAATTGCGAAAAAAACAAACAAATTTCAAAATTCAAATTTTAAGGGTATTTTGGTTTCTGAGGGGTATTTTGATTTCTGGGGGTGCATACCCCCAAACCCCTCCCCCTCCCTACGCCCAGGTATGATCTGGAGTCCGTCCTCGAATAAATCCGGCATAGAGGCCCGTCCAAAAATAAGCTCTTCCACCGATTAGTTGGTCGCGTAAGGACATCATATACAAAATCAATAATTTTAATAATTGATTCTTTTTGAAATCTGTATATGACAGTCAAAAATTATTGTTATTATGAATATTGAGCGGATATTCACCGTTTAACGCTATTTCTTCATCAATGATATATGCACTCACTAGTACAAGGATCAAGAAAATCGAGCATATACATTGAATATGAGAAGGTACATTCAATTAATAATTTTTACTATATTTGGACAACGCCTTCATTCTGATGGGTCTGGCGCACGGTCCCAAAATTAAAAAGTCGAAAAAATGGCCGAAAATCATGGGAAGGGCTAAAAACACCAGTAGTATGGAGGGGGTCGCGCGCGTATTTCGGGGGTACCGCTATGTTATAACGAGGGACAGGCCGCCTATCTTTTGTACACGGGGGTACCACTTTTTAACCAGCTTGTTGGGCCCTGAAACATTATAATAAGCAGACTCAATTAGGTAGTAATATCGCACATTGACTAAGTGAAGCAATCGTAATGCATTGGTTAAGTGACGCAGCATTGGCGAAGCAATTTTTTTGCAGCTGATAATATCGCACATTGTCTAAGTGAAGCAATCGTAATATCGCGCATTCGCTAAGTGACGCAGCATTGGCGAAGCAATTTTTTTGCAGCTGGTAATATCGCGCATTGGCTAATAATAAGCGCATTGACGAAGCATTTTTTTCTTGATGTTCGTAATATTGCGCATTGGCAGCCTGTTTGGAATTTATAATAAGCGCACTTGCGAACATACGTGGGCAGCAAGAAAATTCTGGGGGGGGTTTACGATTTTTTGAAGGTCAAAAAATGGCCTTAAAAACGGTGATATGGCGATAAAAACATCATTTTTCGACGTTTCTCATCAAGCACTATCCATTGGCATCAAAAAATTGCGAAAAAAACGAAAAAAAATTTCAAAAATTGATTTCTGGGGGGGGCTTTTGATATCTGGGAAGGGTCTTTTGGTTTCTGGGGGGGGGTCCAGATTCCCCCCACGCCCATGTGTGCTTGCGAAGCATTTTTTATGATCGGCGCATTTTGTTGACTAGCGAAGCAATTTTTTACAATAGGATTAAAAAGTAGTAGTAGTAGTTAGCCCTGTTACCCTGGGGAGCAACGTTATAAGATAGCCCATGTTATAAGATAGCAAAACGGGAAAACGCATTGTGACGTGTTCTAAACGCATTGTGACGTGTTCAAAACACATTGTGACTGAGTGATGGAGGTGTGCTATACAGAAGGCAGGGGCCTTGGGAAGGAACCGGCGTCCCCCATGCTATAAGATAGCCCATGTTATAAGATAGGCAAAACGATAAAAACACATTGTGACGTGCGCACAAAATGAATAATTAACGATTAATTAAAATAATTAAAATAAACTTAACGAGTTAAACAAGCTTAAACACACTTGACGTGTTATGGGAGCAGCCTTAGGGTCAGGGAGCCGCCATAGGAAGGGGGCCAACCTAGGGGATTGGTTTGGGGGTTAGGGAGCAGCCACGGGTCAGGGAGCAGCCATAGGAAGGGGGTCAACCTAGGGGATTGGTTGAGGTTTTGGGAGCAGCCCTAGCAAAGGGAGCGGGTCAGGGAGCAGCCAAGGGGCAGGGAATGAAAAGGGAGTGGGAAAAGGAGTGGGGCAGGGGACAGCCCTACCAAAGGGAGCGGGTCAGGGAGTAGCCGTGGGGTCAGGAAGCCACCTGGGAGCCCCTGGGAGCCGCCGCCGCCTGCAACACATCAACACAATGTGTAAGCCATTTGGCAGGCATGCCCAAGCATTATGTTTTGCCTGAAAGCTGAAAGTCTATAAATAAGGATTTGTACAACTGAAATATAGTTTCTGACAAACGTCATTATGGCCAATATTGTCAAATCTCGTGTTACTGGTCTCAGTGGGGCTTCTAAGGAGCCTCCATCGGCAGACGCCAGTAATCTTTTTGGTGCCGATCACACCTGGGCGTGGGGGGTTTGGGGGGTATGCACCCCCCAGAAACCAAAATACCCCCCCAGAAATCAAAATACCCCCAGAATTCAATTTTTGAAAATTTTTTTCATTTTTTTCGCAATTTTTTGATGCCAATGGATAGTGCTTGATGAGAAACGTCGAAAAATGATGTTTTTATCGCCATACCACCATTTTTAAGGCCATTTTTCGACCTTCAAAAAAATCTTGCACCCCCCCAGAATTTTCTTGCTGCCCACGTATGGTGCCGATTCAAACCGATCGCAGCTTCCGAAGCGCAAGCTGCACCAATGTACTGTATGTGATAAATTCTTTACACGTCAAAGCAGGTTAGCAGAGCATGAAAATTCTTCGCATTTAGGAGCTAGGTATAAATGTCCTTCATGTGCCACTCTTTTCCGATTAAAAAGGAAATTAGTTACTCATTTTGAGGTGAAACATGTGGTACCAAAATGTATGTATTGTGAGCAATCATTCAATTCAAAAAAGGAATTATTTTCGGACACTCACATGAAAAAATGCCTAAAAGTACGTGCTAATCCTGTCATTGAACCAATTGAAAAAATTGAAACTACTGAAATTATCCCTGAGGACAAAATGATTGCTGAAGATTTGTCTACCTACCCTGAAGAAATTAGGGATGAAGTTGGGAGATACTGGCGACTTATCCGAACGACTAAAACTGTGAATGATGTGTTGGATCATGCATATAACTATAGATGGGGAACTGGAAATTACCTGGAAATGTTGAGTGATATTTTCCAAAATGAAAAGGAAGCTTTTCGGGTAGATGCAGCACTTGGGTGTTTTCTCAAAAATCGTGAAACTGGTGCAGTAAATTATTGGTATGCATGTCAGAATAATTTTACGCTATTAGGAAAACCTGTTCTAATAACTAATGGTAATGATGTAAAAAATGTGGCTATAAAATTGCACGAAATTGATGTTGAAGAAAAATTTACTCGCCCTGACACTAAATGGGGATTATTGGCAATAACCAATGTTGAATTTTTTGTGACACCACAGAAAGATTTTGTGAGTGGTTGCACAGATGTAGAACTCCCACTAGAAGTAACAAATCAGCGACACACTTTGCATATGACTCAAGATAATAATTGTCATAAATTTAATGATAATTTATGCTTTTTCCGCTGTTTAGCACAGTGTCTTGTGGGAAACTTTGAGCCAAACAGCGTTTTTCAAGTTTTTGTCAAATACTGCCAAAAGAAAAATATTCAAGCAAATGTTGAGACTTTTATTGGCGTCCCATACACAGATTTAGAAATGATCGAAAAATTGTTTCAGGTAGATATTCAGTGTTTTCACATGGATGAGGTAGCTGTCTGTTGGAAGAATGTAGTTAGAAAGTATGAAAAACTATTAAATCTTGACATTTCTTACACCAATTCTAGACAAGCTCACTATAGTTACATTATAAATCTCGATCAGTATGCAAAACGATACATGTGCCTCATGTGCAGGCGGTTATTTAGAAAAGCAGAAAAATTGAGTGATCATGCAAAACATCATTGCAGGCATGGCAAAACAAAACATAAGTTTCCTGGTGGAGTATATCAGCTGAAGAATACAATTTTTGAGGAATTGCAGGAATATGAAATACAGGTTGAAAATGAGCAACATTTTTGCAATTTCTTCGCTGTTTACGATTTTGAAGCTCTTCTTGTGAAAAAATGCATAGAAACTTCTGAAAAGTTGAGATGTGTTGCTCAACATCAGCCCATTTCCTGTGCTGTGCATACAAGTGTTCCGGGATTTCAGCCCCAATGTTTTGTAGACAGTAATCTGGATCATTTAGTCAAACGGCTTCTAGAACATCTGGAAAAAATTCAAAAGGCGCAAAGTGTCATTCTTTTATCTACATTTCAACATGTTTTTGATGCTCTTGATGCAAAAATAAGCACTAGTGAAGCATACATTAAGGAGCAAGAAGCCGATGTTAGACGAGAAAAAGGCTTGCTCAATAAATTGATTCGGACTAAAACTAAGCTGTATAGATACTGCACTCAACTTACGTGTCTCGGATTTAATTCTGGAAAATATGATGTAAATTTAATTAAACGCAATCTATTTCCTGCACTCATTCAACAAGTGCGGACTGATCCTGAAAACAATACATGGCCAAAAGCAATTTTACGAAACGGGTCAACACTTTGCTTATCCACTAGCATTTTTAAGTTTCTCGATGTTAGTACTTATGTTGCACCTGGTTTTAGTTTAGAACAAGGCGACATTAGTAAAAGCCAAATTCTCTTATGAATATTTAGATTCATTTGAAAAATTGTCTGAGACACAATTACCGCCTCCTGAAGCGTTCTACAGCTCACTTAAAGATGAATGCATCAGCACAGCCGATTATGCACAATGCCAGCAGTACTGGCAACAATATAATATGACGACATTGAAGGACTATCTAATTTTCTATAATATGAGGGATGTTGTTCCCTTCTTAGAAGCCTGTAGTAACATGTCACAGCTGTATTGGGACAGATTTAAAATTGATATTTTTAGAGAAGCAATGTCTTCACCGGGAACCACAGAACGGTACCTTTTCAAAAGCATTCCTGACACTAAATTTTCGCTTTTCTCGGAAAATTCAAAAAATATCTACTATATGCTAAAATCGAGTATGTGTGGCGGTCTTTCAATGGTTATGACTCGATTAGCAATTAAAGACCAAACATCTATCAGGAACAACCCATTAAAACCAGTAAAATCAGTAGTAGGCTTGGATTTTAATGCATTATACTTGTGGGCTCAATCTAAAGACATGCCTACTGGTTATTACGACCACTGGATAATCGAGAAAAATAATAAATTTCACAAAATTAGCTCTTCTAGGCCTATTTCAGTAGAATACTTAGAATGTGAGAGTGAAAAAATAGGTCATCATATTCGAGCATTTAGGTAACAATAAGGAAAAAACAATAGGCCCCGCCTGCTTACCTGTTGACGGATTTTGCGCTGATACACATACAGTATATGAATTTTACGGTTGTTATTATCACTGCCATAACTGCTTGGCAGGACAAAGAAACAAGAAAAAGGATCCTGCAGATGCACATGCATGGATTCAGACAAAAGAAGCCTACATACGATCACTGGGCTATAATGTAATTAGTATATGGGAATGTGAATGGCACTCTATTAGGAGGGAATATTTGAAATCTGTTCGCAAATTTTACTTCAAAGTCTGGATAAATGAAGCAGAAATGATCCAAGCAGTCTTAGATGGATCAGTTTTTGGCTTTGCAAAAGTAGATATTTCTACTCCTGAAAATTTGAAACCCTTACTTGCCGATTTCCCGCCAATAATAAAACATGCAGAAATTGGCAGGGAGGATATTGGACCTCTGATGAAAGAGTATGCAGAAAAAAATGGGCTACTTACAAAACCTCGACATAATCTGATCAGTAGTTATTTTGGAAAAGAAATTCTGCTTTCCACAGAAATGATTAGATTTTTGGTCCAACATGGCCTTGTACTGGAGAAACTTTATGAAGTTATTCAGTACAATAGATCAAAGCCATTTGAAAAATTTAGGGACACAGTCACCAAGCATAGACAAGAAGGTGATGAGGACCCTGAACTGGCCATGATCGCCGATACTTTCAAACTATTGGGCAACACTGGATATGGCAAAACACTAACTAATAAGGAATAGCACGTAGATGTGCTTTATGCCGACTACGAAAAAGCAGCTGAAGCAAGTCTTAGCCCATATATTAAGAAAGTTAAATTCATAACAACGAACTGTTATGAAGTGCATATGTTCAAGAAGGAAATTGTTTTAGATTTGCCTATAATAATCGGTCTATCTGTCTATAATTGGGCAAAAATCCGAATGTTGGAGTTCTTTTATGATGTGCTGTTGAAATATTTTGACATTTCGGATTATCAGTGTATGCAGACAGACACTGACAGCATATACTTGGCACTATCTAAAGAAAATTTGTTGGATTTAGTGAAGCCTGAACTCAGGGAAGAGTTTGCGGAAATACATAAAAAGTGGTTTGTGACATCAAAAGCCACTAAACGAACTCCTGGTCTGCTGAAAGAGGAGTTTAAAGGAACAGCCATGTGCTGTTTAGCTGCAAAAACGTACATTGCTGTTGACGACTTGACAGGAAATATTAAAGTCAGCAGTAAAGGTTTAATGAAAAAAATTAATCGGCTGACCTTCGATCAGTATACTGGTGTGTTGGATACTCAAACAGCACATGTAGGAAAAAATATTGGATTCAGGATGCAACCTGATAATCAGATGTGGACATACATTCAAGAGAAACAGGGGCTGCCGTATCTATACATTAAGAGAAAAGTCCTGTCTGACGGCATATCTACAGTCCCACTCGATATTTAAACACACAAAAATAAATTTTCAGGATTTTTTTGCTCTTTCATGGCAATAGGGCGCCTAATATCCCTCTGAACCGGGCACGTGGTTAGGAGTTCTAGAGCCATGGTTAAATAGATATAAACTGAAAATGACCTACCATTGTGCCAACCTCCTCGTGGTGTAGGTCGGACATCGACAAATGGGCACAAAAATTGTTTTAAAATGTGAATCAAAGTTTGTAAAGTTTGGAACATTCTTTGTAAAGTTTGGAACATTCTTTGTAAAGTTTGGAACAATCTTTGTAAAGTTTGGAACATAATTTATATGTTATAACATAGCAAGTTTGTAAAGTTTGGAACATTTTTTGTAAAGTTTGGAGCATAGTTTGTAAAATTTGGAATAATTCCTTTTTTGAATTGAATGATTGCTCACAATACATACATTTTGGTACCACATGTTTCACCTCAAAATGAGTAACTAATTTCTTTTTTAATCGGAAAAGAGTGGCACATGAAGGACATTTATACCTAGCTCCTAAATGCGAAGAATTTTCATGCTCTGCTAACCTGCTTTGACGTGTAAAGAATTTATCACATACAGTACATTGGTGCATCTTGCGCTTCGGAAGCTGCGATTGGTTTGAATCGGCACCAAAAAGATTACTTGGCGTCTGCTGATGGAGGCTCCTTATAAGCCCCACTGAGACCAGTAACACGAGATTTGACAATATTGGCCATAATGACGTTTGTCAGCAACTATATTTCAGTTGTACAAATCCTTATTTATAGACTTTCAGCTTTCAGGCAAAACATAATGCTTGGGCATGCCTGCCAAATGGCTTACACATTGTGTTGATGTGTTGCAGGCGGCGGCGGCTCCCAGGGGCTCCCAGGCGGCTCCCTGACCCCACGGCTACTCCCTGACCCGCTCCCTTTGGTAGGGCTGTCCCCTGCCCCACTCCTTTTTCCCACTCCCTTTTCATTCCCTGCCCCTTGACTGCTCCCTGATCCGCTCCCTTTGCTAGGGCTGCTCCCAAAACCCCAACCAATCCCCTAGGTTGGCCCCCTTCCTATGGCTGCTCCCTGACCCGTGGCTGCTCCCTAACCCCCAAACCAATCCCCTAGGTTGGCCCCCTTCCTATGGCGGCTCCCTGACCCTAAGGCTGCTCCCATAACACGTCAAGTGTGTTTAAGCTTGTTTAACTCGTTAAGTTTATTTTAATTATTTTAATTAATCGTTAATTATTCATTTTGTGCGCACGTCACAATGTGTTTTTATCGTTTTGCCTATCTTATAACATGGGCTATCTTATAGCATGGGGGACGCCGGTTCCTTCCCAAGGCCCCTGCCTTCTGTATAGCACACCTCCATCACTCAGTCACAATGCGTTTTGAACACGTTACAATGCGTTTAGAACACGTCACAATGCGTTTTCCCGTTTTGCTATCTTATAACATGGGCTATCTTATAACGTTGCTCCCCAGGGTAACAGGGCTAACTATTACTACTACTTTTTAATCCTATTGTAAAAAAATTGCTTCGCTAGTCAACAAAATGCGCCGATCATAAAAAATGCTTCGCAAGTGCGCTTATTATAAATTCCAAACAGGCTACCAATGCGCAATATTACGAACATCAAGAAAAAAATGCTTCGTCAATGCGCTTATTATTAGCCAATGCGCGATATTACCAGCTGCAAAAAAATTGCTTCGCCAATGCTGCGTCACTTAGCCAATGCGCGATATTACGATTGCTTCACTTAGACAATGTGCGATATTACCAGCTGCAAAAAAATTGCTTCGCCAATGCTGCGTCACTTAACCAATGCATTACGATTGCTTCACTTAGTCAATGTGCGATATTACTACCTAATTGAGTCTGCTTATTATAATGTTTCAGGGCCCAACAAGCTGGTTAAAAAGTGGTACTCCCGTGTACAAAAGATAGGCGGCCTGTCCCCACGTTATAACATAGCGGTACCCCGAAATACGCGCGCGACCCCCCTCCATACTACTACACCACTTCCGACCATACATGCACAACATGAGAATTCTGGAGGCGGGGGTGAAATTATAGAGCCTTTTTGGGTTCGAAAATGGTAGGTACGCGTCAAAAACATCGTTTTTCAGCGTTTCTGACGATGCTCTATCTTTCTAGAGCAATTCGAAAAAGCAGAAGAGTCGTAACGAATTGAACAAAATATAGTCAAAACATGAGTATAGTGGGGCGAGCGCCGAAAATTTGGCACTTTTGCGCAAATAGATAGCTAAAAACTCTTAAAAAAGCATCTTTTCTACAAATTTTTAGAAAATATTTGGAAACTTTAAAAAATGTCAATTCTGGCGGGGATAAAGAAATTTTTGCGGCGGGGGGGTGAAAGCCAACCAAACACACCTGGGCGTGGGGGTCTGGGAGGTATGCACCCCCCAGAAACCAAAATACCCCCCCAGAAATCAAAATACCCCCCCAGAATTCAATTTTTGAAAATTTTTTCACCATCGTTTTTAAGGCCATTTTTTGACCTTCAAAAAAATCTTGCACCCCCCCCCCCCAGAAATTTCTTGCTGCCCACGTATGCAACCAAACCCCTCCCCCGAGATCATGTATGTTTTCGACCCTTTTCATTTAGCTTTATCCACTGTTGTCAAAAAAGTGAGAAAAAGAAAAATATTCAGATTTTAATGCCAGAAGTCTTCTGGATTCTGGGAGGGGGTCTTGAATTCTGGGGTAAGATCTAAACCCCTAGACATCGACGCGTCAAGACGTAATTGATGACTGCACAAGCCACATATGTACGCTACATATCTTCACATTGAAAGCCCCGGCTGGACAGGAGTAGAATGGCGGAGTGAATCTACTCCGGAGAAACGCTACTCCACCTTCGGGTGTACCAAAAAATTTTACTCCGCGATTTACTCTGTCGATTCACTCCAGAGTAAGAGATACTCCACCTTCGGGTATTCGGGCCTAGATGCAGCTGTCATGAATTACTCCTCAGTTCAATCGTCAAACTTACTCGTACCAATAGTAACCGGTGGTGACAATATATAATGGGCAGCACAGCAACCAAATTTCAGACAATAGAGGGAATTCGATGGAAAAATTACTAAAATAGCACCACAAAAGTAATTCTGAGTGTCTCCCAGATTCTCGGTTAGGGATGTCCAGACTCCAACATCCACGTTGCTGGTAACTGACAAACCATAGGCAAATATTTAAGTAATGATCAATTTTTTTCCAAAATGTTAATGACACTGCTGATCTAAAATAGAATTCACGCTCGGAGTGGCTCATTAGTCCAAGATTATTAAGATTGTTTGCTCATGGAATAGCTTTAGAAAAAATTTCAAGAGCATGAATAACTATTTCAGCATAAATTTCTTTTTTGAAGCAAAATTTTAAGAATATTTGACGTTTGGCATCAAATGCTACGAGTACCCAGGCTTTTAAACATCCTTTCGCCTAAATTTCACAAATTTTCCGGGGCTTTGTGCCGAATTTTAACTAAAGTCAGAAAAGTGTAATGATTTTTCCGCACGAAATTGACAAAACTTCCAAAATTCTTCGAAAAAATGTATCAAAAGTGATTTCAAATCAAAGTAGACAATGTAAAACGCCGAAAAACGCTATTTCGCATACTGTCAAAACTTGATTGGTGAAAGCGGAAAAAATGATTCTGAATTACTTGCTGCATGGACGATATGCGCCTCTAAGCTTAGATAAGTTGCACGCATGTAAATGCGAGTTCTGGGCTCTAAAGGTCATGATAATTAATTCGGTTGGATATGTTGTGAATAGCACGATAATATACACACTTGTGAAGCCACAGAAATCCCAATCAAGAGCTAGAAAGCAAGATCAGTATACGTCACAAAAGCGCAGCAAGTTGGGTTGCTTCCAGGGCAGCAGTCAAATTCGGGATGATGGAGTTCGATGCATAGATGCACAAGGTCAGGTCGGGCAGGGAGGGGTAATATCGAGATTTTGAGGTTATGGAGGGGTAAAATTCAGGATTTTTACAACAGTGAAACACGTATTTGGCTAGTTTTTTGTCAAAATCGTCTGAAAGTATAATATATTTGGCTAAAACTGCCCGACAGTACCCAATTTTTAGAAACATCAGCGGGGGTTTTACTCCCCATCACCCCACTCTATGTGCATGTATGGTTCGATGGAACAGAATTGCCAAAAATCGCACAAAGGTTAAAATTCTGTGGATCGATCGATTTTGGGGGTCCGCCGGATTCTCGGGAGTCCAGCCAGACCCCGATGCTCATACGGGTTGCAAACCTTTTCTGTTGGCGTTCAAGTAATTATAAATCAATGTAAATAATTTTCATCGTCGTTTTAAAAATTTAATTCTTACTTATGTTAACATCTTCGACGTAGCTCCTGTGCTTCGCATCGGGACAGTGCAACGCATGCAAAGCCTCAAAATAGTGCTCAATGTGCTCTTTGTCGTCCTGATACTTATTTCTGGCTAATCGATAGCGCAAGTCGTCTTCGCCACTGAATGAATCAGTCAAGGGAGCTAAAGACTCGTTGATCCAACTACTGTTTGTAATGTAATCCGGAAGGTAAACAACATTGGAAATGGCCAGATGAGTATGATCTATACCTACAACAAATGAATCATTTAATGCTTCCAAAATAAAGTCTCGCACCAGCGGTTCAAATTTGAGATTTTGCCGGTACTGCAAATCGACGAAAATTACGATGTTGCTGCGATGTATATTACTGCATTCTGGTCCTCGAAATGCGATCACAGTCTGGCCCAGTAGCAAAATCTTTGCCAGAATATGCCACGAAACTCCAGACTAGAAATTTATGCATAAAAGTTGATATTGTACACAACAATACTAAATACATGTTATTTTATAAAACCTCAGCAAGCTAATTATGGACAGGCAAACATAATGGACTTTTTGAGCTTTTCTCAACGAGATCTACACATTGGAGATAGAAATTTTTAAACAATCAAATTTGATTTTAATTATATTAAACAAATATGTTGTACATAAATATAAAAGGCGCGAAGCGCCCAAATCTTGGGCTTATAAGCTCAAAAAATATGCTAAAATCTATTCTAGCGCTTTTCAGATCTTTTTGAGAATCTCTAATTTTTCCTTCGGGGTACTCTTGTAAAAAATATTCATACTTTCAAAATTTAAGGGGATTAGTCCCCCTAATCGCCCCCCTCCCCCAGAGCTAAGCCACTGAGCTTAATTGATCGAAGTCTCGTTATGCTCCAAATAATTTTCATATAATCCTTCATCCAGAAAGAAATTAGCGACTAAGCGGAGTCAATCCAATCTTAGAAATTCAAAAAAAATGTAAAAGCTCAATTCACTCAATCTAAAAAATCTGTGATTCAGAAAAAGTAAAAGCTGAGCGTAGCGGCGAGAAGCATAAATTTCGATTCTAGCATACAATTTACCTCCCAGCGTTTTTTAGCCGATCCGTATAAGCTCCAGTAACCAAACTTTACAAGGAGATAGCTATAAGCCTATTGTACTAATGTGTCAAAATTGATTAATTACGGTGTAAACTAACTGCTTTACTCTCAGTTTACAACGTACTAACGGCATCTAAAAATTATAAAGGATTCGGTGGGTTTCAAACAAAGCAGTTTTTTGTAACTCAATAAACATCCTACATTAAAAAAGTATGTTAAAAAAAGTAAGTTTAAACTAAAGTAGAGTAAAGTTTTTTATTAAGCAGTAAGTTTACACCGAAGTTAATCAATTTTGCCAGATTAGTACAATAGGCTTATAGCTATCTCCTTGTGAAGTTTGGTTACTGTGGCTTATATGGATCGGCTAAAAAACGCTGGGGGTAAATTGTATACTAGATCCATAATTTCAAATGTTATTTACACATCCTTATGTTCACTTTAGAAGATATGAAAAAACAATCTTTCAAGAACTAAATAATAGGAAGACATCAATAGGACATAAAAAAGAAAAAAGATAATTTAGGAGGGAAAAAAGAAAAAAATGATAATAATGAATAAGTAAATAAAAAGAAAAAAGATATAGGTAGAGGTACAGTCACGCGTGGGCATAGGGGTACCCCCAGAAGTTGGAATACCCCCCAGAATTCAATTTTTGAAAATTTTTTCGCTATTCCAGCGATTTTTTGATGCCGTTGGTAGTGCTCGATGAGAAACGTCGAAAGATTGTGTTTTTCCGCCATAAGACCACTTTTAAGACCGTTTTTTGACCTTGTTCACCCCCCGGAAATTTTTTCACCCTCTCTCCCCAGAATGTCGGTGCTGCCCACCTATGAGTGCAGTATGCTATTAATATGAAAATAAAAGAGAAAGACGCGAGAAAAAGCACAAATTTACCTAAAAAAATTATATTATGAGAAATTACATATTTCACGACGCGCAGCATGAAGAAGAAGCAGGATTACAAACAGCAAAAAAATGATATAGACAAGTGAGGTCAGCAGATAAGGACTAGGTTGCTACAGTTTCGTGCCTATAATCCTTTGGCTGTAATTGCAACCTAACCTAGCGACACCAGTTTAGGCGGCTAGACTACTTCAAAAAAGAAAGCATTATAATAAATAGCAGAGCATGAATCAAAATATAGGATAAAAGTAGTTCGGAACCCAATGCTAATAATGATAACAACAATTATGCATTATCACCATTTTCACGTCATCTTTCTATGCATTTGATACACTCCTAATTTAGTAAAAGGAATGCGTTTAGTCTCTCTGAATAAGGGTCGCAGTACGGTAACGTTTCGACACCAGAAAATCTGAATTGGGGCCGTGGGTAATAGGTGGCGATGGCGATGGCAAACATGGCTAAAAGGTGGCGCTGGCATGGTCATGGCCATCGCCAAGTAGGTAAAAGGTGGCAATGGCGAACGTAGGTAAAACGTGGTGATGGCAATGGCAATGGCCATCGCTAAGTGGGCAAAAGGTGGCGATGGCGAACATGAGTAAAAGTTGACGATGGCGATGGCTATGGGGATGGACTTTGCTAAGTGAAAAAGGTAAAGATAAGCTTAACAACTTGACACTGGCCATTGCCAGGAAAGTAAAAGTAACACACAGTAAAACAGTGGTTTTACTGCTACTGAAAGTAAAAAATATACACAATTACATGAATTTCAATAACGGATTTGTTAATGTGCATAGAGAATGATGCTAAGGAGCGGTGTCGACAAGGCTCTCCAGACCATTGTTGGTAGCAGCCTCTGGGGGGGCGCTGGGGCAAAATCACCACAAAGAGTACCAAAAATTCAATTCTGGGTAGGTCAATCGATTTTAGGGGGTCCGTTGGATTCTCGAGGGTCCAGTCCAGATCAGACACGCACGTGAGGGGTTGAAAGGGTCTGATTAGACCCTCAGACTTGACCATAGCCATCGCCATCGCAACCTTTTACCCTTATTCGCCATCGCCACCTTTTACCCATGTTGCCACGGCCATTGCTATCGCTACCTTTACCCATGTTCGCCATCGCCACGTTTTACCGCCACGGCCATTGCTATCGCTACCTTTACCCATGTTCGCCATCGCCACGTTTTACCAATGTTCGCCATCGTCATCGCCAATTTTTACCCATGTTCGCCATCGCCATCGCCACCAGTACTTATGCCCTTTATCTTGTCGGAAATTAACCAAATTATGTGTAAATAATCATAGGTAGCGCGTTAGCGCGTACCTATAATATACTTGGGTACCCCCAACACCTGGGCACCCCCTACAGCTATAACGGGACACTTCTGGAAGGTGCGGTTTTTTTTAAAAGAAAGATAATAAAAAAATTCGCTGCCCGTGTTTTTTTGTTTTTCTTGAAACTCAAAATTGACTGTGTAAAGAAGGTGTAAAGTTTTTGTGTAACGTTATAACATAGGACAAATTTTGGGACCTTTTTACTGCGGCATGTGGACAACTGAGTATTGATGACTCGGAGGATTGAACAGAATAGGATAATAGAGGGATGAATTCTACAGATGACACTTTTTTTGTTTTTGAAATTCGCATTATTTATCGAACGGCAGTGTAAAGAGTGCGAAAATCTGGGGGTGAAAAAGCACTTTTTGGTCGAGTTTTCAACCTTCCTATGTCCGATACTAACTCCGATTATGAGGTTTTTAAAATGTTTTCTGACAGAAATGTAGAGCGGATCAAGGGCTACATTCTGCATATAAGCAAAGTCTTGTATGCTCTATGGTGAGTTAGATCCTGGGGTTTAAAGTTTACACTCTAGTGGATGGTGTAAAAAAACGGATTTTAACTAAGATTTCTCTGCCAAATTTTTCCGCTTATGAGTCAGTGCAAATCGAAGACAGCATTAATAAAGTGCCTCACAGGGGCTAAACATCGCAGCAAACCGCATTTAAAAAAACGCAATATTGAGTTATTTATGGGGGTGTAAAGTTCGAAATCAGAGGTAAAAAATGGGCTAAAAAACACGTTTTTTCCGAAGTTTGATTGATAAATCATGCCAAATAATTTTTGCAACAGAATTTTGGCACACAGGAATGTACTACGATTTAAAAGCTACAAATTGTACCAAACCGAATTTCTTTAAACTCAATGGGGAGTTCGGTACGGAATTTTAAAGTTTACAGTGTTCTAAATGATGGAAAATACGTTTTTGTTGCGTTTTTTGTTCGCCACTTTCTCCGTCCAGAAGTCGGGATAAGTCTAATAGAATAAAAATAAAGTGCTTTATTTCGGGTGCATGTCAAAGCAAATTGTCTATACATTAATATTTAGCGAGTGTAAAGTCAAAAATTTGGAGTTTTAAATGCGTTTCTGTCTTGTTTTTTCTGCCTGCTTCTCCGGTTACGAGTCAGGGACACGTTTATCAAGTCTAGAAATGGACCAGGAATCAAATTTGATATGCCAGTCTGGCGCATATGTTTACACTCTACGGTGTTGTAAAGTAGTTTACACCAATTGTTAGTTTGCCCATAGAACATTATGTAGACTTAATTTTTTCATAAATATTAATCGTAATATCGGTACAATATCAAAATTACGAATCTGACTAAAATCTTCTTTACACTAGGTGTTTACATGAAGTTTACACTACATATATATTTATCTTCGTTTTTGAGCATTCCTGAAACCTAATTTTTCTTGGAGCCTAGAAGTTTTCAAAGGATCAAATGTGAGACGTCACGTAGGCGCGTTTGTTTACATCCAACAGTGATGTAAAGTAGTTTACATTCATTGTTTATATGTCCTCAGACCATTGTAGAGACATAATTTTTTCATGAATGTTGATCATAATATCCGAGTAATTTTTTACACTGCATGTTAGCCTTTGTTCTATAGCATTGCAAAAATCGAAATTTTTTCCTGAGATATAAAAATTTACAGGGAATGAAATATATACGTCAATTGGGAGCGCTTGCTTACACTCAGCAGTATTGCAAAGTGGTTTAAACCTAATGTTTATTGTCTTTAAAACATTATGGAGACTCATTTTTCCATAAATGTTGAAAGAAATATCGGAGCAATATCAAAATTACGAATCCGACTAAAATATTCTTTACGCTATGTGTTTGTGTAAAGTTTACGTTACGTGTTAACCCTAATTCGATAGACTTGCAGAGACTTTGTAACTGAAGTCAAGAAATTTTCAAGGATTCATATGTGAGACATCAATTAAGTGAGTTTGATTACCCTCAAAAGTAATCTAAAGTGATTTAAAAATTATGTTCAAGTGTCCTTAGATCATTGAAGAGATGTAATTTTGTCTTAAATGGGTTGCATTAAAGTTAAATCTTTCTTAGCCGTGTTTATAATATGTTTCACAAAATCTTGCACATGGAGAGCTATCGTTTAATTGATGTAAATTGCCTGCAAAAGTGGTTTAAAATGAACCAGCAATCACACTACTGTGCACAGAAGTCGACAAAGATATACAGCTTTATTGTAATCATGTACATTAATAAGCCGTAAACTGTTAGTATTCTCTACACCTAGTAGTTGTGTAAAGTTTGCACTATTCATTTGTTGTTAATATGTAGTCTATACTACAAATTTATTTTACTACCAAATCAAAGCGTTAGTGTTCCTTACATTTGATATTTGCGTGAAGTTTTTGAATTTTTGCCGAAAATCTTTGCCTTCCAATTTACCAACATCCCGCCTTTTCCATTTTCTTGAAGTTTAAAATCTTTTATAATTCTCTCATAATTTAATGGTAGGTTTTAACTTTAAGTTTCTCTTGGTTTACAACTCTCGCTTAGCAAGCTCATTTTCCAAACTTTTTCATAGTGATCAGATTAGTTGCGTTTAGTTTGGAATTGGTGGACGGTCGTTATTTTATTACTCGGCTTAAATAAACCAAGTGACTATCTTATGATTATTTTCTTCATCGCAAATTCAAACACCCAATTTTCAATTTGAAAATTGACCCAATTTTCAATTTGAAAATTGATCCAATTTTCAATTTGAAAATTGAAAATTGGGTGTTTTCAATTTCAAAAGTCACAACACATTGTGCTTGTGTATTGATTGAGTGAGGATTTGCATTGTGAATTCGTTGGTTAAATTTTGTGCTTGATTATAAGTGAACTGCACATTAAGAAGAAATAACTTAATGCAGTTTTAATTTGAAAATGGATGGTGTCAATAAGGTTGTCTTGTTTAAAAAGGATAATGCTGATGTTAAGAACAATATTGTTTTCCGCGTTCTTGGACTGTTGTCATTATTGTGGCATGTTACTGATTGTGTTTACTGACTGATGTACTGAAATCACGCTAATTAAAAGTAGTGTACTAGCAAAGAAAAATGCTCCGATGGAACAAAAAAGATGAATATACTTGGAATTGTGGATTATTATGGATGTAAAAGGAGGGGACTAGGAAAAATCTACCTAAAGTCGGAAAATCTGCTAAAAATCACACTTTCTCTAAGCAACGCAAAAAATCGATGTATATTCTGCGGCCTGGTACCCCCAACACCTGGGCACCCCCTACAGCTATAACGGGACACTTCTGGAAGGTGCGGTTTTTTTAAAACAAAGATAATAAAAAAATTCGCTGCCCGTGTTTTTTTGTTTTTCTTGAAACTCAAAATTGACTGTGTAAAGAAGGTGTAAAGTTTTTGTGTAACGTTATAACATAGGACAAATTTTGGGACCTTTTTACTGCGGCATGTGGACAACTGAGTATTGATGACTCGAAGGATTGAACAGAATAGGATAATAGAGGGATGAATTCTACAGATGACACTTTTTTTGTTTTTTTGAAATTCGCATTATTTATCGAACGGCAGTGTAAAGAGTGCGAAAATCTGGGAGTGAAAAAGCACTTTTTGGTCGACTTTTCAACCTTCCTATGTCCGATACTAACTCTATAATATACTTGGGTACCCCCAACACCTGGGCACCCCCCCCTACAGCTATAACGGGACACTTCTGGAAGGTGCGGTTTTTTTAAAAGAAAGATAATAAAAAAATTCGCTGCCCGTGTTTTTTTGTTTTTCTTGAAACTCAAAATTGACTGTGTAAAGAAGGTGTAAAGTTTTTGTGTAACGTTATAACATAGGACAAATTTTGGGACCTTTTTACTGCGGCATGTGGACAACTGAGTTTTGATGACTCGAAGGATTGAACAGAATATGATAATAGAGGGATGAATTCTACAGATGACACTTTTTTTGTTTTTTGAAATTTGCATTATTTATTGAACGGCAGTGTAAAGAGTGCGAAAATCTGGGGGTGGAAAAGCACTTTTTGGTCGACTTTTCAACCTTCCTATGTCCGATACTAACTCCGATTATGAGGTTTTTAAAGTGTTTTCTGACAGAAATGTAGAGCGGATCAAGGGCTACATTCTGCATATAAGCAAAGTCTTGTATGCTCTATGGTGAGTTAGATCCTGGGGTTTAAAGTTTACACTCTAGTGGATGGTGTAAAAAAACGGATTTTAACTAAGATTTCTCTGCCAAATTTTTCCGCTTATGAGTCAGTGCAAATCGAAGACAGCATTAATAAAGTGCCTCACAGGGGCTAAACATCGCAGCAAACCGCATTTAAAAAAACGCAATATTGAGTTATTTATGGGGGTGTAAAGTTCGAAATGAGAGGTAAAAAATGGGCTAAAAAACACGTTTTTTACGAAGTTTGATTGATAAATCATACCAAATAATTTTTGCAACAGAATTTTGGCACACAGGAATGTACTACGATTTAAAAGCTACAAATTGTACCAAACCGAATTTCTTTAAACTCAATGGGGAGTTCGGTACGGAATTTTAAAGTTTACAGTGTTCTAAATGATGGAAAATACGTTTTTGTTGCGTTTTTTGTTCGCCACTTTCTCCGTCCAGAAGTCGGGATAAGTCTAATAGAATAAAAATAAAGTGCTTTATTTCGGGTGCATGTCAAAGCAAATTGTCTATACATTAATATTTAGCGAGTGTAAAGTCAAAAATTTGGAGTTTTAAATGCGTTTCTGTCTTGTTTTTTCTGCCTGCTTCTCCGGTTACGAGTCAGGGACACGTTTATCAAGTCTAGAAATGGACCAGGAATCAAATTTGATATGCCAGTCTGGCGCATATGTTTACACTCTACGGTGTTGTAAAGTAGTTTACACCAATTGTTAGTTTGCCCATAGAACATTATGTAGACTTAATTTTTTCATAAATATTAATCGTAATATCGGTACAATATCAAAATTACGAATCTGACTAAAATCTTCTTTACACTAGGTGTTTACATGAAGTTTACACTACATATATATTTATCTTCGTTTTTGAGCATTCCTGAAACCTAATTTTTCTTGGAGCCTAGAAGTTTTCAAAGGATCAAATGTGAGACGTCACGTAGGCGCGTTTGTTTACATCCAACAGTGATGTAAAGTAGTTTACATTCATTGTTTATATGTCCTCAGACCATTGTAGAGACATAATTTTTTCATGAATGTTGATCATAATATCCGAGTAATTTTTTACACTGCATGTTAGCCTTTGTTCTATAGCATTGCAAAAATCGAAATTTTTCCTGAGATATAAAAATTTACAGGGAATGAAATATATACGTCAATTGGGAGCGCTTGCTTACACTCAGCAGTATTGCAAAGTGGTTTAAACCTAATGTTTATTGTCTTTAAAACATTATGGAGACTCATTTTTCCATAAATGTTGAAAGAAATATCGGAGCAATATCAAAATTACGAATCCGACTAAAATATTCTTTACGCTATGTGTTTGTGTAAAGTTTACGTTACGTGTTAACCCTAATTCGATAGACTTGCAGAGACTTTGTAACTGAAGTCAAGAAATTTTCAAGGATTCATATGTGAGACATCAATTAAGTGAGTTTGATTACCCTCAAAAGTAATCTAAAGTGATTTAAAAATTATGTTCAAGTGTCCTTAGATCATTGAAGAGATGTAATTTTGTCTTAAATGGGTTGCATTAAAGTTAAATCTTTCTTAGCCGTGTTTATAATATGTTTCACAAAATCTTGCACATGGAGAGCTATCGTTTAATTGATGTAAATTGCCTGCAAAAGTGGTTTAAAATGAACCAGCAATCACACTACTGTGCACAGAAGTCGACAAAGATATACAGCTTTATTGTAATCATGTACATTAATAAGCCGTAAACTGTTAGTATTCTCTACACCTAGTAGTTGTGTAAAGTTTGCACTATTCATTTGTTGTTAATATGTAGTCTATACTACAAATTTATTTTACTACCAAATCAAAGCGTTAGTGTTCCTTACATTTGATATTTGCGTGAAGTTTTTGAATTTTTGCCGAAAATCTTTGCCTTCCAATTTACCAACATCCCGCCTTTTCCATTTTCTTGAAGTTTAAAATCTTTTATAATTCTCTCATAATTTAATGGTAGGTTTTAACTTTAAGTTTCTCTTGGTTTACAACTCTCGCTTAGCAAGCTCATTTTTCAAAACTTTTTCATAGTGATCAGATTAGTTGCGTTTAGTTTGGAATTGGTGGACGGTCGTTATTTTATTACTCGGCTTAAATAAACCAAGTGACTATCTTATGATTATTTTCTTCATCGCAAATTCAAACACCCAATTTTCAATTTGAAAATTGACCCAATTTTCAATTTGAAAATTGATCCAATTTTCAATTTGAAAATTGAAAATTGGAGTGTTTTCAATTTCAAAAGTCACAACACATTGTGCTTGTGTATTGATTGAGTGAGGATTTGCAATGTGAATTCGTTGGTTAAATATTTGTGCTTGATTATAAGTGAACTGCACATTAAGAAGAAATAACTTAATGGAGTTTTAATTTGAAAATGGATGGTGTCAATAAGGTTGTCTTGTTTAAAAAGGATAATGCTGATGTTAAGAACAATATTGTTTTCCGCGTTCTTGGACTGTTGTCATTATTGTGGCATATTACTGATTGTGTTTACTGACTGATGTACTGAAATCACGCTAATTAAAAGTAGTGTACTAGCAAAGAAAAATGCTCCGATGGAACAAAAAAGATGAATATACTTGGAATTGTGGATTATTATGGATGTAAAAGGAGGGGACTAGGAAAAATCTACCTAAAGTCGGAAAATCTGCTAAAAATCACACTTTCTCTAAGCAACGCAAAAAATCGATGTATATTCTGCGGCCTCTAAAAAAGTGTCTTTTTTAAATAATGTTCGAAGTTTCAGATAAGAGTGTATAAACGAAATCTATCAAGGTTACTTTTTTAAATTGCTGGCACCTGATTGATAGAAAACTAAGAGGTACATATTGTATTTAAAGTTGTTTTATTTTATGAGCATTATAGCAAGCAAAGCAGGAGCCGATTGATTAGTGCACACAATCGTTTCGGGCATGCTAGTGTATCTACATTTAGTCTGTTTCAAGTCAACTTACGCGTTTCCTACTGTTTTAAACCAACCATGTCTTCAATTGTCTTCGATGTTTGCTATTTCATTCAATTGGCTTGGAAGACTGTTAGTTTACTTAATATCATTTCCCATAGCTACTGCATAGCTAACGTGCTGCTGTTTCAATCATTGTTATGGTTGAATATTTATTTTAATCTGTTGGCCGCAGAATATACATCGATTTTTTGCGTTGCTTAGAGAAAGTGTGATTTTTAGCAGATTTTCCGACTTTAGGTAGATTTTTCCTAGTCCCCTCCTTTTACATCCATAATAATCCACAATTCCAAGTATATTCATCTTTTTTGTTCCATCGGAGCATTTTTCTTTGCTAGTGCTAATATATAAGTGAAGTTTTTATCTGAAAGGATTTGATTAAAAATAAAAAAATCAACTAAACTCACCATTTACGATTGTAGATTGCGTTAAGCGACAGAATGAATGAAAAGAACGACCTAACAGACGCACACGATGTCGTTAGGATGATGATGAGTTCTGGACCGCCAAACCCGTTGTAAACAATTAATGAATTTAAATTCATCTTTTTACACAAAATTACGAGTAAATTTAAGATTAGATTTTTCACCATCTTGTTTGCCGTTAAGCGAAAAATGAATGCCTCGAAACGAAAATTCGGCTGACTACGTATTGTAGCTTAGCACGTATACGAGTACCTATATCTGTAATGTATCTCTCCGACATAATATATAGACTATTTCAGGAAACCTCGTGCATGGATCATAATTTTCGAATAAACGTAAATTGATTACAAAAGCGGTTTAAACTTAAGTAACAATCACGAAACTTTGCGTTGCAAATAATAAATATATTAAATTTTACTATGCGAAACTGTATTACAGTAGGCTGCCTATAAACCACTTTTGTAGCTACTTGCTTGAACGCTGAAAATTGATTTTCATGCAAAGGTTTCGTGAAATAGACTATAGGTTTGCCTAAGACCGTAGTTGTGATATTCTACAGTATATCGAGTTATGGGGGACGTTTGCCATTGTTAATTCACATCACTGCATCCAAATCTTAAATCATTTTAAGCCTGATTAATGCGGATTAAATTCACGAAAAACCGCAAAGTTAAATCGAACGATACTACGAAAAATCTGCAGAAACGCGCATAGGCCGCAAAATATACTTCGATTTTCGCGTTGTTTAGGGGATGTATAACTGTTTAGCACATTCCTATGGCTTCTGCGCATATAGAGAAATTTTCCATAGTCCCCTCCTTGTACTTCCTTGACAATGAAGAAATTCAAGTATATTTATTTACCTTTTTTGTTCCATCGGAGCATTTTTCTTTGCTAGTTCCCTTCTTTTATTTAATATTTTGGGCCATATATCCATAAGGGCAACGCCGAAATTCTGGGGGATGCAAGTAGCTGAACGAATTTCTTTTTTCGTCTCGAACCCTTTACACTAAAATGATCACAGATCAATAAATATTGCATTAAAAGAGAAAAAATTTTACCTTTGATATATTGTAGCCCTCTACATTAAAACACCAATTGGACTGCACAGAAACCAAAATTGGGTTATATAAGCTTCAGGACACGCTAACAGTAAAAACCCGTATACTTTACTCTTTTGCGCAACAACTATTGAGTGTAAAGAAATTTTAAGGTCAGATTCGTAATCTACAACTCAGAGGCAAAATTTGTAAAAGAAATTGGCCCTTCGCAAATCGTTTGATATTCAATGCTCTGGGCGGAAAACTGCTTCTCAGTGTAAACTTTACGCTTGTGCTAATAACGCAATATTGGGTGTATAGAAACAAAATAAACTAGGATCTGTAACACTAAGGATAGGGCACATTTTGAGCATAATTAACATGTTCCGCCTACTTAGCGGAGTATCTGAGGAAATTTCGTTTTTCGTCTCGAACCCTTTACACTAAAACGATCACAGATCAAGAAATATTGCGTTAAAAGAGAAAAAATTATTCCTCGAGATATTATAAACCTCTACATTATAAAATCAATTGGACTGCACAGAAACCAAAATTGAGTTAGATAAGCTCAAAACACGCAAGGAGTAAAAAACCCGTATACTTTACATTTTCGTGCATTAACCATGGAGTGTAAAGAAATTTTAAGGTAAGACTCATAATCTACAGCTCAAGGGCGGCATTTAAAAAAAATTGCCCTCCACAAATTATTTGATTTTCTGGTTTACACTTCACACACTCATTGCTAACTCAGCATTGAGTGTAAACAAAAGGAAAAAATGGTGCATCGAGTTTTTTAATTATCTCTCGTTTAAAAAACCTTATCTCCCAGGTGTGTGCCGTTGTTTTTGCTGTGAGGGGGCACAAAATTCGCACTCGCTGTGATAAACATACAAGAAAAAAGGTGGCCAAGTATATTATGGGTAGCACTATCGCGCTGCCTATGATAAGAATCTTTCACATTGAAGATGATTGTAGAATATCAGTATTTTTGGGGGCTTTGAACCTATGCATGTACTTCAGGAAATCTCGGCGATGGTAAAATTCAGAACTTTCGGGTATTTTTTGAGTAGTAATTTTGGTAAATTTTAATATAAATTTTTAAGAAATGTTTCGATGGCAATTGGTTAAGATTTCGGGTGGATTTTCTAAAAATAAAAAAATACCGCATGACATACGTGATTTTCGGGCAACTGTAGCCACTTTTCAATGATCGCGTTACGTTCAAAGAGTGAATCAAAATAATTTATATTCATTTTTAATGTTGCACACTTTCGTGCTTTTGTTGAGCCCACAATGACAACGATCATTGAAAAAATTGGATGAATGTCCTCAGATAATTTTTTACTGCGTTTTTTTCAGTGATCGTGATTCGGCATAAATGGCTCAAACGGCCATCAAAGACGTTGGACAGAACTTAGAAAACAGGTTGCCGTACTCGTCATTTATTTACTTAATTGCACAAAAAAAGTTGCCTGTTTGCTTTTGAATAACATGGAAGTTACTTCCTTGTCTTTATCTCTATTTACTTATTTTTTGGCATAAGAAATATTTCTATTACTTACCGGATCGTCATTCTTGTAACGATTTTCTCGCCCTTATTGAAGGCCTTATTGTCTGCTCCGTTTAATTTTTTAAGGCGAATGACTCAAACGCGTTGGCGTAGTCATCCAGTCGAATTTATAAACCTCGGATTGCCCGAACTTCCACGTTAATTTTCATTTCTTTGCCTTTATAGAACATTTCGTTAAACATATCTTGGACGAAAATGCAAGTTGCCTGTGGAATCATCCTCATTATTTTAACTCATTGTGCTGTGTTAACCACACAAAGAGGTAGGTACCTACCTATGCATGCATTTATAGTATATTTTTTAACCTGGTGCATGAAATCGCACGATAAGTAAACGTTTTATTACTGTAATACTTGGTTTAGCATAAGAGACCAATTTTTAATCGATTTAAAAAGGCTGGAGGAGTAGTTTAAGCTGATGCGACAGGTTTGTTATTGCACATAATAAAGACGCGCCATTAAATTGTACGTATCGTGGAAAATCGTTTCGCAATAGCATATTTGTAAACCACTTTTGTAAGTGTTATAATTTCAAAGATGTATGAATGCAAAGGCTTCGTAAAATAGTCAATAGATAGAGGTATCAAATTATATTATATGTATGTAATGAGTCAAAAAGTCTATAGAGGGAGGTATTTCATCATATTATATCTAATGAGTCGAAAATCATATTAAATTGAGTCAAATTTACATCAAATGATGTGACACTCTTGCAATATGTATAAACTTACACTTTCTTCTTGTTTACATCAGAGTGCATGATACCTTGTTCTGAGCCAAACACACAATGCTCCGGCGGAGATTATCCGATCTGCAAATGCAAGCCTGGCTATTACGAAACATTACGCGGCGTTCCCTCGAAATGCCAGCTGATTCCGAGTATTTTTTCTTACGTGAAACTCGAATAATTGAGGTTTTATCGACGTTTTCTTAATTAGAAAAAACTTTCAACTGCAATACAACGACGTATCCGTGCGGCAAAAACGAAGTTAATTTCGGTTTCAATGACAAGCGGGTCTGCTTTTGCATCGACTCGCCTGACAGTAAGCGCTAGGATTTTTCTTCATAGGACTCATGTTTCGAAAACAATTCCTATTCAATAGCAATATACATGATTATGAAATGAAGGCAATATTAAAAATAATAAAAATATCAGCATTAAAAATCAAAATAAAGAATCATGGAAAAATAAAATTAAAAATGAAAATAATAATTTTTTGGATATACTTTTTGGTTTTATTCGTAATTTCGCGTCTTCAGAAAATCCGGTATGGATATATTGTAGTCAAGACAAAAGCAGAAAATGCTCGGATCCAAACACAATCTGCTCGGGTAAACTTGTGCGCGACTCGACGTGCGAATGTAAACCCGGATTTTACAAAGCGAATCAAAGTGGTTCTGGCAGAACCGCTTGCCTACGGCCACCTAGTATCTATAATTATGATCATATTCATAAAAATGGGATTCAGAGGTTTTGACCCCCTTACAGAACGGTTACTGACCCCAAAATGGCTGCGATGCGACTCATAATTGTCGAAACTTTGTGAAGATTGTACTACAAGGTGTGCCTTGTTTTTAGCTCATTTCTGGCTCGAAGGCTCAAATTTCGGTGCTACGTGCCATGTGCACATTTTTTGACTTTTTTGTTCGATCCGTTTTTTCCAAGTTTTTCCGAGATTTTTTACGCTTTTACGTTTTAGGAGGAATGAGCATTGCCCGAAACATAAAAAACAATGTTTTTGATGTGTATCCATCGTTTTTCGCCGAAAAAATTCTTTTTATACTTTTAGGCTAGAACCTCTCCAGAATTTGCTGTTGTATGCTCATAATTATTTTCATAATAATGAAATGTTCTTTTGCACTTTTCTTAACATCTTGAATAAATTTTGATAAGGTATTATGCTGGATTTGTAAAATAATCTTTCAGATAATCTTAGTTATTTACCGAAGAGTTACGCATGAAGGTCAATATTCAGCGTTCAAGCAAGTAGCTAAATAAATAATTGCTAGGCATCCTACAGTAATACAGTATTGCATAGCTAAATTACATATATACTCAACAATATCTATGCAAAGTATTCGTGATTTTTGTACTGCTAACTTTAAACCGCTCTTGTGATTCATTCACATTTATTCGGAAATTGTGATCCATGCACAAGTTTTCATGAGATAGACTAATTGTCAAAGTCATTTCACTACTGGCTTTAAGATGTCCTCTTAATGACGCATTAAATTTTCTCTGACACGAATAGTTTATATTTTTCTATATTTTATAATAAAAGCATTTATATTTTATAATTAACTCGAATAACAGGTAACTTATCACGGATTGTTTTATTTCATCTTTTCGCATTTTTTAAAATTTCTGCCTTCATTCCTGAGCCTGTTTCTCCGTTTTATTCTTATGCGAGCCGCATTTGAGACCTTTAAATTGCCACTCTGAAAGCTTAAGCATTTATTTAGAAAACGCTGTATTCTATAAGTGCGACGAAGAGTCAAAGTCACTTTGTTACCACGTCGCTGGTAATCGCAATTACAAAATGACCGACGGCAGATGCTTTTGCATTCCTGAAAGTTAAATCGATTGTGTTGATATTTAGGTGGGTATCCTCGTATTTTACAAATGTTTTTTATCACTGCGATGTTGTTGGAGCCATTAAACTAGCGTCATCGCATAGCAGCGATTAAATTCTGGGGAGTAGGTCGTCTGATGGGGCAAAATTACCAAAAATTAAATTCTGGGGAAGCCTATCGAGTCTACATACGCTTCTGGGAGGTTCAACCCCCGTAATGCCTATCCATGTGCAGAATTTTCCACAGAAAATTACGCATGTTTGAAAACACTAGGGCAATTAGCCATTATATATGCATGGGACAAGTAAATGCACACTATTTGTACTAGATGTAGCAGAGAAGCTACGGCTCAATTTAAATGTATATCTTAAAGTTCAACCCGTGAGTTTGATGTGGTGAAATATATTTTCAATCAACATGTTGTGCAAAAGTGAGCAAGAGCTAGCATTGGCAAAAGTCCGGAAAAAGGACTGCTGGATCGTGGTCAAGGACTAGTCCTTATGATCCTCGGACTGGAAGGACTGGTCCTTTTCAAAATGGTAGTACACTACCGGATCAAAGTCTTTCTTTAGGATCATGGTCCGGACTACGGACTATGATCCTCAAGTTGATCTTTAATTCACAAATTATTATTTAGTGTAATTACTGTAGATTTGTTTTTCTCCAAAGTTATTCACGCGCTTTTTGTTGGGTAGTGCTTTAAACAGTAAAGCTTGGAATATATCAAACTCTAAATTCGGCGAAATTCATGATTTTTTTGCATATAATAAAGATGAAAACAAAAGTGTTTACAAGGAATGTGCATTTCCACCTACGGGTCGCCCACACACATGGGCGTGGGGGTTGGGGGGTAGTGTTGTAAAAGATATCTTTATCTTTATCTTTTTAGCAAGATAAAGATAAAGATAAAGATATCTTTATCTTTATCTTGACGATTTTTTATCTTTATCTTTATCTTTATCTTTTGGAAGAATCACAGGCTATCTTTATCTTTATCTTTATCTTTTTGATAGGAATTTATCTTGCAAAAAAGATAAATTATGTACATAAGTTAGCATGTAATCCAAAATGAAGGTTTGACGTGAAATACATTTAGACGCATTCAAGTTTTATTGTAATACAAGAAAATAAAAGAAAACGATTGTTTAAACCCCATGGCGTGCGGCCCAAGCTAATGCCTGTATATCGATCTAAGTAAGCGGCAGTGATACCGATCTAAGCGGGAATACTACTACTAGCACCCACAGTAATATAAGTCAAAGCCTAGGAAACATAAAGAAATTTGAAAAAATCAATAACTGTTGCGACTATACTTTGTACAGGCGCACAGAGCAGGGTTTTGATGCTTGTGAAAAGAAAGAAGTGACTCGCTGTCTGCCAGTAGTAGTAGTATGTGGGTCAGTCAGACACCTCGGGTAAACCCCCAAACCTATATTTATGTGTGCTTAATGCCTATCACCTCTTTGATCTCAGGTGTAAAAATTGGGGCATTCAGTTGGCTGCTTTACATCACCCACTTTCATTTATTGCACTTCACAAACATCATTCTCCTGGGTCCAGGCGACCATATTTACATACATACACTTTATCTTTATCTTTTTGGTTCCTTTATCTTGCAAAATTATCTTTATCTTTATCTTTCTTAATTTTTTATCTTTATCTTTATCTTCTAGATTTTCAAATTTTAACTTTATCTTTATCTTTTATCTTGCGAAAAATCCTTATCTTTTACAACACTATTGGGGGTATGCACCCCCAGATTGAAATACCCCTCCCCCCAGAAATCAAAATACGTCCACCCTAGAATTCAAATTTTGACATTCTTCTGCTTTTTTAGCGATTTTTTGATGCCATTGGATAGTGCTCGATGAGAAACGTCGAAAAATGGTGTTTTTTCGCCATACGACCACTTTTAAGACCATTTTTTGACCTTTGAAAATATTTTCACCCCCCCCCTCAGAATTTCGGTGCTGCTCACCTATGGTCGCCCACCGACCAACCTTGAATGACATTTGGAACAAAAGCACCCACTGCTTCATGAAAAAACTTTGGCTTCACAGAGAAAAGATGCGAGGGTGTGGGTAATATCCGGAAACGGAAAGGGAAACGGAGACGGAAACAAAGGGTAAAAGCCGGAAACGGAAATAATGGGTAAAAGCCGGAAACGGAAACGATGGGTAAAATCCGGAACCGGAAACATAAACGATCAAAAGTGGCGGAACCGAGGTTCCCCGAGTAGAGCCCATCAGGGTCAACACCCCAACCCCGTTTCTGCCAAAATTTCCACAACTGAAGGGGGTTTAGGGGCTCGGAAACGGGGTACTCCATTATTCATATGTGAAGCATGACCCCGGGTCCGTCGGGGGTTTCTTCGCCCTGGAGGCAGTCCAAAGTGGCGGAACCGGGGTTCCCCAAGTAGGGCTCATCAGGGTCAACACTCCTAACACCGTTTCCGCCAAAATTTCTCCAACTGAAGAGGGGTTAAGGGCTCGGAGACGGGGTACCCCGTTATTCATATGAGAATCTGACCCCGGTTCAGTCGGGAATTTCTCCCCCTTGGGGTGGTCCAAAGTAGCGGAAACGGGGTTGAAGGTCTTGACCCTGATTGGCCCCACTTGGGGAACGCCGGTTCCGCCACTTTAGACTGCCCCCAGGGCGGAGAAACCCCCGACAGAACCGGAGTCAGAATTACATGTGAATAATGGTGTACCCCGTTTGCGTACCCTGAAACCCCATTCTATGAGTGAAATTTTGACGGAAACGGGGATGGGGTGTTGACCCTAATGGGCCCTACTTGGGGAAACCCGGTTCCGCCACTTTGGATTGTTTCTGTTTCCGTTTCCGGCTTTTACCCATCATTTACGTTTCTCTTTCCGTTTCCGGCTTTTATGATTTCCGTTTCCGGATTTTACTTTTCCACAAGATGCGAAGGAAAATACCGGCGTTGTCCAACCAAAATCAACAAATATTATGCAAACACTTTTAATTGAGTTCAAGCGGTACGTTCATGTCAGTTTAAGCTTATTGCGACATCCCACACAATTTAAAACTCTCACAAAAAAAAATTAGAAAATTTTTTATTTTCTCAGGAACTTGTCCTAGATGCAGTAAAACTGGCTATTTCTGGCCTGAACAAGACATTTTTTGTTTTTTGCTAACTTTGAGCCACTTCTGAATATCTTGCTATTGAGTTGTCGATTTATCAAATAAAATATTGGATACTACTACACAGACCTCCCATGGGAGGTCTGTGTAGTAGTATCCAGGTGAGCAGTATCGGAATTCTAAGGCAGGGGCTGTAAAATTTTTTAAAGGTCAAAGAATGGTTCTAAAAATGGTGTTATGGCAAAAAAATATCATTTTTCGGCGTTTCTCATCAAGCTCTATCCATTGGCATTAAAAAATTGCGAAAGGAAACAAAAAATTTCCAAAAATTTAATTCTGGGGGATAGTGAGATTTTCGAATACTGGAAGGAAAGAAAAAGTACATTTCCTTTGCTGTATAAAGTGGCATGGCAACGCGCATTCGGTAATCCCAGCCCTAAGCTCCAGTGAACGCGTTTTCAGCCGAGCGAATTTGATTTTGGAAAAAGACCGTCACAATTTAAGTGATAATCAAATGGAAAAAGGCATTTTTTAAATTTTATTCCGATTTATTTTTCAGTCATACATACGATTGATATATGATTGTTGTTTGTTAACTGAATAATTATATTGATAAAGTTTGTAGCAAACTGGATAAAATTTGATACGAAATTAAATCAACATAGTAACATAGCATTGAAGGACTGTGGTCCGGCCGGACCAGTCTTTTTTTAAAAGGATCACAGTCTGGACCATACGTGGGCAGCAAGAAAATTCTGGGGGGGGGGTGCAAGATTTTTTTGAAGGTCGAAAAATGGCCTTAAAAATGGTGGTATGGCGATAAAAACACCATTTTTCGACGTTTCTCATCAAGCACTATCCATTGGCATCAAAAAATTGCGAAAAAAACGAAAAAAATTTTCAAAAATTGAATTCTGGGGGGGGGGGTATTTTGATTTCTGGGGGGGGTATTTTGGTTTCTGGGGGGTGCATACCCCCCCAAACCCCCCCACGCCCAGGTGTGGTCTGGACCATAGTCCGGACTGTGGGTAGTCTTTAAAATTGGGTTTGTAGTCCGGAAGTCTTTTTTCCCGGACTTTTGCCAACGCTAGCAAGAGCCCGCGTAGTCGGTTAGTACTACACACGCGTGTCAGAGCGTAAGATCCGGGAACCGGTGCACGTAAAATTTTGTTCTCTGAGTAGCGTGGTTGTCAGGCCACGTTACACTTGATACATTTGTCCGCTCTTTGCCCTCTGTCCACGCTTAGGCGTTGGGATTGCCCCAAGATACTTATAACACCCCTCCCCGTTCTATATAATTTTGCTTTCTAGGTTTTTCAGAACTTTTGCCACCTGCATGGGATCGAATAAACACTATGAGGAGCACTTTGCATACTCCATCTTATTTAAGGCACTTCCGTTGTCTACGACTGCCTATTCAAAATGACCTTAATTTGCAAACTTTGTACCTTTAACTGAAATTTACTTACGATGAATTCATATGCAGCGGCGGATCTAGAATCTTCCTAGGAGGGGTCCGGGCGGTATCCTAACTTTCCCGATCGTACAGTCGGAAATAAGTCAGAAAATTGGCCATTTATGTGCGAAATACGTATGTATGTACGTTTTTCGGCGTTTTGCCTTGTCTATTTATAAAAAATCGCTTTTGGCGCTACATTGTTCGAAAATTTTAGAATTTTCGATAATCTTGCTCGACAAATCATTAAATTTCTTTGGTTTTGGCGAAAATATGGCGCGAAGCTCCAAAAAATTTGTGTTGTTAGGCAAAAGAACTGCTCGATTTCCTAGCATAGCATTAACGCGGAAAGTCGTAAATTTTTTATAGATTTTCGAAGACAGAAAACTATGCTGAAAAATCAGGAAAATTTGGGGTCGCCCCTGCCAAAAAATTCTGGATCGGCCACTGCATAAACAAATTCGGAGAGCGCCCCTATTGGCCCAAAATGATTGACGAGGTAAAGAATGGAAGGTACCTATTTTTATATGAATTTGCACTGATTCTGGTGATAATAACTTCACAATTTTTTTCAGCGCTAGCGCTGGAAAATATTTATTCTGATTTATTAATAAATTTCTTGGCGGCCCAGAAGCCAAAGTTTTGCTCAGGGAATAGGTTTCAGAATGATTTCTATTGCAGAGACAGCTAAAATTGTCTAAAAAATACGTCCATGCATAAAGTTACGCTTTTTGCCATCTTTTGATAGACAAAATCATTTGCAATTCGAAAAAGTTAGAAATTTTCGAACTTTCTTCGAGAGACGCTCAAAATTAGTGCAAAAATCGGCAAAAGTACTGAACAAATATTCCAGAAATGATTGCAAAAACTAAACAATCCGTGTTCTGTATATCTACTCTTCGGACGTAAAAATTGAGTCCTTTCAGCGCCAAGAAAATCACTAAATTTTATTAATGATTATTACCCGGCGCGAAAATTTGAAAAAATGTGATTTAAAATCGCTAAATTCATAAAAAAATACACATTATTCTATTTGGCGCCCAACTATATGTTATCGACAGAAGGGGGAGGGGCGGCCTCTCCTCTAAATCCGCGCTTGCGTCCATGTTACGTGTATACCTACATTACATGGCATGGCAACTGTCTCGGGAGAAACTGAGCGTATACCATCGAGCGTTTGCACATTCAGGTTCTAATTCTATGAATTTTTATGAGAATCACTCGTATAGCTTTTTTACTTGATTTCCTTACTAGCCAATAGGAAATCTGTTTCGAAATTCTTGAGACTTTTATTACAATATGGTGATTCGAAAGTACATAACAATTCAGCAAATCGGCAAGGAGCAATTTCTTATTGCACCCGCTTCTCGCATCAATTGATTCGCTCATTGCACAATGAGCTGTGTAACAATTTAAACTTCGCCGCCGCTTCCCATCGTTATTATTACGAAAGCCCTTACGCTGATTGGTTGGATTTTTGCTGCTTTCGAATCGCCTTACTGTAAAAAAGTCTCAGGAATTTTGAGACATACATACATACATAAATAGGTATAGGTCCATACCTATATCTACCACGCATGGGTGTGGGGGGTTGCATGCATAGGTGAGCAGCACCAAAATTCTGGGGAGAGGGGTCAAAAAACAAAAAATTGCGAAAAAAAGAAAAAAATTCAAAAATTGAATTCTGGGGATATTTCGGTTTCTGGAGGGGGTATCCGAACTTCTGGGGGAAGGGTGCATACCATACGTGGGCAGCAAGAAAATTCTGGGGGGGTGCAAGATTTTTTTGAAGGTCGAAAAATGGCCTTAAAAATGGTGGTATGGCGATAAAAACACCATTTTTCGACGTTTCTCATCAAGCACTATCCATTGGCATCAAAAATTGCGAAAAAAACGAAAAAATTTTCAAAAATTGAATTCTGGGGGGGGGTATTTTGATTTCTGGGGGGTATTTTGGTTTCTAGGGGGCTGCATACCCCCCCACGCCCAGGTGTGGTGCATACCCCTCACCCCCACGTGTGATTGCAGGCATCCCACAGAAGTTGAAATTCCTGCAGATTGCTGTACATAGACCCTAGAATTCTATTTTTAGTAAAAGTTTTGGCGATTTTATCGATCCTGACCCTTCATAATTTGTTTTCTGCCCATTCATGTCTACCTATCGTCCGTTTCATTTATAGTCTGTTTCACATAATTTCGTGCATAAAGTCTAAGAATTTTCAGCGACAGTAAGCCGAGGGTTACGATAATTATATATCAGATCAATGCTATAATTGCAATCTGTCAGCTTATTGACGGAGATGGTTTTGAAATTTATGACGGAAGTTGTGCGAAACGACTATAGCTTTGTTTCGAAGAATTCAAAGTGCCTAAAAAGTGTTTTAAACTAATTCTTTATTGGCAATACTTACAGTATATCGATTTATGGTGAGACATTTACAATCGCAAAACCGCACTATTAAACCATACCTGGGCGTGGGGGAGAGTTGGGGATATGCACTCCCCGAGTAACCAAAATACCCCCCCCCGTTTTTTAATTTTTGAAATTTTCTCTCTCGTTTTTTCCGCAATTTTTTGATGCTTATGGATAGTGCTCGATGAGAAACGTTGAAAAATGATTTTTTTTCGCCTAGTTACTGCCACTTTTAAGGCCATTTTTTGACCTTTGAAAAAATCTTGCACTTCCCCCAGAACTTTGGTGCCGCCCACCTATGTACTAAACCACTTTCATAGCGTAATTTATGCGGATAAAATTTGAAAGAAAATCGCAAAGCTAAATGAAATAGACTACATATATGTATTGTACGCACGGTACGTTTCCTGTATATTAGAGTGTTCTCGCACTCCGCGAAGTGCCAAAATTTTTTGGAATTTTACCATTTTCATGCAGAATTTACGGCCTTTCTATTGACAAACAGTTCGGAAATCATAAGTGGCGCAAAGTGCCAAGAAATGTAGTCATTTTTTACCGCCCTTAACATTTTGTAGCTCTGTGAATACTAATAGTCTGACAAAGCAGAAAATTATCAAATTTGTACAGAACAATTTTGACACTTCAAGCTTCCCAGAAGTGTAAATTACTAAGTTTGTCTGAAGATATTTTGAGTGATTCAGGCTTTTAAACGCAATGCTGGAGCTTCACAAAAAGAAAGAACAGTAACTGGCGGCGTTATGCGCCCATAAATTCAGACGTTTTTGCACTTTAAAACTAAATTTATACCGCTTAAATAATACAGAATAGACAAATTGATGCCAGCCCGGAACGCCGGAAATTTTTAGAAATTCATAACCCTTTTGCCTGGCTTGTTCTCCCTAAAATCTCCTTGCACATGTATGTACAACGAGATTTCAAGGCTGTGGGGGGTCTGGAGTGGCGCACTCAAGCATTCCCCGCGGGGTCCGGGCAGTCCCAAAAAATTTGGTAAAAAAAACATTTTCACGTTAAATAGTAACGTCAAAATTTTCGCAAAATCGGCCAAATCTCGGTTCTGAATCAAGCCCAGAAACACACAAAATTGATGAACTCCTACATACATTGCACAAAACTTCTGGGCTGAAATGCGTTTTTTGACCTCTGCTAAGTACGAGGGGTGATCAATAAGTCCGTGCAATTTTCATACACATAAATCCAGATGTCATGATGTTAATTTTATTTTTAAGACCAACTGATATCATGACGATTCGCCAAAAATCAGCTGTATCTACTTTATATTTCAGGAGATATTAATTCATTAATTAGTATTACTCTATAAAATGACAGAAAACCTAATTTTTGAACAACGGGCGGTGATCATACGTGGGCAGCAAGAAAATTCTGGGGGGTGCAAGATTTTTTGAAGGTCAAAAAATAGCCTTAAAAATGGTGGTATGGCGATAAAAACACCATTTTTCGACGTTTCTCATCAAGCACTATCCATTGGCATCAAAAAATTGCGAAAAAAACGAAAAAAATTTCAAAAATTGAATTCTGGGGGGTATTTTGATTTCTGGGGGTATTTTGGTTTCTGGGGGGGGGGTGCATACCCCCCAAACCCCCCCACGCCCAGGTGTGGCGGTGATACGGTTTTTGATGTGAAAAAACAAGAAAGCGGCCGAAATTCACGCCGAATTGGTTCAAGTTTATGGCGATCATGCTCTAGCACTCCGTACAGTTTACAAATGGATCGGACTTTTCAAGGCCGGGAAAACGAGTTTCGAAGATGAGGATCGCAGTGGGGCACTGGTGACAGTGTGCACACCGGAAAATGTGGCGGCCGTTGAAGACCTGATAGCAACTAATCGGCGATTCAAAGTTCGAGAAATAGCCAAGACACTTGACATCAGTTATGGCACAATTCAAAGAATTTTGACCGAAAAGTTGGGGTTGTCAAAAATTTGCGCCCGTTGGGTTCCCAGATTGTTGACAGCAACACAGAAGCAAGTCCGGGCAACTTCAAGTTTGGCTCTCCACCATCGGTTCCAGGAATCGCCCGAAAATTTCATTGTCAGATTCGTAACAGGTGATGAGTCTTGGATGTATTGCTATTGTGACGATGTGACTCCATTTTTGGTAGGGATGGAGACCTATCAGTCCGCAAGAGAAAAGGGAGAAAAAGATAAAATTTAATTCATTGAAAAGTTTAATGACTATTTGTTTTTGTACCTTAAGACTAGATATGTACTTACCTACTTATTGAACTATTATGAGTAGGAGCACAAAATTTAGACTAGAAAACAGGTCTAGAGTTCGACTTGAGGTATCAGCTCATTTGGCTCCAAAATAAGTTATGGTTAAGCTAATTCTTGGCTTATCTTAAGCCTAACTATATAAACTTTCTATCAAGTAAAAGATTTGTACTTACTTACTGTTTGGAGGGCCGTCCAGATTAATAATTAAAATTATTAATCTTTGTATAATTTCGATAAATCATTAAGTGGTTACTCTGATAATTAATTGAGAAATGATTTGAAATATTGAGAAAATATCGGCCATATAGTGAATTGCATGTGAAAAATTTTAAAAGAATTAATTGTAATACGTAAAGGAACAACTAACACTAACAATAAAAGTTAACCTAGCGGCAGGCTAACTTGAAAATAATGTGGACAAGGCATGAATGGCACTCAGCAAAAATGAACGGTATTGTATTGAATCATCGATATAAATGTAATACAACGAATATTGCAGACGCGACGCTGGATCAGAACATAGATACCAATGAACAACGACAAGACAGGAAGAGAAAAAAGAGACGCCAAATATATTTTTGTTCAAATTTACATAGGATGGGAAAATGAAAAAAGGAACGCCTTAAATGGACGCAATTTTGTGACAGATATTGAAAATCTATTTGCATGAAGATACATCGGCTAAACCTGCGCAACTGTGTACTATTATAACTTTGTAAACAGCGTTAGAGCATTAACCATGTATCATACGCTATAATTATACAATGAACATTGGAATAATACACGTTTAAGAAATAATGCAAGATATTTTGTATAAGGAAAATATTAGGTTAATTTATAAGAATTAAAAGTATTAACTACTTAAGTATTAATTAGGTTCAATTTTAGTAAATTTATCAAAAAATTAATATATGCATAATTAGCATATCAGGTAATGGCAGAGGATTGACGGGCGACTGCCACATCCTTCCCCCTCCCCGAAAATGCTAAGTTTACACTATACGTACTTATGGGGGTATTGACCTACCAAAAAAAATATAAATGTACATGAACAAACGAGAAAAATCGTCGTGGCAGACGCGCCTGAAAAGAAAACTTAGGGGCCTTCCTGACCAGTACCTAGCTAAACCTAAGCTAAGCTTCAGCATCTTCAACCCCTTTAGGCACGGCAGTTGATTTGCCGGCACGAACTCGGCGGCGTCTACGTCCTTCAGCAGTGTCATCATATCGATTTTCGGATCGGGCTGTGATGTCAGCCAACATAGATTCGGCTGAGCAACGGAAATGTTCTAACTTCGTAGACAAATATTCGGTAGGCGAAATATTAGCGTTGGTGAGCGCGACAAGTTGGATCAAACGAATTATCGATAATCGGGAATCGTCAGGGGACATCTCAACTCGCCATTGTGCAAAAATAGAGGCGACACGCTCACGTTGCAAAATCGTGAAAGCGTATGTCCTGTCAACAGCATAACGATCTTTGAATTGATCGAAGATGGCGTTATAAGCGATACGAACTTTGTCGAGAACATCGGTGTTAGGGAAAAGCGGCGCTACCAACGAATGAGAAAAATTGACACGTCTACGATCGAGATCCATAGCAGCAAAGTCTTTCTTACGAAGTTTTGTGCGAGCGATCTGGAGAGCATCAGCTAGCATTTCGGTCGTAATTGAGCTTGGTCGTCGTTGAGTCTTCTTGGGGTCATCCTCCTTACTGCACTCAACATTCCTAGACGCCTCAAGAGATTTATCCCTACTCTCAGGCTCAATGGTCAGGAAAATTCGATTACACGATAAACACTTTTTAGACTCTTTTAAATGCTGGCATTTTACTTCCATTTCTTGCAACTTAGCAGACGTGGATTTCAATGCAGCATTCAAATTTTTGACCTGATTTTCGTAATTTTTGGCACGATTTTCGGAGATTTTTAATTGATTTTGCATATTTTTAATAATAAGATTAGTAGCTCTACGATAAGCTTGAAACTGAACAGAATCATTACACACTACTTTAGGCTGTACATTGACAGAGTGCACAACCGATGAGGTTTCACCTGGAACTCGTAAAAATCGTAAAGCATCAGACGATAAAGGCACAATAGGTAAATTATGCATAATTGGAGGCAAAACAGATTGAACGGGGGGCTGAACCTGAGCTGGTAAATTCAAAACAGAAGCTACAGTTAAGGAATTAGAAACCATAGGACTCGTTTTAGAGATCGAAGAGACGACTGAAACAATAGGGGTTGGGATTGCTTTCTGAATACTCTGATCATTAACATTTTGACGATATTGACTAGCAAATTTAGCGGCATTCTCTAGCCATGTACCTAAACCATTACCATCAATTAACGATTGAATATATTTTTTGTTTTTCAGAAATTTCAGTGGGAGACAACGGAGGTTCCTGCTCTTGCTGGACGCTCCGTTCAGCTTCCTTAACCAAAAATTCTAAATCGTCCTCTTCATTCAATTGTTTAAACCACATAAATGTACGCGTTAAATTTTCACCTTCTAATATCGGTACATTATACGTAAACGGCTTAAACAAAAAATTAGGAGATTTACCATAATTAGGATTGTTTGCTTGCTGGTGTTGAAAGTTATGCTGTGGTGTCGGCAGCCGGCTTCTGGCTACATTCATAGCATCGTTAACGAGGCGATCAACTTGTACCATGCCAAATACAAATATAGCGATGAACAATGCCACTATAGTGAATTTATAGGCAGGGTCACGTAGCATTACAAATAAATAAAATAACTGGGCCAAAACAAATATTTCCAAAGGTGTGAATTTCTTGATAAATATTACAGCAAGTGTTAGAAAGACAGAGAAAATCAAATTGCGGGTGGAGGGTTTTGCGATGTAGACAAACCACACCAACATAATTTCCGCGAGTCGAATTTTGTACAGCACGAGGTACGCAAATATGGCAAGGAAAATGCGAGCGATGTTACAAACGAAAGCCGGTTCGGTGGAGTCTTCAACAACATGTTTAAGCGCGTCACGAATAACTTCAATAGGCCCCTCCGTGGCATTGTATTCGGCGAGCAAAACCAGAATGGCAGTAACAAAGAATACCAACAAAATAGGATGGTAAATAAGATTCGCACTTGTATACCAGTGGTAGGATCATCACACCTGGGTGTGGGGGGGGTTTGGGGGGTATGCACCCCCCAGAAACCAAAATACCCCCCCCCAGAAATCAAAATACCCCCCCAGAATTCAATTTTTGAAAATTTTTTTCGCTTTTTTCGCAATTTTTTGATGCCAATGGATAGTGCTTGATGAGAAACGTCGAAAAATGGTGTTTTTATCACCATACCACCATTTTTAAGGCCATTTTTTGACCTTCAAAAAAATCTTGCACCCCCAGAAATTTCTTGCTGCCCACGTATGAGGATCATACATCTTCGGCAGTCGATTGCCATTTGCTGGTACAACGGTAGTCGCCATATTGTAGATTCACTGTTGTAAACGGGAGGCAAATTTTCTTGTTCCAAGAATTCTATCAAGAGTTGTTGATGCATAATATAATATTAAGCTATTAAATTCGCCTAAATAAATTAAAAAAATTAGCAACATATCATACGCATAATAAATTACACGACATAAAAAATATGCACAATGAAGGGAGAACGCGATAAGGTGAGCAAAGAAAGCAAAATTGAAAGGAGTAACGAACAAAAAGGAGAGGAAAAAAAATGTACAACAGAATGAGGATAAAGTATTAATCACTCTCTGAAAGCTGAACTAAACCAAGGTTTGACTCGGCTTAAGGAAATAACACGCGACTTCAAGGGATGACTAGGGTCAACAATTTTGATCGTACTAGGTGGTAAATCAGTGGTTTGGACCACTTTATATGGACCTTTGTAGCAAATATCTAATTTAGAATTAGTCGCATTTTTGACTAAAACTAAATCATTAGGCTCGAATGATTTATGTTTAGCCTTTCTATCAAATAATCTTTTCTGCTTTTCTTGTGCTTTTTTAATATTTTTAAGCACAACAGATTTTGCGTTGGCTAATGCAAATTGGAGAAATGCAGCATAATCTGCATAATCAGGAGCTTGATCATAAGTACTCAAGGCGTTATCAATAGACAATGATGGTTCGCGACGCGACCATACATAAGGAAAAAAGGACTAAATTTAGTAGATTCATGAGGCATTGCGCGATATGCAAATAACATGAAAGGTAGGTACGATTCCCAATTCAGTTCGTCATCTATAGTAAGACGTCGAAGCTGCTCTATTATCGTAGCATTCATGCGTTCAACAAGACCATTACATTGCGGATGATAAGGAGTTGTTTGAACCTTTCTCACATTAAGAATTTTACACACATCATTAATTAAATTAGACGTGAAATTAGCTCCTTGATCTGACAGAAGCTTCTTAGGTTCACCAAATTTAAGAACAATATTTTCTATGAAAATTTGAGCAATTGTTTCTGCTCTAATATTTTCAGTCGGTATCGCTTCTACCCATTTAGTATAATAATCACAAAAAACTACGATATTTGTTTTACCTGTGTTTGACGGCTTTATAGTCAAACAATCTACAGATACTAGATCCCATGGACCTGTTACCGGTATTGAAATCAAGGGCTGTCTTGACTGCAAGTCGGGTCTTGTCTTCTGGCAGTTTGGGCAACTTCGAATCCAATCTTTGATGTCTTGGGCAAACTTCGGCCACCAATATCTTTGCAGAATCGTGGCCGTGACCTTTGATACGCCAAAATGCACACCAATAAGGGCACCGTGAAACTGGTGTAGAACTCTCTTGACTAAAGAAACTGGTAAAACAATTTGGTAAACAACTTTAGCTTGACACTTATTTTGCCATAAGCGATATAAAATTCCATCGTGAATACAAAATTCAGAAATATTTTTGCCAAACTTTTTGGTTTTTCCGGATTTTCCAAAAATTTGAAAATTTCCGAAATAAATGGATTATTTTGCTGTTCTGTTTTAATTAATGCATTTTCTATTAGAACAAGTTCTTGATCGGTTTCCACTTCGCTTGAGGACTCCGAATCAGAAATTTCCGAATCGCTTATGTCCAAGTTAAAATCAATTTGAGTATCTATAGGTTTAACGCTTTTATTCGCAGCAGCCAAAATTTTTACCTCACCTGGCAACTCAATTTCATTCTCTACCCTTATTTTAGATTTTTGACCCTATTTACTTCATTTAAACGAGACAAAAAATCTGCTGCCTCATTTTGCTTACCGGGCAGATATTTTATAGTAAAATTTATTTCCGAAAGCAAAATAGCCCATCGTTGGACTCTTGGACTTTTTGAAACAGTGCTTTTAATCCAAGCTAAAGGTTTATGGTCAGACTCTATGATAACATTTTGGCCATAAATATAATGACAAAACTTGGTCACTGCAAATGATAGTGCTAAACATTCTTTTTCGATAGTAGTATATTTGCATTCAGCTGGTCTCAGCTGTCTACTAATATATGCTATTGTCCATTTTTCAGATAATCTTTGTTGCATAAGCACTGCACCTAATGTTGTATCACTAGCATCAGTTTGAATACAAAACGTACTTAAACCATCGTATAAAGGAAAACGCAAAATTGGTGGAGAAACAAATGACTGCCTTAATTTTTCGAATGCTTTTAAACGAGTTTCAGTCCATTCAAACTTTACACCCTTTTTTAGCATTTCGTACAATGGTTGAGATAACTGAGCAAGATGTGGCACAAATCTACGAAACCATTGAACTAACCCTAAAAACGACTGCATTTGTTTAAAGGTCTTGGGCGGCTTGTAATCTACAACCGCTTGAGTTCTTTCAGGATCTGGACGAATACCATCTCTACCTATAAGATGACCTAAAAAATGTACCTTTTCTGGCAGAAATTGACATTTGTTCGGCTTAAGCTTCAAATTGGCCTCTTTAAGAACATCGAACACAGATTGTAAGTTCTTGAGATGTTCCGAAAATGTTCTTGAAAAAATAATTATATCATCAATATAAACCAAACAAATTTTTCAGTTTAAGCCTTTTAATACTAATTCCATTAGCCGCTGAAATGCAGATGGAGCATTTTTTAAACCAAAGGCCATTACTCTAGACTCGTAATGTCCTTCTGAACAAATAAAAGCTGTTTTTTCTAGACTTTCCGGGTGCATAGCTATTTGCCAATATCCAGACTTTAAGTCTAACGTAGAAAAATAATCAGCTTCACCAAAAGCATCAAGATAATCTTCAATCCTTGGGATCGGATAAATTTCCGTTTTTGTGACAGCATTTAAACCTCTATAATCAACAACAGGTCTCCAAGAATTATCTTTTTTCTTTATCATAAAAAATGGTGCTGCCCAAGGGCTTTTTGATGGTTGAATTATATCATCATTTAACATTTTTTCAATTTCTTGTTGTAGAAGCTTACGTTGTGCGATAGGTGTTCTGAATGGAGCTTTAGCAACAGGAGGAGAATTACCTGTATCTATACGATGCTGCACTAAATGAGTTATACCTAACGGTTCATTATCCAACGCAAATATTTGTCTATTAGCTAAAGTAGTTAACCGTGTCTCCCTAGATCGCAACACAAAGTATAGCCCGTGCTTAAGCATAGGCTGTGTTGAAGCATAGTCCTGTGTTGAAGCATAGGCTATATGTTTTGTGTTGCGATCTAGGGGATGACGTCACACTATAGTTAACCTCAACTATGGGGTATACTGGAGACTATTTTAAATTTGCGGATCAAGTCAACCAGGTATACTTTACACTACAGCAAGAGTACCTATTTAATGCAGGGGGATATATGAAAAATGGGGGAATCTATCAGAATTTTATTTTTGGGGGATAACTATGAACACCGCTTACCATACTAAATGCGTACAATATTCTAACTCGGGTATCACCTGACCACTTTACACTTTACACTCGAGTAGTTTACACCAAATCATAAAACTGCTATAAATCATGAACCAATGGCCGGATTGAGCTGAAATGTTCAGAATGTAAAGACTACATGCCAAAAATAATGTATACGGAAAATCGTGTACCGGCTTACTGTAGCTATGTTATAACACGTATTTTTTGAACAAATGGCCGGATTGAGCTGAAATGTTCAGAATGTAAAGACTACATGCCAAAAATAATGTATATGGAAATTCGTGCACCGGCTTACTGTAGCTATGTTATAACACGTATTTTTTGAACCAATGGCCGGATTGAGCTTAAATTTGAGAAACAGCATATACGCTAGACACAAATTCTTTGTACATTGTCTTACTGTAGGTATACTGTAGCTTTCTGGATTTTCTATATCTCACAAACTAACAGTCAAATAAGGCTGAAATTCAATAAATTAGATGTATATGAGTCAAAAATAACGTACGCAAAATATAGTGCATGGGGTTACTGTAGGTATGCTACAACACGTATCTTTTAATTCGCCGAGCTGGAAATTTGAGAGATTTAACAAATACGATAGAACAGTGCACCAGAACTACTATAAGCAACATTTAGTAACCCATAGTGTGGAAAAGGTGGTTGTGAAAAAGGTTACAAAGGGTCCACAGTCTCGCACAGATCTCCCCCAACCCAAAGCTAGAGGATCACTCTGTAGACTGCAGATCTTTTGTATGAACACACTGAAAACGTGCATAATACTTAATAAGATTATGAGACAATAAAACATGAAGATACGGGTTTAACAAAAAAAATCAGATATATTTTGTAAGATTTGGAAATTATTTTGTAAAATTTGGAAACTTTTTTGTAAAATTTGGAAATTATTTTGTAGAATTTGAAAATTATTTTGTAAAATTTGGAAATTTTTTCGTAAAATTTGGAAACTTTTTTGTAGAATTTGGAACTAAGATAGATCGTTGCAAGCTGCTTGTATATGTTTATTTCGATGGTAGGATCGCCTTAAGAGAAAAAGTACCAAAAATAAATTATATGCATGAAAAAGAGTGATACCAATGATAAAAAACTAATTAATTAGTCATAAATAAATGATTTACATTTATTTTTATTGTATATTCTTATTTAATTCCATGCACGTATATTATTTTCATACAAGCAAAACATGGCAAGGATGCATACCTTGTAAAGGCTGCAAATGAGGGTCGTGTGTTGGATTTCCAGGGTTGTACTGGATGGCCCATTGCTCAAACGTTGCGCCGTAAAAATCGCTGACGAAAACCGTAATTGCCAAATGTGTTGCAACGGGCCATCGTTGCTGACGCTCCAAAATTTTCCGCCAATCCTTGCATACACGCTCAATGCGCATACGGCTGGTAAAATTGAGGTAACTGAATATCCGTGCGTGCAGTTCAGACGGTAGACTGTCGAATGTTGCTGAAAATTCACATAGAATCAGAAATAAATAAATACAGCGCGTGTTGCATCACAAATATTATATTTGAATAAATTTACATATAAATATCTATACAAATTTGCATACCTAAACTAACGCTGTTGTTTGTGTAATCCATGATAAAAATAATAATTTAGAGAGAAAAACTATCTAACCGACCAAACAGCTCAAGACACAAAGTCCTGAGTGATATTTTTCATTTCGTTGTGGCTTATATACCCTGTTTTTCAACTTCTCTTACACTCTCTCGCCTTATTGAGGCTGGCAAAAAGCCAATTCTAAGATGTCATGCATTGTACATTTTAATTTTTCCTCTATTCCTACCTTACATACCCCCTTTTAACCCCTCCTACACCCTCTTTTCTTATTGATGCCTGCAAAAAGCCATTTTTATGATGTTATGCATTATGGCATTTTAATCAATGTGACAGTTTTATGTCCTAAAGGATGGCAGGTTTAATCGTTTGTAATATTATTGGGTCGGCGAATCTGAGATGTAAATTAAATTTATCTTTAATAGCAGAGAAAAACATTGATCGGATCAAGTATAAGCCGGGTCGGTTTCCAAGTTTAATTTTAAAATTAACAGAACCAAAAATAACGGTATTGTTATTTAAATCGGGCAAAATGGTATGTTTAGGCGCAAAAACGGAAGAAGAAGTGGAAAAAGCGGTCAGAAAAATCCAAGAAATTTTAAAAAGTTTAGGTTTTAATATAACGCATCATGTAGCTGTCAAAATCAATAACTTTGTAGGCTCTTTCAGTGTTCCGTTTCAAATTGATCTAACAAAGTTTCATTATCGGAATAGGAAATACAGCCTTTACGAACCAGAGTTATTCCCAGCTCTCACCTATCGGCTTAACAATTTTGGTGTAACAGCTCTAATTTATACATCTGGAAAAATTATTCTTACTGGTGCTAAAACTAGGCGTAATCTCATTCGAGCAAATTTATTAATAAACGATCTGGTGACTCAGAGTAAATATGTAGGCAAAAGTCTATAAATATGAGTACCTTTCCTAAATAATATGAATCCTTTCAAAGATGGACGTGAATGAAATTAAGAAACGTCCGTTTGGTGATGAGGAAAGGAAGCCGTATGGTAGGTCGATTAGACTGCCAATAGCTCTTTGTGGGCGAAACTTAGAACGGCCAATGTTTCCTCTCATGATTCAATTATGTTTTTATTGTCAAAGAGCCAGTTCGGAAAAAGATTGTTTTGAAACAAATTCAGGGCGTACATATTTTACTGTACAAATGTGTCCGAGATGTATAGAATATAACCGATCGTCTCAGGATGCAGGAAACAGCGTTATAAGGCGATATATAGCCCAAGATTTGGAGAAAGAAAAGGAAAAATTGAATTATTAAGTATTATTTATGATTAAAAAATATAAAACCTAAAAAAATAAACAAAATATAAATCCCCCCAAAAAATAAGATAAAAAATCCTGCTCATTCATCTATAAGTATTGTTATTAGGTTAATTTAATATAACCAAAATGGATAGATCATTGAAAAACTTGTATTATAATAGCAAGACTGGGTATTCTGGGGCAAATCAATTATACGAAAGAAGCAAAAAAACTGTCACATTGATTAAAATGCCATAATGCATAACATCATAAAAATGGCTTTTTGCAGGCATCAATAAGAAAAGAGGGTGTAGGAGGGGTTAAAAGGGGGTATGTAAGGTAGGAATAGAGGAAAAATTAAAATGTACAATGCATGACATCTTAGAATTGGCTTTTTGCCAGCCTCAATAAGGCGAGAGAGTGTAAGAGAAGTTGAAAAACAGGGTATATAAGCCACAACGAAATGAAAAATATCACTCAGGACTTTGTGTCTTGAGCTGTTTGGTCGGTTAGATAGTTTTTCTCTCTAAATTATTATTTTTATCATGGATTACACGAACGACAGCGTTAGTTTAGGTATGCAAATTTGTATAGATATTTATATGTAAATTTATTCAAATATAATATTTGTGATGCAACACGCGCTGTATTTATTTATTTCTGATTCTATGTGAATTTTCAGCAACATTCGACAGTCTACCGTCTGAACTGCACGCACGGATATTCAGTTACCTCAATTTTACCAGCCGTATGCGCATTGAGCGTGTATGCAAGGATTGGCGGAAAATTTTGGAGCGTCAGCAACGATGGCCCGTTGCAACACATTTGGCAATTACGGTTTTCGTCAGCGATTTTTACGGCGCAACGTTTGAGCAATGGGCCATCCAGTACAACCCTGGAAATCCAACACACGACCCTCATTTGCAGCCTTTACAAGGTATGCATCCTTGCCATGTTTTGCTTGTATGAAAATAATATACGTGCATGGAATTAAATAAGAATATACAATAAAAATAAATGTAAATCATTTATTTATGACTAATTAATTAGTTTTTTATCATTGGTATCACTCTTTTTCATGCATATAATTTATTTTTGGTACTTTTTCTCTTAAGGCGATCCTACCATCGAAATAAACATATACAAGCAGCTTGCAACGATCTATCTTAGTGGCGAAGAGAATCGGCTGTTGAAGAAGATACTTAAGGTATGCAACCCATCGAAATTGGTGTTACGAAACATGCGAATTATGGAATACTGGGGTGGCGAAATCCTAGAGCCCTATCTGATGGACGATTGCAACCAAAAGACGGTCGAATTGAAACTAGTAACTTTATTTAGTGATTCTTGGATACCTTCGTATCGCCATTTGCTGCAAAAATTGTGTTTGCATTCAATCGATTTAGATATGGACTTTTACCGCGTTTTAAAGTATTTTAATCCGCGCGAACTGTGTATAAGAAGTTTGGGGTTTTTTGATAGCGATAAACACGCGGTTCGAAGTTTTTTCTATGATGCCAAACGCCTTGAAGTTTTATCTATATGGTTCGTCTGTTCGAATCACGATGACAATTTTTTCGGAAGCCTTATCGATTTAATTGATATATTTACTGATCGTCGTCAGACTTGTACAGTTATATTTCGTCATTACGATTTAGGATATATAAATCGCAATCGATTTGAACAATTTGTGGAAACTTAGTTTCCGAAAGTTAATTATTACGCCCTCGAATCATCGCCCGCGTTCTTGTATCCATTATGGACTAAAATTCATTTTTCATCTTCAAATTGTATAACATTGCGCAATATTGATGATTTTGAACCTGTGTAATGTTGTGTTTTTTATCTGGTAAAATTATCATTTACATTTGCTACACACTGAGAGAGCAGTACCTAGGTAGGTATAGTATTTTTCTTTGAAATATATCGTATTTGCGACCATCTGTATAAATTATGGTCAGTTGGTCTGATTGATCAACTCTGATACTTTCTCTTCAATTTCCAAAAATCTTTAGGTAAAATTTTGACTTTTATTTAAGCTGGGAGGGTCTAGACCCCTCCTGACACATATGCATCCAGTTTAGTTCTTAGCCGAACGATGTATTAGGCTGTTTTATTCATTTTTGGTCAAACCCGTATTATAATTTTTTATTGTCTCATAATCTTATTAAGTATTATGCACGTTTTCAGTGTGTTCATACAAAAGATCTACAGTCTACAGAGTGATCCTCTGGCTAAGGGTTGGGGGAGATCTGTTGGAAGAATGTGGACCTTTCGTCCTTTTTTCTTGCATACATTACAGAATACTTAGCAACATATCAAATTTTGAATTTTTTTCCTCCAGCTAACAATGGGTATACCAGGAGAGATCAAGACGAAGCGATATCCAACTGTTAAAATTACTATTTGAAATTTTGTTGATCATTTACAGAGGCATTTTATACCTCCTAGATGGAACGCCCCAGTTTCATTCTCATGATTCCCGGTGGAACTGAGCGAACTTTGTCCGTAAATTGAGCAGACGATTGATAATCAGCAATCTAAATAAGCGTAGGAGGAATAATAAGAAAGAATATCTGGTCCACTGGCGGGGACCCATCAAAATTTGACTCGTGGGTATCCACGGTGGTCAAACTGTAAATACTTTTGTTTTTTTGAAATTTCCAAATTTTATAAGATAATTTCCAAATTTTACAAAATAATTTCCAAATTTTACAAAATAATTTCCAAATTTTACAAAATAAGTTTCCAAATTTTTAATTCCAAATTCTACAAAATAATTTCCAAATTTTACAAAATAATTTCCAAATTTTACAAAAAAGTTTCCAAATTTTACAAAATAATTTCCAAATTTTACAAAATAATTTCCAAATTTTACAAAAAAGTTTCCAAATTTTACAAAATAATTTCCAAATATTACAAAATAATTTCCAAATTTTACAAAAAACCAAATTTTACAAAATAATTTCCAAATTTTACAAAATAATTTCCAAATTTTACAAAAAACCAAATTTTACAAAATGTGTCTGATTTTTTCGTTAAACCCGTATCTTCATGTTTTATTGTCTCATAATCTTATTAAGTATTATGCACGTTTTCAGTGTATTCATACAAAAGATCTGCAGTCTACAGAGTGATCCTCTAGCTTTAGGTTGGGGGAGATCTGTGCGAGACTGTGGACCCTTTGTAACCTTTTTCACAACCACCTTTTCCACACTATGGGTTACTAAATGTTGCCTATAGTAGTCCTGTGCACTGTTCTATCGTGTTTGTTAAATCTCTCAAATTTCCAGCTCAGCGAATCAGAAGATACGTGTTGTAGCATACCTACAGTAACCCCATGCACTATATTTTGTGCACGTTATTTTTGACTCATATACATCTAATTTATTGAATTTCAGCTTTATTTGACTGTTAGTTTGTGAGATATAGAAAATCCAGAAAGCTACAGTATACCTACAGTAAGACAATGTGTAAAGAATTTGTGTCTCGCGTATATGCTGTTTCTCAAATTTAAGCTCAATCCGGCCATTGGTTCAAAAAATACGTGTTATAACATAGCTACAGTAAGCCGGTGCACGAATTTCCATATACATTATTTTTGGCATGTAGTCTTTACATTCTGAACATTTCAGCTCAATCCGGCCATTGGTTCAAAAAATACGTGTTATAACATAGCTACAGTAAGCCGGTACACGATTTTCCATATACATTATTTTTGGCATGTAGTCTTTACATTCTGAACATTTCAGCTCGATTCAGCTATTGGTTCAAAAAATACGTGTTATAACATAGCTACAGTAAGCCGGTACACGATTTTCCATACACATTATTTTTGGCATGTAGTCTTTACATTCTGAACATTTCAGCTCAATCCGGCCATTGGTTCATGATTTATAGCGGTTTTATGATATTGTGTAAACTACTCGAGTGTAAAGTGTAAAGTGGTCAAGTGATACCCGAGTTAGAATATTGTACGCATTTAGTATGGTAAGCGGTGTTCATAGTTATCCCCTAAAAAATAAAATTCTGATAGATTCCCCCATTTTTCGTATATCCCCCTGCATTAAATAGGTACTCTTGCTGTAGTGTAAAGTATGCCTGGTTGACTTGATCCGCAAATTTAAAATAGTCTCCAGTATACCCATAGTTGAGGTTAACTATAGTGTGACGTCATCCCCTAGGTAGCAACACAAAACATATAGCCTATGCTTCAACACAGGACTATGCTTCAACACAGCCTATGCTTAAGCACGGGCTATACTTTGTGTTGCGATCCAGGGAGACACGGTTAACTATTAGCTAACAAAATTTTTTTAAGCTCAGCTTTTTCATACGAATTAGCAACTGATGAATCGACCATAGAATTTACGACTTCTTCAAAATTTTGTAGCATTATATTTCTAGGCGGATCAGAAATCGCAATTACAGGTGTAACTTCAGCTATTATAGTATTACTTTTAACCTGGACAGATTTTTCTGACATATTAAGCATACAAATAGGAATGATTTTACGTGAACTATCGAAAATTGAATGTGCAACTGACATAAGATTATCGTCAGTATCAAATGGAATTTGATCTACAACGTACGTATCAGTTTCAGGAAATTCAATTTCTACTACAGCGGGCACGATTTTTTGGCAAAAGGGTGGAATTTTCTCGAGTTTCACAGTTCGTACCAGTGACGCTCGAGCCACTACAGGCGATGATGTTTTTGGCTGAGAAGATGTACAACTTGTAAGATAAAAACGCTTACCAGCCATTTTTACATAGCGTTTTCTAACATTAACAGAGCCACGTACATCAGGATGATTAAGAAAATTCAAGCCAAAAATAACATCTTCAGCTAATTCCGCTACAACACTCACTTTTGCCAAAAATCGGTGATCGCTGACCCAAAAATGAAATACTAATTCACCATAGACGTCCATAATGCCTTTATTAGCAGTTTGAATCTTACTTGTGGGATTTTTCAGCTCAATGTTTTGATTGAAAACTTTATCAAGAAAACGTTTGCTTACTAACGAAATTTGTGCACCAGTATCAATTAAAGCATGCATTTTAACATTTTTAACAATAATAGGCAACAGCATAGGTGAGACAGTTTGAAAGTCCGACTCACCTAAATCTGATCCATCAGTTGGTCTGCTAATAATCGAACTTTGTTGTCCGTTCTGCGTAGGGATGATAATCTGATTACAAGCCGGATCTGATCTATTTGGCGCGTTTGCAGGAAAATAGAAATTATCGGCTGGTGACGCGATAGTCAATGAATGAGGAAAATCGGGCGTAGTCGCGTTCGTCGCTTGAAAATGAAGATCGCTATTACCACATAAATTCGTAGGAGGAAGCGACTCGAAACGTGGTTGTTGTGGCCTTAAATTATTATAATTAAAATTTCCTCGATAATTAAATCGCGGGGGCTGATAACGGTTAGGGTGTCTGAAGTTAGTATTCATGAAATTATTAGGCTTATAAGCTAACTGATTTTGACTTCGAAAATTTCTATTCAAAGATGTGTTTGTATTATTAAAAGTGTTACGCCAGAATGTTTGCCTAGGATTGTTTGAAAATCTGAAGGTATTCCCGCTTTGTGAGGGCGTACCTGGCTGAAAAATAGCTCTACAATATGAATTAAAATTACGATTAGGTTGGCTATAATTTCTTGGCTGACTTTGAATATTTTTCTCATTAACCTTACTAACAGACAAATTTCGAATTTGTACTTCTAAATCAGCTACTTTTTGCCTTAGCGAATCCACAGAATAAGTATCATTAGACACATTACTTGACTTTACTTTTTGAGAGCATTTCGACTCACAGTACTACTACTTGTTGCAGCTTCTGAATTGCGAACAAATTTTACGTCCTCGTCGACAGTATTGATGGCCCATGTCTTATTTCGCACTTGATTTCGTTGCACGTCTTCGATTCGTTTCGCACGAGCAAGCATATCTGCAAGTTCTGGCTCGTCCTGTAAATTGACTAAAAACGGACGGATAATATCATTTACACCATTTAAAAATCTAAACGCAATATCTTTGTCTACGATTTCTTTTGGAATACCGATGAAAATCTGATTAGCTAGCAAAGTTAAATCTTCATAAAATGTTTGGACACTTTCACCTGGTTCTTGAACTCTTTGTTCATATTTAAACCGCGTAATATTTGGTTTACTCGACTCAACAAAACGATTTATGAGCGCTTGCTTTAAGTGCTCATAATCAGACTTTTCTAAGTCCGTAAACGTATTATAAGCTTGCAAGGACGGAACATCGAAAAGGTCACGGAGAGTATTGACCTTTTCATGGTCCGATACATGCCAACTTCTAGCTAAATTTTCAAATAGCTGAAAGTAATGCACTACACCGTGTTTTGAATGGCTCCTAAATTCGCCTAATCGGGAGAAACAAGTCTTATAAAATTGCTTAGAAGAAACGTGCTCATTAGCATCAGAGTCTGACTCACGAAACGCTTTAAACATCAAAAACATACGACGCATCTGCTCATACTCTTCATTATTTGAACTAGCCGCATTATCAGATTCTTGCTTAGGGACAGTATCAGAATTTTTATCAGTCATTTTGTCAGCTTTCTGTGTTCCCTGGGTTAAACCGGGCGCAACAGATAAATCAAAAGAAGCCGGATACTCTAATGTCGCACGATCGATATTATCGTCGTTCGAAACAGACTTCGACAAGACAAGTTTTTTACGCAAACTACGATTAAATTGCTTACAATCATCTAACGAATAAAAAGATATTTTTCGTTTACTTCTGGTCTCAATTATTGAATTATACGAAAATCAAAATTTAAAATAAATTAGAAAAAGAATGAGTGACACCCAAAGTTAATGGTGGGACCTCCAATGTGACGATGTGACTCCATTTTTGGTAGGGATGGAGACCTATCAGTCCGCAAGAGAAAAGGGAGAAAAAGATAAAATTTAATTCATTGAAAAGTTTAATGACTATTTGTTTTTGTACCTTAAGACTAGATATGTACTTACCTACTTATTGAACTATTATGAGTAGGAGCACAAAATTTAGACTAGAAAACAGGTCTAGAGTTCGACTTGAGGTATCAGCTCATTTGGCTCCAAAATAAGTTATGGTTAAGCTAATTCTTGGCTTATCTTAAGCCTAACTATATAAACTTTCTATCAAGTAAAAGATTTGTACTTACTTACTGTTTGGAGGGCCGTCCAGATTAATAAATAAAATTATTAATCTTTGTATAATTTCGATAAATCATTAAGTGGTTACTCTGATAATTAATTGAGAAATGATTTGAAATATTGAGAAAATATCGGCCATATAGTGAATTGCATGTGAAAAATTTTAAAAGAATTAATTGTAATACGTAAAGGAACAACTAACACTAACAATAAAAGTTAACCTAGCGGCAGGCTAACTTGAAAATAATGTGGACAAGGCATGAATGGCACTCAGCAAAAATGAACGGTATTGTATTGAATCATCGATATAAATGTAATACAACGAATATTGCAGACGCGACGCTGGATCAGAACATAGATACCAATGAACAACGACAAGACAGGAAGAGAAAAAAGAGACGCCAAATATATTTTTGTTCAAATTTACATAGGATGGGAAAATGAAAAAAGGAACGCCTTAAATGGACGCAATTTTGTGACAGATATTGAAAATCTATTTGCATGAAGATACATCGGCTAAACCTGCGCAACTGTGTACTATTATAACTTTGTAAACAGCGTTAGAGCATTAACCATGTATCATACGCTATAATTATACAATGAACATTGGAATAATACACGTTTAAGAAATAATGCAAGATATTTTGTATAAGGAAAATATTAGGTTAATTTATAAGAATTAAAAGTATTAACTACTTAAGTATTAATTAGGTTCAATTTTAGTAAATTTATCAAAAAATTAATATATGCATAATTAGCATATCAGGTAATGGCAGAGGATTGACGGGCGACTGCCACACTATGATCTCGAAAATAAACAACAGTCAATGCAATGGATTCCAAGGGGTGGCAAACCACCAGTCAAGGCCAAAGTGGTGAAATCCGCTGGCAAGGTGATGTTGACATTGTTCTGGGACTCAAAAGGTCCGTTGCTTATTGATTTTTGGCAGAAAAGACCACAATCACTGGTCGATACTATGGTGAAAAATTGATTGAATTGCGTGAAAGCATCAAGAAGCAGCGACGCGGAAAGTTGAGCCATGGAGTGCTTCTCCTGCATGACAATGCTCCACCACACAAGGCAGCCATTGCGCAGCAAGTTTTGGCTGACTGTGGATTCGAACAACTCGACCACCCACCATATTCCCCGGATCTGGCCCCGACCGACTTTCATGTGTTCAAAAAATGAAATCTGATCTAAAAGGGCGCCGTTTTTTGAATAATGAAGAAGTCAAAGATGCGGTTCATGAGTGGTTGCAGAGCCAAACTTGTGATTTTTGGTTGACCGGTGTACAGAAGAGCAGCGATCGCTGGCTTAAGTGCCATAACATGTCTGGCAAATATGTTGAAAAATAAAATGAATTGAACTTCAGGGTACTTTGTGTAACTAGGATTGCATGGACTTATTGATCACCCCTCGTACATAGCGCAGCAGCGGGTCGCTGCCAATATGGTATAGAAAAATGTATCAATGAAAATTTTGTTCTTACCGCTTTCAGGCCCATTTGTTGCCTACTAATTAACAAGATGCAATTCAGAATACAGGAAATGCGCAAAAACATAAGAAAATTTGGCCATTCTTTACATTTAAAATAGGATTATGTGTCATTGTAAAGAAAAACAAACAAAGAAAAGGATAGACAAATTGGTACACAATGATTTTCGCACTTTTACTATTGTGCTCAACAAGCATGTGCAGTTTCATTCAACGAACAAATAGTGCATTGAATTACTAAGGTGATGTGAAGTGCTGAATTATTTTAACTGATTCAAGCTTTTAACTTCATTGGATCTACATAACAATAAATAATAATGACTCGGCGCTAAGCGCCAGAAAAATTTTGACATTTTGCCTTTTTCAGGGATCGATCGGGTACCCAGGTAGCTGGTCTTCAGGCGTCAGGGCCTTATTATTTTTCATAGCCTTTTTAGAGAAAACTTGTGCACGCTCTTTTGTCGATAGAATTAATTATTTAAAAAAATGCAGAAAACGTAATTGGAAGAAGCTAGAATGAGCATAGCAGCATGTGGATGTGACTGCTTATTTGTAGATTAGATAATATAATATATTCTTGTTAATTACTCACTCTGCGTCTTATTCCTTCTCTATGCATTTTATTTATTTCCTTATTGTTTATTTGGGCGCACTAAACTCAAGTCTTCTCACTTAATTATACATTTATTTCCACCTTAGTAGTACTCCTGGCCCCTTGAGCTCTACAATGCTGAAGCATAGCACGTGCTTAAGCATAGAGACTCCAGTTTGGACCACACACTCTTAGTACACTTGCACTCAGCTGCTTGAATCGCCGAATTTTCGGCCATACTACTACACAAAGGCATGAAGTGCAAACTTTTTAATGCACAGTCGGTTATCCAGGACGGGCGGAACCAATTAATTTTAATTTGCATAACTAGCTAGCAGCCTCCCCCATGCTACTGTTCTAATTTTAGTTCATATCATCAGCTCACTGCACGTTGACTCACAGACAACGAGTCATCATAGGTTCTATTTTTAAAGCAAAAAACTTAAGGAAACCGGAAATTTTTGGTTTCACTGATACCAAAAATAGTCTCATCTCAGAAGGTATAAAAGGAGAGAGCAGGCAAGAAAAAATCATTCTCCAAAATTATTGTTCTTTTGAAGTGCTCAATTTCTGCTCTTGATTTTACTTATTGAAATGGCTTCTGACATTGAAATGGGAGACCTTTAAACGCAAGACATGTGGTACAAATCGGTAGAAGAAATGCAAGAGGAAGACCCAGAAATGCAAAAAATCAAACGCTTCAACAATGAAGAACGCGCCTACACATTGAACTTTAAAAATCTAGACTGTCTCAATTTGGGAAAAAATTTGGCCGAAATTTTTGATAGTGCCATCACACAGATTTTAGACGGCTCGACCATGACAGATATGGTGGGCCTGCAAATTACACACCCAACACTTGAAAAACTGGCAATCATGCCTTTCCGAAAAGGTGAACAAATAAAAGGCAAGCAAATTGTACACACTACTGAACGCATTCTACAATCTAATGAAGAAGTGCGTCTGCAAGAACCAGAAACATGCATAAAAACAGTACAGGTTAGCCCGCCGAGTGGCTTAGGTCAGCATAAATGACGGTTTATAAATTTGGAAAAAGAAATGAAAGCAAAACGTCATTTTGTAAAAATTGAATACAGCGATGATTTACGTTTACCCAGAGCATTAGTTGTAGCAAAAGCACAAGCCTTGCACATGGAAAAGCCTGATGATAAAACTATAAAATCTAAATATGTATGTGCATGGGTGACGCAAATTGATACACAATGCAGCAATCTAATGCTAAGGAATTGATGAATCTTGCAGGTCTTCAAGATCATATGGGCCCTTGTGGCATACCTGAGCTACAAGCATTGCAAGCTGCAATGCCAAATTTTCAAATAAAAGTTTTTAGTGCAATGCTATAGTGTTTGAGGGGCCGTCTGCAGAAAAAGTTATGCACTTATATCAGCACGACAGTCATTTTGACATCATAGGCAGTATGGCCGGCTTTATGAACTGCAGTCACTTTTGTGAACCTTGCAACAAGGGCTATAACAATGAGGGTGAGCACTGTTGTTCTAAAGTTTGCCCATGTTGCTACAGTGCAGTATGCCTAAATGTAGCTCTCATGGAATGCAAAGACTAAGGCCGACTATTCAGGGGTCGAAAGTGTTTCAAAAATCGTAAAAAAGTTGGAAAAAATCAAAAATCGATTTGTCAACAAAAGATGCTATGTAAAAACTGCGGTTGGCATGTAAATAGAGCCGATAAAATACAGAAGCATAAGTGCAGCCACTTTTATTGCAAAACGTGTAAAGCTGATGTGCCAATAAATGATAACAAATGTTACATGCATATTGCAGCCGAAGAAAAGGATGACAAGAAAAAGACAAAATACATGTTTTGTGATTTTGAAACTAGGCAAGAAAAAGCGTGTGGCAATTCAAGACTTGAACACAAACCCAACCTATGTATAGCGCATATTGTGTGTACAAACTGTATGACAAAACTGCTAGGAAAATGCGATAAATGCGGGGAAAATAGATGTATATTTTACGGTGACTATTGTTCAGATGCATTTTGCGATTTCACTTTTGGCCTCAAAGACGCAATAGCAATTGCCCATAACACTGAAAGGTTTGACAGACATTTCATCTTAAAATACCTTTTCAAACAAGCCCTCGCCCCCACTATTGTCACAAAAGGCTTAGAAATCATAAGCCTGAGCGCCGGGTCTGTAAAACTAATTGATTTGTTCAACTTTCTGCCCATGGCCCTATCTGCTCTGCCAAAAACGTTCGATGAGCCTGAGCTCAAAAAGGATTTTTCCCACATCTCTTCAACACAAAGGCGAACTGAAAACTATGTGGGTGAGTGGCCCCAGCCACCATGAGTCCCAAAAACAAAGAAGCCTTCCAAAAATGGTACGCCAAACAAAAAGGGAAAATTTTCGACTTTAAGTTGGAACTTTTGGCTTACTGCAATTCTGACGTCGACATTTTAAGGCGATGCTGCCTTAAATTTTGCAATCTGTTTTTAGCCGAGACCGGAAATGATCCATTTGAGTGCTTGCTAACAATAGCAAGCGCGTGTAATAAAGTTTTCCAGTCAACTTACTTAAAGCCAAAAACAATAGACATTGTACCACACAGAGGGTACAGACGGAATGAAAAACACTCAATAACAGCCATTAAATGGCTTCAAAGTGGATGAGTGAAACAAATAAAATCAACATCAGGCATGCACACAATATGGGCGAGCAAAAAGTGGACAATTATTGCGTAGACAGCCTACATGAAAATACAGTATACGAATTTAACGGGTGCTTCTAGCACGGGTGCCCGAAATGTATAAAGAAAAGGACGCAAATGACGGCTGATCAAATAACATCTGCCGAAGAAGCCTTTCAAAACACAGTGAGACGGCGCAAAGAATTTGAAGTTGACCATTCAACCCCAAAGAAGCGTTTTATGGTGGGCGCACAAACGCAATAAAGTTATACGAGAAAATAAAATGCAATGAAAATGGCGAACCGCTAGAACATATAATGTACATAGATATATGCAGCCTACACCCGTCCGTAAATAAATACGGCTTGTACCCTATTGGCCACCTGCAAATTTTCACTGAAAATTTTACCAATATCACAGCTCAAAGTTGACCCTATGAAGGCTTAATAAAAGCAAAAATCCTTCCACCCCGTAATCTGTACCATCCATTATTGCCCTATAGATTTGGCGAAAAGTTATATTTTCCGCTATGCAGAACATGCACTGAATTACATCAAACAACAAGATGCGAACACAATGATGAAGAACGTGCGATAGTGGGAGCATGAGTGACGCTCAAAAAGTACAATGCGCTAGAATTGGGCTACAAAATAATGGAAATATATGAGATACGGCACTATGAACGAATGGAGCAATATGATAGAATAAACAACTTAAACGGCGGCCTCTTCACCTCCTATATCAATAAATTCATGAAACTGAAACAATAATCCAATGGATGGCCTTCATGGGTGAAATCGAAGGAAGACAAAGAAAGATACATTCAAGAGTACAAAGATAATGAAGGAATTGAGTTGGATGCTACGAAAATTACAAAAAACCCAGGACTTTGGTCATTAAGTAAACTTATGTTGAACTCTTTCTGGGGAAAGTTCGGGCAAAGGAATAACATGTCAAAAGTGTCCTTTTTCACTGATCCTGCAACATACTTTGACCTAATTTTCGACCCTCCAAATGTAATATACTCAATTAACGCCATCAGCCAAAATCTGATGGCTGTTACACATGCAAAGGAAGACAAATTTGCTGATGTGATGGGAAATACAAGCCCCGTGCTTGCAGCTTATACAACAACTCAAGCGCGACTCAGGCTATAAGAGCATTTGGAAAAGCTAGGCGATCATGTATCATATTTTGACACAGACAGTGTCATATTCAAAAGCACACTGGGAAAAGACAAGTATCAAGTGCCTATAGGGTCGTATTTAGGAAATATGACTGATGAATTAAAGGAGTATGGCGAAGGCAGCTACATTGAAGAATTTGTAAGCAGAGGCCCAAAAACTACGTGTACAAGGTACGCTCAGCAAAAGATGGTAAATTTTATTACCATATAAAAGTACGTGGCTTCACACTCTCATCAGCAACTGCCACAAAAATTAACTTTCACTCATTACTAAAAATGGTCAAAATGTTTGTACAGCGACAATATTGTCAAAAAAGTTGTATATTTTCCGCAAATTCGACGCTTGCCCGACCACACTATTGTGACAGAAGACACATCGAAGAAGTATAAAATTGTTTACAATAAATGTGTTGTAAAGCCCAATTTCTCTACTGTGCCGTACGGCTTTTAATCTTTTTCTGCATGTTTTTTGTTTACCCTCGTGCCTTATTTTATTATTTAACCCTCTGACCATCATTTTTTTTATTTTATTCCTCTGGCCGGTATCCATCCGGAAAACGGTGTGACCGGACAAGACGTCATTTTGTTTTGTTCATATGGTGGTCATAGTTACTATTTTGTTTTGTTCTCGCCTGCCTGTCGGATCTCCCTGAAAAGAGCAAGTGCCAGTGGGTAGTCGAAACACGGGTGGTGTAGTTTTGTTGACAAAAAAATATCAAAAAACAAGAAAAAACAAAAACATATGGTGCCAATACATGCCCAGCTCCTCGCGCTGGCACCGGGCACTGCATTTTGCAGTGGCGGAGAGGCATGTTAAAACATTTATATAAGCTAGTTAAACATTCATTAGCTATCAAAAAATGTTAAATGGTACTTGCATAAACAGAAATCACTTGCAACCTATTTATAACAAAATTTTGGGTTGTATTGTTGTCATAATTGTTCTATCTATTTTAGTTTTGTGCAAGCTTTTGAAGAAACAAATTAAAACGTTTTATAGTGGTTTACGTAGCTTAACATCTAGTAGAAATGGATCTTGTCGATTGTCTGCAGTGTTCCATGAAACCCAAATCGAAATACACTGAGATTTGCAATTTTCTGCATAAGAAACCATGTTTTCAACGGCAATGGTGTAGATTTTTCGAACCTGGTTGTAAAAAATGTGTTTTAAAAATGAACAAAAAATCTCCAAATTTTTCATTTTCACTCTGTGAGGAATGTTCAATGGAAATTAACCTTAATAAAAAAAGATAAGTACATGTTGTACTTTTATTCATAAGGACCTCAGTCAAAACGTAACGATATAAAATTTGCTGTTAAATGTAATGTGACTGTATTCTAAAAATTTCTCGAAACAAAAAATTAAAAATTGTAGTCAAATCTTGCAAAAAGTGTACTAATATTTTTTGCACGATAGCAAAAGGCAAAAACGCTTCATATTTCTATTGAATCATGGAGAAAAATTAATATGATCCTCAGACGGGGTACATGGGGGTTGAACCTCTGATGAACATGTACAAAACTTCCCAAAAAGGAGGTGATAAACTGGTTAGAAACTCAACTAACATACACACTACATAGACCCGCCCATAAAAAATATGATTGTAACAAGGTGATTGTTTTGAGGATTGATGAACAATGGGCTATACATTTAGTAGACTTACAATCACTGAAAAAGTATAATGACGGTCATGTTTTTCTCTTAAACTGTATAGACGTGTTTAGCAAATACACTTGGAGTATACCCATAAAAAATAAAAGCGCAGCATCTATTCTCAATGCTTTCAAACTCATTTTGGATGAAGGCCAAAAACCAGAAAAAGTGCAAAGCAATGCCGGCACAGAATTTTTGAATAAACAATTTCAAACCTTTTTGAAAGAAAATGATATTGATTTTTTCACAACATACAGTGAGCTCAAGGCATGTAAGTCGAGCGTTTTAACCCCACTTTGAAAGAACACATGTGGCGTTATTTTACAAAACATAACACGTATAGGTACATTCATATTTTAGATGATTTGATTAAAGGTTACAATAATACAAAACATCGTACGATAGGGATCAAACCAGCCAATGTTAATAATAATAACATGTCTCAAATTTTACAGAAAGCATTCAAAATTGACAATAAAAACGTAATTTTTTAGTTTAATGTAGGAGATAAAGTTTGCATAAGTAAGGTTAAGAGAACTTTTGAAAAGGGCTATGAGCCTAACTGGAGTGAAGAAACGTTTGTAATAGATAAAAAACTTAAATGCAATTCCCCCGTTTACACACTAAAGGACCAGATGGGTTAGAAATTAGGGTGTATTCCATTAGCCAGAACTACAAAAAGTAAACATTATCAATGAAGTTTACGTAGTGGAAAAAGTTTTGAACACTTGCAAAAAAGGAAGAAAAACGGAATATTCAATTAAATGGCATGGTTTTCCTGAAAAATTCAACAGTTGGGTTAATAATCTAATAAAATTATGATTACTTCTGATAAAAAGCATGCATCATTAAAAATGGATTCTACAAACAAGAGTATCAAACCCCCAATTCGATTGTGCTCCCACAACTTGCCTCGGCCAATGTATGCACTAATGATCAAACTTTGTTATTTTTGCCAAAAAATTTGCAAAGAACGAGACTGTTTTAGAACAGTATTTCTGGTCATTTATTTTTTTCGATACCAATGTGTCCGAAATGTTTGGAATACAATAAGGCCAGACAGGAGGCGGGGATTACAGTTCTTGAGAGACACTTGGAAGAAAGAAAAAATATGGCCTCACGATGGGAAGAAAGCTTGCAAGAAATAGCATCAGAGTCTATATAAGGAACTGAAAATTTAAAAAAAGCATCATTCTTTAAATTTTTCACTTACTGTGCGGTCGAAAATGTCTTTTGGTCAGCAAATCTTTGTTACCTTTTGTTCCGAGCTGGCTCGGATTTTTTCTCAATTTCCATACAACGATTACCAACTTGCTCAAATTACTACATATTTTTGGAACTGCTTCTCTGATGCTTACAAAGATCAGTGGAAAGCGGCTGCTGCAGACTACAACATGCAGCGCGAGTTGACAGGAAAAAACAAACGGCGCGGCTTCTGGCATTTTGCTATTGCTTTAGAACGGCAAATGGCCCGTTTCAAAACATCGTTCTTTGTCGAAATGTGGCAACACATTCGGCCAGAACGTCGCGTTGTTTGGACACTGTCAACTGAAAATACTGTTGATACGCAAATTGAGCGTATCAGGAGCAATATAGAAAACCTCAATTTGTGAAAAAATGTACATTTGCCTGAAAAAATAATAAAACAAAAATTTTTTTGGCCTGCGCTGAAGCTCCGGGTCCTCGTCCCGCAGGCTGGGCAGCTGCATAAGCAGCTGGCAGAGAGAGCTTCATCTATATTAGAAAAAGCACAATTCATACACGTAATGAAAATGGATCTCCGATTTAAACACCCCTTTACTTGTATTGTAGCCGGCTCCACAAAGGCTGGAAAATCAACTTTTGTTAAACAGCTTGTAAAAAATGCAAATAATTTTCTTCATCCACCTCCGAAATTTATATGGTGGTTTTTCATGGAAGATCAGAGTTTGCATAAAGAAATGGAAACTAGCGTAATTTTCATGAAAGGACCCCCTTATTTAAGTATAGTTAGGCAACATAGCAGTGAACCACAATTAATTAAAATAGACGATCTTATGCAAGAAGCAAAAAATGATGTATTATTTACACGCAGTTGTCATCATTGGGATATTTCTGTCGTAAATATCGTTCAAAGCATATTTTTCAAAGGTCTAAGAACATGTTGCATAAACACGGAATATTTATTTTGAATGAAGAATCCATCTTATTGGCTCCAGGTACAAACACTAGCCTGTCAGCTTGACCCTCATAATCCTAAGTTTTTTCTGGAAGCCTTTAATGATGCTACAAAAGAAGCGTTTTCTTTCCTTTTAATAGACTTGACACAATCTACACCTAAAAAGGTATGTCTCCGTGCTACAATTTTTTTGAAAAATCTTGTTGTCTACACCAAAAAAGTATAAAAGAACTTTCACGTGCTTTTATCTTTACCAAAAATGGCTCCAGAACGTTTACAAAAACACATTAGTTACATTGACATGTTGTCTAAGGCAAAACCTAAGCAACGTAAGGCAATATTAGAACATGCCGAAAATGACCTAATTTCATGCTTATGTGAATGCATACTCAACGTGTAAAATGGTAATGTCCCTTTAAAACCGCTCAAGTTCAAAAAATTGAATAAATTTAAGACACAGCTGTGCAACCTGTCTGCCTCAAAAATATCAGTAAAAAAGAAAAAGGACTGGCACAAAAGGGTGGTTTCCTTCCTACCTTACTCGCGCCTATATTAGGAATTGCAGGGCAACTTTTAGCAGACGCAATTATTAAATGATGATTCATACAAACAAAATGATTCTAGTCCCCCAAGAGCTTGCTCGGGGGGAAAATGAAAGCACTTCTAGGTACGTGTCAAATCTAGATTGTGAAATGATGAATATTTTAAATGATAATTCGTTACCTATGGACGCTAAAATTTTACAATATAATCAAATTTTGCATAGGTATCAAACAGCTAAGCAGGAAATTAAAAAAACTTTAACAGCTCGAAATTAAGGAAGAGAGCAGATATAAAAAAGTTTCAAACCGTCAAGCAAGAAAAGAAAGAACTTGTGGAACCTATAAAGAACAATGTTGTAGAAAAAGCAGTTTTTAGCACAGTGCCCCAAAAATGGCAGAAACAAGCCTCTTTATTACTTAAATATGCGCAGAAAAGCCCAAACATAAAATGGGCAGACAAAGGAGAAATGATTATTGATGGTAATAAAATTGCAGGATCGAACATTGTTGATTTAGTTTTCGATTTTTCGCATATCCAAAAATCTGAACCACCTATTGGCGCTGAAATTTTTCTCCAAAAATTAATTGATGAAAATATTCCAAAAGAATCTATTGTAAATAAAAGTCAATTGAATTTATTGCAAAAACAAGTTTATGTATCGCCATCTCAGTCATTTTCTACGCCATCGTCAGAAGAGAAAAAGCCACTGAAATACTGCATAAATCTATAAAAGAAATGTAAAGCATAATTAAACACTAAAAAGAATTTTACAAAAAACGAGACAATTCAATCCAGATAATTTTAACGCTTGGTTAGACTACTATACCGACCAGGCTTCTCAGGTTGGATACGGTATGGCGGGATTCAAGGGAATGCTGTACCAAAGGGGGCTGGACTTGGTAGTTTTTTCCGTTCTCTTTTGATGGCTATACCCATTTTTAAATCAGCAGCATCTAGTGTGGGGGAACAAGCTCGATCTACAAGTGCACATATTGCCGCAGATGTGCTCGACAGCCGTAATATTGTTCAATCAATACAGGCTCATGGGAAAGAAGGCGCAGCTAATTTGCTAAACCAAGCTAGTGACAAATTACAATGGCAAACGGGGCAAGGTTTGGGCACCCGACCCAAGCCTATAAAAGAACTTTGTGTTGATGTATTTTCAACTCAAAAATGAAGTAAAAAGAAATAATGTCTTTAATTGATTCATTTTCAGTCGCTAGTACAAAAAGCGAACTTGCTTTTTTCACTGTCCTCCGACTCAGGTCGCAGTAAAACGAGGGTATTGGGATGAGATTAACTTAAGAAATCCTGTAACAGACGAGGGTTTGTACGAATTTCACATTCCTCCAAACCCTCATTTCTTACAGCTAAATAAAAATCACATTTACATGCAAATTTCTATATCTAAAGGAACGCCTCAGGCTGATGGCACAGCGCCTGATGTAGGCCCTATCAATCTGATAGCCAAAAATTTTGTCAGGTGAAACCTTTTTTAAATAATAAGCTCGTACATGACAGCGGAGATAAATATGCATACCAAGCATTTTTAGAGACCTAACTGAATTATGGGTGGGATGCTAAAAATTCGACTTGCAATCTGCTTTGTACATTGTAGATAGTCCGGGTTATAATGACACAGAAAACAATTATGGATTGAGAAAACGCATAGAATTTTTTGCGGATAAGACTATAGTTGAATTAAGTGCGCCACTACACATTGATTTATTTTTACAAGATAGGTTTTTACTAAATTATACTGACGTCAGGCTTGAATTAAACAGAAATCCTGATGCATTTGTTTTGCAAAGTTTTAACAGTGCTGAAAATGCGCATTTAAGTATTCAATAAATGAAGTTTTGCATACGAAAGGCAGAAATTTTAGAAAGCACTGGACTAGCTATCAAAAGAGTACTTGCATCAAACACTATTAAATACCCTGTGCACAGAGTTACAATGATGAATATACATATACCTAGCAGTTGTCAATCTACTCCCCTTAACACATTATATTCAGGGCAGCTTCCTAGACACATTATTTTTGGATGTGTGGATGCAGATGTGTATAGGGGAAATATAAAAAAATCTCCTTTCAATTTTAAATCATACAGCATAAATGATGCAAAAGTAATTTGTGGGGGCATTACCTTCCCCTCCCACCCATTCAGACTAGACTTTAAAAATAACAAGTACCTCAGAGCTTTTGATCAATTATTTGAAACACTTGATATTAGTCAAGACAATAAAGGGAACGAGGTGACAAGAGAAGGGTTCAAAAACGGTCAGTGTCTGTTTGCATTTGATTTGACTCTAGACGAAGATGACGGCGGACATTGGGATTGAATTAGGGAAGGTACGAACTAGCATTGAAATATCATTTTCCGAAAAAATTCCCGATACGGACCTTGGAGTGATTGTTTATGCCGAGTTTGATAATTTAGTAATGTTAGATAAGAACAGAAACATAATGTATGATTATAATGCTTAAACATGAATACCTTTCAACTCTCAAACGTTTTAAAAAGCAACCAAGCTGTCGGTCAAAATTTTCTTGGTGTTTTCCCGAGCGATAAATTACCACCCATTTTTAGCAAGCCTGCTGCATTGGTAATGAATATGGACCCTAGTACCCAAGCTGGTTCGCATTGGACGTGCATGTATTTTGATGCGCATGACTCATGCAACTATTTCAACAGCTACCGCTTAGCGCCTGATAACCAAACACAAAATTATATTCTACAGTATGCTACAAAAATTAAGCATAATAAAAAATGCGTACAGCAGCCACTAACATCCATGTGCGGCCAAATGTGTGTTTATTTTTAAATTTGGAGGTACAGAGGGGTGCCCATGAGACTAATTCTAAAAAGTTTAGAAAAAAGTTATGCAGACGAATTTGTAACGGGTTTTGTAAATAGTCTATTTAAGATAAACACCTCATTCATAGATGAAGATTTTATCATAAACCAAATTTGTAAAAAATGGATCAATTTTACATAACTTTGCCTAGCAACACGATAAGCGATAGGCAAAATATGCCTTCAAAGTTAGTTGTACATTTACTGCAAAAATTAAAATTAATTGGTGATTGGGAGTGTGGTCTCTCAGAATTTATTTACCCCCATAATTGGCAAACAATAAGGAAACACAAAACAGAAATAAAAATTACAGATGCAGATGGTATTAAATATAAACTTCAAATGCAGGAAGGATGCTACGACCACACCTGGGCGTGGGGGGATTTGGAGGTATGCACCCCCCAGAAACCAAAATATCACCCCCAGAAACCAAAATATCCCCCCAGTAATCAATATACCCCCCAGAATTCAATTTTTGGAAATTTTTTTTTCGTTTTTTCGCAATTTTTTGATGCCAATGGATAGTGCTTGATGAGAAACGTCAAAAAATTGTGTTTTTATTGCCATACCACCATTTTTAAGGCCATTTTTTGACCTTCAAAAAATCTTGCACCCCCAGAATTTTCTTGCTGCCCACGTATGGCTACGACTCCATCCAGGAATTTATAGAGGCTGTGAAATTTTGTGTAGAAAAAGTAGAAGGAGTAGAATTCAATTATTACACTTCAATGAAACGCGTTTCTGTAATGATGCTCGAATCCTTTGTGAAATCAGTGAAACTGTCCAAAAGAATAGCACATATTTTAGGATTCAAAGAGACAGTACTAAAAGATACAGGATGGTCGGATAGGGAGCCGGACTTGGTGAGGGGTGGTCTTGAAACCATGTACGTCTATGCCAACATTTTAGAACCCCAGATTGTAGGTGATATTTCAGCCCCTCTTTTGTGCATCATAAACGTGGAAGGAACATACCCCAACATCATTGACAGAATCTATGATTTTCCTCACTACACACCCGTCCTCGTAAAAGATATCTCTAGCATAGAAATAAACATAAAAGACAATTTGGATCTATTAATACCGTTTATTTCCGGAAAAGTGATTGTCAAGTTGCATTTTTGATAGATTAAACCTTCATATTTTCAGATATAAATAGTTGTGTCTATTAAAATTTTATCATTCTCAATCATGATTACAATTCAAAATGTTGTTTCTACAGCTCGAGTCTCTTCAAAGCTTTTAAATTTGTATAAAATAATGAGAAGTAGTGAGGGTGTGGAATTTGATCATAAAAAGTTTAACGCTGCAGTAATTCAAATAACAGAGCCAAAATGTACAGGCCTGTTGTTTAGTAGTGGCAAACTTGTTTGCATCGGTGCTAAAGGTGTTGAACAAAACAAAATTGCGAACGAAAAAATTTGTGAAATGTTAAAGCAAAGCGGATACAAGCTAAAACTAACTGAACATAAGATCCACAATATAATTGGATCAGGAAATTTAGGTTTGATGATTAATTTATGGAATTTAGCTCAAAATTACAAAAGATTTGTTGAATACGAGCAAGAATTACTCCCCAGTTTAAAACTACAATTTCCAGATGGTCCGCCATCTGCCCTTATTTTTACAATGGGAAAAATTGTTATAACGGGAGCTAGGAGTGAGGCACAACTGAAACGCTTTGAGAAACGCATAGTGTGTTTGACTGATGCATTCAAAATAGCTTGAGCAAACACTAAATTGTATGCAGTGTTGCATGCATACAGAGGTCAACACTGTAGCATTTCAACTCCATGCAGCTATACTATATGAGCATTTGGAAAAGACAGCGACACATATGCGTTTTGACCCGTCCACTTATGTTTTAAGCAGAAATAAATAGCTTAGAGCAACATAATTTACTAGGCGAGAAACCAAAATGGCGTGATTTTTTGCTACCCTGTCAGTACTCAGATTTTTGAACTGCAATTGCTCAATTGATGGAATAGTCCCCTGTGCAGGATATAAAAATACAGAAAATGAAGTAATATGCTCTTCAAATGCGGTCAGGTTCGACACTCATTTTTTTATCAAATTGAAAACTACCTACTTTAAAAAATAATGACATATTAAAAACCCACCACCAAAACAAATCACCCCTTTTCACTCTTGATACTTTTGCTGTTTGGGGGCTTAAATGATAATAATTTATGTAAAATTTTGGTCAAACAAAAGTATATAATTAGTAAAAATTTTTATAAATTAGTAATTTATACAAATTTTAACAAAATGCATTTTACTCTCACCTTCAAGGTCATTGTATAACTCCCAAACAAACCTGAGGCCTATCTTCTCCTCCATCAGGTGTTGGGAGCCTGGAGGCAAAAAACCAAAATGGTGTGATTTTTGCCTCCCTGTCAGCCCCAGGTTGCTATTGCGCTGGCAGGCCAATATAATAATATTATAATATTATTATATTATATTATAATATTATTATATTGTATATATAATATAATATATAATAAATATATATAATAAAAAATAATTATATAATAAATATATATAATAAACCAATAATAAAATTTATAATAGTCTTTGGCCTGGGGGTCATTACAGACCAAAAGAGGTCTGCCACCTGCGACTTTGCAGGTGCGCCCCCTAAATCTAAAAAGGATGCAAAATGACCAGCAAGATTAAAATAATGAATTTCAATTTATATTTATACCTCTGACATTATTGCGTATGTTGCAGAAATATATGAAAAACTTTGGAGGTGTTTCCATTGTAATGGCATAATAAGATCTAAATAATAATTGTAAATTAAGAACAAACATTTAATATGATAAGACACACCTCAGAGTGAATAGATAATATGTTTGTGTAAAAAAAGTGAATAAAAGCAATAAGTACTAGCGCTTACATTAAAAATGACACGCAATGATGTAAATAATAATAATAAGAGGGGGCAACATTCCAAGAAAATTTATTCAAATATAGACATAGACATAGACAACTATCATGTGCAATGACACGCACTTCTGCATGTTATGGTGCGAATTGTTGGAAGTGTTTAGATTACCAAAAAGCATTATGCATCTACTTTATACGGCTGTATGGTGTTAGGAAAAATTGTGCTGCAACCGCATTTTAACCCGTCCATTTATATTTTTGAGCAGAGATAAATAGTTTTAGGAGCAACATATTTTATACGCATTACCTGGAGGAAAGCTTATTGCATATCCTATTTTTGTGAGGATCCTTAACACAGGATTCTAATGAGCAAAATGCAGAAGTGCGCGCTTCATGGTTATTGATGATACTCATCACAATTATTTAAATTCCATATAGTCATTTTATGTTTGGCGCGGTAATGGGTAGCCACCCATTTTGGTTTAAATGTTTGCTTAAAATTTAAGGTGAACAAACTAACACCACGTGTAAAAAATGGTTGAATGTATTCTTCAAACTCGCTAGAATGATCAAAACCTATATGTTTAGCATTTATACATATAGAGCATTCATTTGATCACAAAATCAATGTATCCATTGCACGTCAAATACAGTCGCACATGAGCATAGAAAGATTATTTTCTGATACGTTTATGAAATCAAGTCTCAAGTAAGATAAATGCGATGCATTTGCGATAATACCGGACAAGAAACCCATGTATTGCCAGTACATAAGACACCCATCCAATATAATATTTTTCGGATTTATGCGCTTAACTAGCTCAACAAAGTCATAATCAATGCAGCAGTCTTCTGCCGTGAACTGCTCTACTTGGAACACATGATTTGGAATCCAATCGGGGGTATGGATTGTCATGTCTAGAATATGAAGGCTTTTTGCGCCAGAACCTGCTCGGAAATGCTCTATAAGGATAGGTCCCCAATGCACGTTGAAGCGGAATCCTAAAGATGTAGTGAATTGAGTGGGTGAAAAATGCATTATTTGTAGTCAAAAACATGCGGTTTATTTATTTTTTTTTTGGAAAAAGAGCAGAAATTAATAAATTACTTTTAACCATAACCCTACTCACTCACCCTTACAACATATTGTTCTGGGGTTAGTGACGTCAATAATGTGTTGAAGTGCTTCCCGAACATTGTTGGATGGCCTGGAAGTGGGTTGGGGGTTGTATAGCATGAAAACCAGCGTGGGACCTTCGAGAATAGGCCATAGATCGATATTTCTATCTGCATTACCCTCACGAAAGCTTATTGCATATTCTTCCTCCAGTACCAGCCTGCGAGCACGCCCAACCATTAGGGTTAGCTTGGAGTGTAATTGAGTCGGTGTGGACTTGGAAAGAGTATTCCACTCACGCGATGTTTGGGATATTCTTGATTTGCTGCATACATCTAATAAGTTAAAAAGTTGGCATTTGAGCTCAAGTGGTAGATCGGCGATGGACAGCATAGTGATTGGGTTGGAGATAAAATGGAGAGAATGTAAAAGAACTCAATGTTTATAGTTTTTATACTTACAAAAGGTGCTGCAGAATTTACATAAATGTACAAGAAATAAAATGATTGCACACATAGGATAAAATGGGTAGGCACCCATGAGCTATAAATAAGATGAGAATGAATAACATAAGTTTTGTCTCATAAGCTGCAGAACCTACATAAATGTACAAGAAATAAAATGATTGCACACATAGGATAAAACGGCTAAGCACCCCTGAGCTATAAATAAGATGAGAATGAATAACATAAGTTTTGTCTCATAAGCTGTAGAATCCACATAAATGTACAAGAAATAAAATGATTGCACACATAGGATAAAATTGCTGAGCACCCATGAGCTGTAAATAAGATGAGAATGAATAACATAAGTTTTGTCTCATAAGCTGTAGAACCTACATAAATGTACAAGAAATAAAATGATTGCACACATAGGATAAAACGGCTAAGCACCCATGAGCTATAAATAAGATGAAAATGAATAACATAAGTTTTGTCTCATAAGCTGTAGAAACCTACATAAATGTACAAGAAATAAAATGATTGCACTCATAGGATAAAACGGATAAGCACCCATGAGCTATAAATAAGATGAAAATTAATAACATAAGTTTTGTTTCATAAGCTGAAGAACCTACATGTCTTGATGTTCGAAAAACATGCAAAAATAGAACAGTGTTCCAATGCTTCAACATGCAGTGAGTTGATGATATGAAGTAAAATTAGAACAGTAGCATGGGGGAGGCTGCTAGCTAGTTATGCAAATTAAAATTGATTGGTTCCGCCCGTCCTTGATAACCGACTGTGCATTAAAAAGTTTGGCGCTTCACGTCTTTGTGTAGTAGTATGGCCCAAAATTCGGCGATTCAGGCGGCTGAGTGCAAGTGTACTAAGAGTGTGCGTGGTCCAAATTGCAGTCTCTATGCTTAAGCACGTGCTATGCTTAAGCATTGTAGAGCTCAAGGGGCCGAAAGTACTACTCATCTTTTATCTCAGCATATCATAATCAGGTTTCAAATAATTTTTCAGAAGACACTTTCATGGATTCGCTTCAAAATTTTGGTCGCATTTGTACTAGGCACATTTAAACGGTTTTAGTTTTAAACAATAAGCTACATACATATTTAATGAACGGAGTTAGCAAAATAAAATGCTTAATTTCTAATTAATTTCTTAATGTCTAATCAATTTCTAAATTTTCTAATGATCTTACTTTGCTCCTCATGTTCTTGCAGCGAATTTTCTGCACAAGAAGAAATAAATTAGAATTGCGTGTACTGAACAACACTGGGAATTAAGAGAATCGAAGACAAAAATGAGTGATGGGCAAGGAATCTGAAAAAATGTTCATGTCTCTAACTTCACTTCGATTTTCACCTATTCATCAATTTGGATGGTTCAGTAAATATCTGGAGCTTCTTTCAGTTTTTCTTGTGGCATGAACTCTCGTCGAGCACAATATCTAAATCACTTCAGACATTTTGATGAGAATGAATAAATGATTGACTTCTTAGTAGCATGAAACAGCCTTTTCAGTTTTCAGGACAAAGGCTGATCCAGTAGACTGACGTTATCACAAAATATCAACTACGCTCCTAGAGTAAGCAAAAATTAGAATACCAGAAATCATCAATTAACATACTCTGGAGTGGAATACAATTTTCTAAAAACCTTGGAAAAAAGATCAATGCAGAACTGTTCAATAATTATCTGCATATATTTCCTAAGACGTCGCTTTAATCTGGCAAAAAGTGGGCAATTTATAACTAATGCAGAAGGCTTCTTATGATATTAATTAAAACATTTCCCTTATGTTGTTTCAGGTAAGGCCAGAAATATCTTCCCGCTTAAAAACTTCAATCCCGGGCCCGGGCCGTATTTTTTCGGGCCCGGTCGTCCTCTGGTGCATACCTCCACCCCTACCCCCTACCCACGTGTGTTTATAATAAAAGGCGTTGCAAAAAGAGATACGAGAAAAATGTTTACAATACAGCGGATGGACAGTAGTTTAAAATTGCATCTATACAGCAAATCGAGGATACGCAGCTCTTCTAATAAATTTTAAAATAAACTCATCGTGGATTCTGGAGTACCAATGTAAATATTATTCTTTGCATCGTTTGACGAACAAATGAAGTTTGTTGCACAGTTCGTTTGAGCATCGACCCGACGTTGAGTAATCGTCTACATTAATTTTACGGCACTATAACACACATTCATAGGAGTGTAAAGTAAATTTGGCATTCCAAGAAAAAGAAAAATCAGAATGAAAACGAATGAGCCGATACCAATTTACCAATTAGTACATTCGTTAAAAATACTTATTTTCGTTGAAATAAAAATCGACAAAAATGCAATAACTGAAAATGCATATGGTAGACATGATTTTAACACTCTTTAGCAAGATTCAGTCAACGAGATAAGCCCAAAAATGTAAGTGATCAAGATTATCGCCGAAACAACAGATCGCAAACTAAAGCGGATGTTTATAATCGGTTATTTTAAATAATCATCTTACATCGAGCTCAATAAATTATACACAACCTGAACTCCAACACACGTCGTCAAAAATACTTTACACCGGCTTTACTACGAGCTCGATAACCTGAATCACAGAATCTAAGCTCGAGCGTCGCTTTATAATTGATTAGCTACTTAGAATATCCCACTTAACACGTCGGCGAATACTTCAAATTACACTATTTAAGAATCGAATTAGGCAAAGCGTTGGTCCAATCATAAAATACCAAGAAAAATGTCAATAGATATAAACAATGTGTTTACTGCTAAATTTATTATTTCGACTAAATTTAAAAATTATTTTAGATTTATTATTGAATTTGATTCATTGAACGAATAATATATCAAAATTATTGATTATGTTAAACTTCGATTTCTAGAACTTCGTAATTTTAAGATTAAAGTTCAATTATTGAATTTCCGTCGCTATTCAATCAGTACTGGACTCAGATGAATATACGCGTTCCAGGGGTCGGGTGAAAAGTTTGAACGCCAGAATGGCCATTGGACCCCGCAAAATAGCTGCGACCACACCTGAGCGTGGGTGGGGGGTTCGGGGGGTACGCACCCCCCACCCCGAGAAACCAAAATACCCCACCTCCCCAGAAATCAAAATACCCCACCTCCCCAGAAATCAAAATAACCCCCAGAATTCAATTTCGTTTTTTTCGCAATTTTTTTGATGCCAATAGATCATAGGTGCACAAGGTCAGGGTCGGCAGGGGTGGGGGGGAAATACCAAAAATCTAAAACAGTAAATTTAACGTTCACGATTTTTTTTGCTGTTTTAATGATCAAAATGGTCAAAATAGCCGTTTTTTCGTGTTAATGACACATTTTAAAAGCATTTTTAGTCCATTTTGACTGCATTATATCACTTTTAACACTAAAAAATGCAAAAATTTATCAATTTTGGGCGCTTTTTGAGTTAAAAGTACTTAAAAGTACTACTCTGGCGCGAGGCGCCAAAAATTTTTGACATTTTTACTGCTTTTGATGTCAAAAATGATGCAGAACAAGACCTGTTTGCTCAAAATCGCCGGACAGTACCGGTCTAGCTGACCCCTCAGGGGGGGGTAATACCCCCTCACCCCCCTATGTGCATGTGTGCAATAGATAGTGCTCAATGAAAAACGTCGAAAAATGGTGTTTTTTCGCCATACCACCACTTTTAAGGCTATTTTTTGACCTTTGAAAAATCTTGCGCCCCCCCCCCAGATTTTTCTTGCTGCCCACGTATGGCTGCGACCATACATGGGCGACAACAAAATTTTGGGGATGCTATGAAGCAAAATTATCAAAAAAACACCAAAAATTAAATTCTCTAGATTCTGGGGAGAGTATAGACTTCCTCAGACTCCCGCGCCCATGCGTGGCTGCGATGCGACTCAACAGAATGGTCGATTCTCGGAAAAAATCTCAGAAAGTTAGACGCCTTAAGCAATTTTAGCTAATTTTTGACTCAAAAGAGACAACTTTTTCAGCGCTTCGCACCCTATACTCATTTTTCGAGTACATTTTGCTCAATTTTCAAGAATTTTTGAAACGTTTCTGTGCTCCTTAAAAAACTAGCATCGACCGAAACGTCAAAAAACAGTATTCTTGACGCGTATTCATGGGTTTTTAGCCCAGAAAAGGCGATTTTTTGAAATTTTTCAGGCTAAGTGATTCGTCGGAATACGCAGATGACCAACTCATAGCACCAAAAATTCTTAGATAACCTGATCACGCGATAGGCGTGGTGGTTTCCAGTCGACCGACCGAAAATTCAAAATACCATCCGCGGAGCTTCAGGATCACACCTGGGCGTGGGGGGAGGGGGGTTTGGGGGTATGCTTCCCCCCATAAACCAAAATACCCCCAGAATCTAATTTTTTAAATTTTTTTTCGTTTTTTCGTAATTTTTTGATGCCAATGGATAGTGCTTGATGAGAAACGTCGAAAAATGGTGTTCTTATCGCCATACCACCATTTTTAAGGCCATTTTTTGGCCCCCCCAGAATTTTCTTGCTGTCCACGTATGTTCAGAATGAAATTTTAACTTTTTCCCACCGCGCTTCGACCCCCAAGAATTTCGAGTACCGCCGCCCGCGTTCGCTTACCGCAGACCAATTTTCCGCTTGAAGAAAATTTGCATAATTGGCCGAAAACCGGACGCTGATCGAATTTGCTGGCTCGCAAAACGTTCAAAACTTTGCGGGCCATTCGCTTACTACGAAACGTCAAGTAAACGTTGCCGGCCAAATATTTTTGCGCATTCAGGGCCACGCTAATGGTTTCTGGGGGATAAAAGTTGGACAAAGTTTGCTGCAGATCGTCGGAAAATTCGGCGAGTTCGTCGAGCAGGCTGGTCGATTCGTCCTCGTTCGATTCGATCCAATCGTTTTCGTCGGTCGATTCGTTTAGAGCGGAGATGGTGCGGTAACGAAATAAATTCGGCAGTAACACGGTTCGGCTCTTTTGCGGGATTTCGTGATTCTTCGAACATTTGATGCAAATATTAGATAAGAATCCGCTTGGTGTAAAGTGGCTATTTTACACTAATGGACTAACTTTAATCGCTAACGAAATCCTAAATAATTTTAATCGCTTGAAAAATTTCGTAGGAACCAAACACAAAAGTCGGTACCTGACAAGAATCTATATTCGCGTGGCGCGAAGCGATGTACTTTACACTAACAAAATAGCTTCAATCCCTAACACAAAATCGTTGCAATACCTATTCAACGACTAATCCTTAATGCAAATTAAACGCGCCGTTTAAGGATTGGTCCCGAATTTTCAAAAATTCCTAATCGAATGAGTTTAATCCAATAATTTTTCGCATAACGACGATTTATTAAATTTAACCATTGGGCGCAGGGTCAATACAGGGTCAAGTGACTTGACCCTGGCAGCAACCAGGCCAGGCGAAACCGGATCAACTCCGCAAGAGTTTTGAAAATTCCTTGGGAAAATGAGGCAAAATGAACAGGAACGAATTAATATGGTGCTAAAATTTTGAATTCAGATATTTTAACAACTACTTGTAGACAACCAAAAATGATGGTGTTTTTGAGCGCTTCTCAGCGAGCTCTACACACTGGAGAAAAAAACAATTTCAAAATTAAAAAATATGCAAATAATTTCTAAACAATTGAACCCGCCGAAAAATTGTCTTACTTGTTTCGTTATCAATTTTTGTACATTGCAAAGGAAATGAATAGATATGAAAAATAAATAATTATGCACAATGCATAAGAAAATGTTAAAATATGCATCGCGCCTTACTCAAATTTGCGCTGTTCCGACGATAAAATTAATAGAAAAACAATAAATTCGGCGCGAACCTCCACAAAACTTTTAGCTTATTAGTTCAAAGTGTACTAGAATCTATTCTGGCAGGCTTTCAAATGCGTTTCAAGAATTTTCAACTTTTTTCTCTAAGAGACCCTTGTAAAATATATTCGTATTTCCAAAATTTTTCCAAAATTTTGGAGGAGGACTAGTCCCCTATCCCTCCACAGCTACGTGCCTGAAAATGAATCCAAAAATGGACAAAAGTCAAAAAAGATTTCCAAAAAAGCTTGAAATTGACCAGAAATTGAGGAATAACGTAGTTTAAAGGCTGTTTTAGCATTTTATATAATTTCTAAGGACATTTTGGCCCAAAAAAAGCTCCATCTACTAGCCCCCTCCCTCCCCGGATCAACCATGCTTTGCGTCTACGATCATGACCAACCCCGCAGGCTCCAGAGAAGTCATTTGACCCTAAAAAAAACCTGAGCATGCCTATGTATAAATTTAATTAAAACAAATCCACTAAAAGTCCACTAAGAAGTAACCCCAAGTTTAATAGGAAAAAATTGCCCGAATCACCGTGTTTCGACAAAGGAGTGTAAAGTACAATTTCTCTAATCTAGAACGTATTAGATTAGAAATTGCGAAATCCGGATATTTGTTTGATCGAAAAGAGCAACAATGCAAAAATGGTTTAAAATAAAAAAAACAACGCGGTTTAAACTAAGCCTAATTATTTTTATCCAGAAATTTTCACTAAAAACTAAAGCACGACAGCCTCTAATTTTGCGGTAGGATCGCTGCATTTAAAAAGTGGGTATAAGTAAGGTTTACTCTAGAAGGCGAGGATGGAACATTTTTTATGTAAAACTAAGGCAGAATAAATGGATGAAAACGAAAATTTTCTACATAAGGTTGAAATAGAGGACAAGTTGTGGATAAAATAGCTTTTACGCTACACGTTCTAATATTTTATCCGTTTTTGACGCATTATGATGACTCAAAAAAGCTACCCGACACCCAGATTTGCCCTAAACCCCGAAATACACCAGAAATCTATTTTAAAAAATTTGAAATGGTTGCCAAATCGATCGACTTTGATCAAAAAATTGAAAATGTGTTTTATCTGGTATTTTTATTATTGATTTATTTGCTACTTTTCATTTATTTATTACTCCTTATTTTATTATTATTATTATCACCATTCAACTTCCTTAATTTCATAGTTTTATATCCATTCTTTGGTCTTTTTTGAAATTGAAAAAAAATTTTGGGGTCCAATTACTCCCAATTAAGGTCGTGTCGTGTCTATGAACGAGACTAACTTGAAATAAAATGGACAGCTGCCCGTGCGTTTGAAAAACGAACATTGGCCACGTTCTTCGGTTGATGACTTTGATTTCGATTGAATCAAATCGTTAATTATGTTATTATCAGAGCAAGACGCTTCGCTACTCTGATTAGCCTGATCAAGGATAAAGGAAAAATGGTTAAGAACTCGATTTTTTCCGCCAGAATTTTGTTAAAAAATCTTGGAAATGTTTAAATTTATCCACTACCGACCGTCCAATATATTCACATGGTCCATAATCATAACATTATCATATTTAGTCATAACAGCAATAATGAGCATTTCCAATATAAAAAATATACTATTTACAAGCATTATAGCTATAGCCCGTTTCATTAGGCGCAGAGGTTTTCGTAAAAATTTAAAGTGCCTACGAAAAAGTTTTAAACTAACCCTGTACTTTTAATATTCTACAGTATATACAGTTATGGTAAGACGTTTGCCATCGTCAAAGCGCATTATTGCATCAAAATTTTAAACCATTTTTGTGGCCCAATTTATGCGGGAAAAATTCAAAAGAAAACCGCAAACTTAAATGAAACAGACTGTAGAACTTTTGTTATATTAACTTTTTAAATTAATGGGATAAATTTTTTTAGCAAAAGTAATAAACTGAGCAAACAAAGGTTCAAAACCAATTCAAATTTCGCATTTTAACAGCGAATGGCTAAAAATTATACAAACCCTCAATAATGCTTCCGGTTTTTGTTCAACAATATGATCTAGTATCATTTAAAACGTTGTCAGTTTTATGGTCTATTTGAACCTTGAAAGCGGAAAATAACTAAGCAAATTATCTAATTGAGTCAGTCGAATAAAATGGTTCCTTTGGAATAACTTGGATTAAAAATTGAATCTGTCAATTTTTCAAAATACGCGAAATTAACAAAAATTGCGCTAAGTTTCAGTGTTTTATAGGGTCATAAAACAATTTTTAAACATTTTGATACAAAGCAGCCTTATCCACTTTACAATAGTTTAGACGTACAGAAAACATGCTTTAATGTTTTCTGATTTAATTTTTTTCATAATTATTACAGAAAAGGCATAAAATATTCGAAACAATACGACAAATGACTGCAGAAACTATAATCCGAGCGTCAAAAGAATTTGAGGCTTTAGCAAGGGTCATTAAAAACTTTGCTAAATTTTGCATGAAAATTCATTAAGTGAAATTTGTTAAAATTTGTACGTATGTAAGTTGCGACTTTTAACAAATTCCCTAACATTTTATGCGGACAGTGAAATTTCAATTTTTTGTTTCTAAAGTCGATGTTACCGAAATATTGAGCTCTGTTACAAGAATGTTATATTTGTATCTTAAGAACGAGAATTGTAAAAAATTTGCCTGCAATGCAAGTTCTTTAATTTCGTATGCAATAGGAATATTCTGGATGCGTAGTCCAGTTTTCTATCTGCAGTATCCATTTATCTTAACCTTTCACCTTAAACTTGGGCTTGTTTGAAAGCTCTTTGGAAGCTCTACATGATACGACCTGAATGTCGCACATTTTCGACAGGTTTGAACTTTTATTTTTTCGAGAAACGCAAATTTTTCAAAAATGAGTGAATATTAGTAGTTTGACGGCTTGTACCGCAAGGAATTTTTACCGGACAATAATTGCGCATCATTTAATTGACAGGAAATTCAATTTTCTTTCGAATGACGCAAAAAAGTTGAAAAATAAAGCACAATATTTTATAATTTGGACTTGAATGCAAGCAGAGCCGACTTGCCAGATTACTGTAAATAAAACCTATACCTGTGAAAAAATCTGCACGTAGAGGATTTAATTAGATGCAGAATTTGATTGTGTATCTAACAAACAAAGAATTCAGAAAAACAGCTCTAATTCGGCTGAGAAAACGAATTTTTATTATGTATGAATATGTCGAGTCGGTCTTTTCGGCAGACTGTAAACTTTGATTGGCACACATGTATCTCTACAGTAAGCGACCGAGAGCAAAAATATTTTACACAAGTAAACACATCTTAGATGTCAGCCTGTGTACAAAGTTATAACGAAATCTGAGAAATGTCATTGAAACGTTCTGTCTGATTCTTATCTGCTGTGGCTCTAAATACTTCTATCTGGCAAGGCTAGCCATCCGAATGGAAAAAAGGTTTTTTAAAAGCTTCTCTGGGGAAAAAATTGAAAATTTGTCGAATGCACTAACAGCATTTTAGCAGTTTTGGGATAATTACGCCAAAGTTTTTCAGCTCTTTTAATCAAACTGATTTTCCCTCATACTTTTCGTTCTCTTAAACCATCAAATTAAAATATTTTCAATTCTTTAGTTGAGTAATTAATTACTCATAATCTATCAATGTAAAATGTGACAGAATTACAATTAAGAGTATATAAGCAAATAACGTTATTGCAACAACCAACAGCATGGTATTTTTTCAAATTAATCAACGCCCTTTAGTCGTAAAAAAGACTAAATTATCGAATAGTCACCTGCCTAAGACGCTTGGCACGTTGCCAAGCTTCCTCTTGCGAACGCTAAAGTAATAACATACAACGCTGTACATTAGGCAGCAACAAATTTTACGATATTTTTGCGAGTAAGCGTTGTGTTAAAAATCGCCCATTACGCTTTCACTTTAAATAAATATTTAGTATGATTATAATTTAGTAATCCAATAACGCTCAATTAGTCGGAAGATACAGAATTTAGACAGATTTGCATAAATAACGATTAGGAAGAATCTAGCGTACTGATCGTCATGCTTCAAATCGTTGCAACATTACTTTTCACGTCTTGTTTTTTTCTACAAAATGTTTAGTTTTTGCTAAAAATTAAATATCATTTTGGAGAATTCACAAAAATCAAAATAACAAATTCAAAATTATCTAAAATTTGAAATGTTTTCAGAAATTTTTAAGGAGCGATGCCAAAGGGCGTGAATAGCTAATTCAATGCTCAAAACAGATTTCACAAAAGCTTGAAAATCAATTTAAGGGACATTTTAGTGCAAGCATTACGAGAAGGAACTAGGTTCCTAAATATTTAATTTAAATTTTAAATTCCAGTAACCTGTGTTTTTCTTTTATTCCCAATTCAATACTCTTGACGCATAAAGTTGAAATTTTAAAGTGTATTAGAAATTTCAAAGTGTCAAAAAAGACCCTTTAAAATTTCCAAATCCACAAAAGATTCCCCCAATCCATTTGCGAAAACTGACCGTTTTAGGCCCCTTTTTAGGCGGGTTTTTTGCCATTTTGGCCAAAAACTGAACGTTTTTGTACCATTTACCCCATCCCCTTAAAATAGCCGAATCGGCTTCGCTCTCCCAAAATTTTTAGCTTTTCCCCTGACTAAAATCAAATCCGATACTTTAATGCGTAGTATGCAAAACTTGGCATAATAAATCGTAATATACTCAATAAATATGAAAATACTGATATTATACATAAATGTGTAAGCTAGAAAATTCAAAAAATGATCAAATATAATCACATCTTGATGAAGTATAGAAAGAGTTCGACTTGGAAAATGTATTAGTGCAGGCACGTGACTAGCCGTCCTAATTTGGGGGAAGCCAAGGCCAAAAAGGCCAAAATTAGCACAAAATAACGTTTAAAAAGTCATATTTTTCGATTTTCTGAATTTTGGGGAGGTCCGAACCCCCCATTCCCCCAAAGATACGTGCCTGCATTCGTGTCATATTCTCTCCATTGGCTGGATGACTTAAAAACAATCATCAAAATGATAAAAATAGAGAGAAATACGAGAGAAATGCTACACCGACACACCGTTTTTTTTTGTATTCGGCAAAGATTTTTCCCGATGTACAAAGACTCTTCGAAACCGTCTTTGTACATGTGCAAAGATTTTTGGGAAGACGAAAATTGCAAAAAAGCTGTGAAATTCGCAGAAATTTTCGGCGCTTCGCGCCGAAATGAGTAGTTGTGTATTCTACATATCTATATAATGGCAGAAATTGCATTCCAAAAGGAAAAAATGTCAAATTTTTCGGCGCTTCAAGCCGTTTTAAGGCGCTTCTGAAAGATTTTTGCCCGTAGAGACCCAGAAATTAGCTAAAATACACTACCAAAAGTCAAACAACTCTGTTTTTACCACACTAAAATCGCGGCTGTACCATATTAAAGTACTCCAAAATCTGTGTGTATAACATGTACAAAAATTTTTGGCAAGACAAAAACTGTAAAAAGGTGTAAAGTTTCCATAAAATTTTCGGCGCTTCGCGCCGAAATGAGTATTATTTGTCCTATATATCTTCAAAATGGCAGAATTTGCATTTAGAATGGAAAATATCAAATTCTTAACCGCTTCGCGACGTTTTGAGACAATTTTCAGTACTTTTTGGCGTCAGAAACCCAGAAATTATCTAAATTACACTACCAAAGATCGGAAACCCTGTTTTACCACACTAAAATCGCTACTGTACTATATTAGAGTACACAAAAATTTGCATGTACAAAATGAACAAAGACTTTTGGGGACCATCTTTGTACAAGTACAAACGGGCCTTGTACAAAAAAACGCTGCACCGACCAACAAAAAATGAACAGCTGAAAAATTCAAGAAATATTCGTAATTTAAATACTTTTTCGAGCAGCAATTTCTCCTGGCGTAGCCGGATTTTCAATTCGTTACGCATCCAATTCAATTCGGTAAGATGATTTAATTGATTGTCGACTTCAGAAGTTGATGCCGAATCAACCGCGTTATCTGCACACTTCGAAATGTCGTCGTCTAGAAAGAGTAAAAAATTTGGAAAATTATCGAAATTCACAGAAACGCTCTGTTGCAAAACGAGAAATCGTCAAATTATTGAAATTTCCAAAAATTCTCAGTTGAAAAACGAAAAGTTTGGCAAGTTATCTAAGTTTACCGAAATATTCTGTTGAAATACAAAAAATTCGACAAATTGTCGAAATCTACAGAAATATTCTGTTGAAAAACAAAAAAATCGGCAAATTTATTGGAATTTATAGAATTGCTCTGTTGAAAAACGGAAGGTTTGGGCAAATTACCGAAGTTCACCGAAATCTTCTGTTGAAATAGAAAAAATTCGACAAATCATTGAAATGTACAGAAATATTCTGTTGAAAAAAAGAATCGGCAAACTATCGAAATTTACCGACATATTCTGTTGAAGAACAAATAATTCGACAAAGTATCGAAATTTACCAAAATGTCCTGTTGGAAGAAGAAAAAATTCGGCAACTTATTGAAATTCACAGAAATATTCTGTTCAAAAACAAAAAATCCGGAAAAGTATCGAAATTCGCCGAAATATTCTGATGAAAAACAGTGGATCTATAAGACTCGAGAAGCCATATTTTAGCTTGGTCCTATCCCCTTTTAGCCGAAAAATCAAATTAAAAAACATGGTCGACATCCTGCCAAGGGAACGCTGAATTAAGCAGAATTTCGTTTACCCAGTTTGATTTGCAATGCGTTGCTTCTCCGTTTTAATTTCCGTTTGAATTTTTTCACCAGCTTCCGTCGTTCAGCATGCCTGCAGCAATGTTTTAATTATGAAATGCGATTAAGGAACGCAAAATGCTCATTCTAGGTTCTAATTAATGATTCACACGTTTGGGCCAAGTAACAAAGTGCAAAGGAGCTAAATCAGTGATTAACAGAGCACAATTTTGCGTCGGGACAAAAAATTTTTGAAATAAGAAAAGATAGAAGGATCTATGTATATACCTATAATGAATAACATGCATGGGCAGGGTAGAGGTAGCAGAGTGGGTGGAATCCAGGAATGGTCATATAGTAAATTGTGGTCATTGTATTTTGCACAAGGTGTCTTTTCTCGCGTATATAGACGGCACTAAAAAGTCGACATACATTCTGTTCTGTATATGTAAATTTTTGAGTAATATAATATGGTACAGAAGCACATTTTGTTGGGCTTATTTACCTTTGCAACTGAAGTTTAGCCAATTTATAGGTTTCTATAGATAAAAAATACAAAACCTTATCAATAAGGCGCGAAGCGCCAGAAAATTGTGAGTTTTACCCCTTTTCAGGTAGAATTGCCGGCCTTTTTTCCGCAGTAAGCTCAGAAATTGTCGAGCAGTACCTTTCATTTTACCGAAATCGTCTAACCTAATTTTTCAAAACCTCAGGTAGAAGTAATACCCCCTCTCACACTCCATGCCCATGTGTGATAAATAATCATCGACGGAAATTAAGAAAACTCTGCAAGCTTTGTATAGAAGCACGTTTCAGCAAGAATAAACCGTTATTACGATTTAGTATTAAAAGAAAGACTAGTCACAGATCAATCATATAACAAATATCAAAGGTAGCGCGTTAGCGCGTACCCATAATATACTTGGACCCCCTTAAAAAATGACTACCCCATAAAGCTATAACAAGACACTTCTGTATTGTGCGGTTTTTTCTAGAAGATAGATAATAAAAATTCGTCACCCATGTTTTTTGTTTTTCAAAAAATGAATACCCGGTGTGTAGAGAGCGTGTAAAGTTTTACTGTAACGTTACACCATATACTTTTTTAAAATTTTGGTCGCTTAATAAACTTTCCTAACTCAGTTTTGCAATCTCTTTAATCCAACTTTTTTTAAATGTAGACAATTGACCAAGCTAAAACCATTTTTTATTTTTTTCAAAGTGACTTACTTCCGGAAGGGCAGTGTAAAGAAAGCAAACATCCAGGGTTAGAAAAACATATTTTTTGTCGAGTTTTAGAGTTGTTTATGTCTGTCAAATTCTTTGTATAAGGGTACCCCTAAACCTATACAGGGAAATGTACTATGGCTCAAGGGTTACCTCTAGCTTACCTGCAAACTTTTTTCACAAAAACCGGAGTTATATCTAGGGGTTCAAACTTTACACTCTAGTGGATACGGTGTAAAAACAGATTTTCTCTCAGATTTCTCTGTCAACTTTTCCGCTTATAAGTCGAGATAAATCAAATGAAATGGAAATAATTTACCTTCTAAGGGCTATACGTAGCAGCAAACCGTGTTTAAAAAACGCAACATTGAATTATTTATAGGGATGTAAAGCTCAAAATAAAAGGGGTGTAAAATGAGCGAAAAAACACGTTTTTTCCCTATTTTGATTTGTGGAACAGAAGTTTTGCACATACAAACGTACTATGATTCAAAAGCTACAAACTAGCCCAAACCAAATTTCTTAACACTCAATGGGGAGTTAGATTCAAATTTTTAAAGTTTATAATGTGATGGATGATGGGAGGATACGTTTTTATCCCTTTTTTTAGATCGCCACTTTCTCCGTTCAGAAGTCAGGATAAGTCGAATAGAATAAAAAAGAAAGCACTTTTTAAGGGGTATACGTCACAGGTGATTGCGTTTTTTACATCAATATTTAGCATTTTCTGGAAGTGTACAGTCAAAAATTGGGTGTGATAAACGTGTTTCTGTCTTGTTTTTTCTGTCAACATGTCCGTTTATGAGTCTGGACACGATCTCAAATCAAAGAATGTACCAGGAATCAAACGTAATACGCCAGTTGAGAGCATTTGTTTACACTCAACAGTGGTGTAAAGTGGTTTAAATCTAATATTTATTTGCCTTCAGGCCATCGTGGAGACTTAATTTTTAATGAATATTGATCGTAATATCAAAGTAATATTACACTTACGAAGCCGACTAGAATTTTTACACTGTGGTTGTGTAAAGTTTACACTGCAAATTAACTTTAGTTCTACAGCCTTGCAGAAGCTTTTTTTAAAAATATTCTATGTAAGGTCAGACTTACGAATCTGACTGTTAGTTCTCTCTGCACTTAGTAGTTGTGTAAAGTTTGCACATTTCATTTATTGTTATGTGTAGTTTACACTACAAATTTATTTTACTTCCAGAGCATTGCAAAACGTGATTTTTTCAAAAATATGTTCCAAAAGGTCAGGATTACGAATCTGACTTTATACTTTCTTTACACCTAGTGTAGTCATGTAAAGTTTACTATATTTCTAGAAAAAGCTGACTAGATCCTACCTTGAACTATTAAATGTACAACTACAAATAATACAGCATATGTAAACTGCTAGATAAGATACCTTCTTTCCTACTAGTATTAACAAAATGATAACCTTAGGTGTCGTGCTTCCTTAATCAATTGATCCATTCTCAGACCATCGTGAATAGAATTCACACGAAGCAATAGGCGTAGTCAGGATTTACAGAGTCTACGGGAAACCAATTTGTTCTGAATATTAAAAGCATTTAACGGGTATCTAGTTTGTCATTGAGGTATTAAAGTGTATTATGCTCAGGGAGAGACGTGTCTAAATTTAAAAAAACATAATCTTTTAAACACGTTTGATATATCTGACAGGCAGAAATTAATTAATGCACGTTAGCCTACTATATTCAAACCAGTATGTTCGTAGGGTGGCGGGAGTGCGGAAGCCCAATTTTTCCCAAAAATCTATAAGTTACATACAGTACTCGCCTTGAATGTTGACGCGTCAACCTGCCCTAGCGTTATTAGCGTTTGCAATTTCTGAATATTAAATGAGGTACTTTTGAATATTAAATGAGGTACGACCTCGTTCGCCTTTAATGTTGTCGATGGCTGACATTGGCGGTCAGTCAATTGCCGCCAACATCAGAGGCGAACAACGTCGGATCTAATTAAATATTCAAATTTTACACACGCCAATAAACGATAGTGCAGGCTGACGCATCAACATTTGTGGCGAATACAGTAGGCGGAAATTTTTTCGATATTTTACGTTGTCTATTTTAATTTAAAATAACTTTTATCACAACATGATCTCCAGAAATTTAAAAATTCCAGAAATTTTGTGCGAAAAGAATTAAATTTCGGCACTTGTACAGTTCGGCAGGTGTGTAAAAAATTTTCAAAGTTTTTTGAATTTGGTGGATTAGGGTTAACTCTTATAGGATGACCCCGAATATGATATCCGTTTTATCACAGCTGATTACTTTGAGTTATTCTGATTTTATTTATTTAAATTTTTTAGCATAAATTTTCATTATTGTTGCAAAAATCAGCTCTTTAAGTTTCAGCTGCAGCCAGTATTAGATTGCTTGAGAATTGGTTATGAAGCTAGACATTACCTAAGCCTAAGCAGTGGGATGCAACTCGCGTTGCTTGCTTCGCTCGTTACATCCCACCACTAAGGCTCAGTTTAAGTGCTTGCATCATAAAGAATGCACATAACTAGGCCTAAGCCTAAGCCTGATTCAAAGGAAATGACGTTTTTCTTTTACTAGTTCAGTCCTAGGCTTAGGCTAAGTAATGTGAAAAACTGCACAACATTTTGAAAATCCGGAAGAATACTGAAATGCTTTAATTTAAATAATTGCAAAAATATTAAAGTTTAATAAAAACAGATGTCATATCCGTGATCGCCGTAAGAAACTCACTATTCTTGAAAATCCTCACCTACTGAACGGATTTTGTCAATTTCTTAAATGCAAAAATGCGTTTTAGAGAGCCAAAATGTCAAAATTTTCAGCGCTCTGAGACGGATTGATTTAATCTTATATTTGTTATTGATGTTTAGGCCGCACCATGCCCATTGCAGCGATCTTATCTACAACTTGTTCTAGAACTTTACTAATGATTGAAAATCCTCATCTTTTGCATGAATTTTCAGACAATTTTTGTAATGCTAAAATGCGTTTTACAGAGGCAGATGAGTTGCAATCTGAATTGTGCAATGGTATTTATACTGATTTATTAAGGTTATCGAGCTTCAAGAAAAAACTACCAGTAGACGATAACAATTTACACACTTACTCTTATGATACTTTGATGGTAAAGTTTGCCGTCAAATTAATCTGGGAAGATTTACGCATCAAAAAGTTTTGACAATAAACCGGACTGTCTTGTCTGCGCTAACCATGCTAACAATGACGACCGTGGATTATCATGCAATTTTTGCGAACATTGAGGACATTTACGGTGCTTGAAAAAGGACAACGACGATTTAAGAATTAGAACGTTTTCAAAGCATAATGCAATATTTTATTGATTCTGCAATACGCCATTGGATGGTCCACATGTTGAAGGTAAACCACGATTTCTGAAGGTTATAACATGTTGTCTATAAAAAAACTTCTCTCAAGGTTCTGTTTTGCGTTGAAATATCTAAGATGGGTTGGCTGCAAAAACTTTCATACAACTAAATGCGCTTCAATTAATGCTAGTTAGTTTGAAAACTAATTGATTTTTTGAACAAAATTTAAAGTGAAATTCCTGATTGTAATATTTTTAGTGCAAACTATTTTGAAGATTTTAGAAAAGATTGGGAAAAAGCTTCAGGTAGTGGCAGGTCCGTGACCAGCGTTTTATTTTGGGAGAGGGTGAAGATTTTTGAGGACAGATATCTTGAGAACCATTAGGAGATAGGCGAAAAAAAGGCATTTTTGAGCGTATCGTGGCGAGCTCTAAATGATGATGAAGAAAATTTTCAAAAAACTTTTAACTTTATTTCATATTCATATACAGCAAATTTATCATTTAAGCTGATTTCTCATCACTTAATCGACGAATGAACTTTTCAAGAAAAAAATTTATTACTCATGCGATTTTTTGGTTGCGGTTTATCCAAAATTATGGAAAATACTTCACATCTGGCACGGAGCGCCTAAATTTTGAAGATTTTACGTCAAAGACATGCAATTTTTATATCTTTCTGTGCACTATCTTACCTTTCAAAATTTTATTTTCGGCCAAGGGGGGCGGCTGCCCCTTCCCTAAATACGGCCCTGAATATAATATATTATAAAACATTGATCCTTGCTGATGTCTGAGTTTAAGTGACAATATTACTTTAAGGTTCATGCTTTGGGTGACGAACTCAAAATAAGTCTAAGCAGAGAGATGCAATATGCATAAATATGCATTACAAGCAGTGATTGTACAAAGTCAGATTTTCACCCCGGTTGGGGTCGGGGTCGGGGTGGGGATGAAAAACCCCGGTTTTCGGGGTCGGGTGCATGATTACATACCAATGTAAAAAGGATAAAGATGATACTTTCACTTGTTTGTTAGAGCATACTAATAAAGCTGGTTGTGTTCAACATTTAATTTTCATTCCAGGTTCAAACATTGCTTTAGCAATTTAGCATTCGTTTCAATTTTATCAGTAATCGCTAATTAATTTAAGCTAGCAGACAGAACAAAGTTATTCTAAGAATCAAATGGAGGCTAACGCATAATATTATAATAAATCCATACAGAGGCGTAGCCAGGATTTTGGTTCAGGGAGCATAAACAAAAATTTTTTAAGACTGCTTTTGCATTGAATGCCAGTAACGTTAAGTATAGCAAAACTGAGTTCTTTGACCTTTAGTAGTGTAGCCTAGCTAATTTATGGGTTTCTGACGATCAAAAATACAAAAAGCTTAAAGCGGCGCGAAGTGCCCAAAATTTTTGGAATTTTCACTGTTTTCATGTAGAATTTACGGCCTTTCTATTGACAAACAGTTCGGAAGCAAGCATAATGAGGAAGCAAGCATAATGAATATGTTAAACTCAATACTCGCGATATTTCATAAAATGTACACCTTGTCGCCGTGTTGTTAACACATGCATACATGTTCGCATATTTATCACCATAAAGTGCGCCAAAACGCTCTATGATTCATCCTTGTTTGGTGTTTGCCGAATTTATTTGCTATTTATACAATTCTCCTATATACCAAAAATTAAATGCTATATTTCACCCCCGAAAAAAGGTTCAACCCTGACTCAAAGAATCTTGCCCCCGGTCGGGGTCGGGGTCCCTGTACGATCACTGATTACAAGTACACATTTATGAACCTTTTTGAGAAGAAAATGAGTGAAGTGAGAAAAGCGAGTTGCACACTAATGTTTAAGCTTATTTTATGTCTGGCCGCATTATAAATTCTCATGTAATCTGACAATTACAGTTTGTTTAATCAAGGTAAAAACTGTTGAAATGATTATTATAATGCTGATGACAAATCGCAGTGATGCCAGGAAAATTCACAAAAACCCGTTACTTCTCAGTAAAATATATGATAGATGCAGGTGGGGCTATAACCGAATATATTATATTTTCATTAAATAGATATGACAAGTAAAAATTATAAATCAGATTATGAACATATAAGCTTCTGAACAAATGGTACTTATAGTAAACAGAATAGTAACTGAGACGGGGTGGTACTAAGGGGGAGTGGAGTGGTACAAACCTAAACGGGAGTGCTACCTCTCACATCAATAGTATAAGCCTAGGGAGTATCTAGAAGTTTGAAAAAATCAATAGCTGCGTGACCATACATGGGCAGCAAGAAAATTCTGGGGGGTGCAAGATTTTTTGAAGGTCGAAAAATGGCCTTAAAAATGGTGGTATGGCGATAGAAACACCATTTTTCGACGTTTCTCATCAAGCACTATCCATTGGCATCAAAAAATTGCGGAAAAAACGAAAAAAAATTTCAAAAATTGAATTCTGGGGGGGGTATTTTGATTTCTGGGGGGTATTTTGGTTTCTGGGGGGTTGCATACCCCCCAAACCCCCCCCCACGCCCAGGTGTGCGTGACTATACTTTTGCGCAACAGCCGTTACTATTCTGTATAAGTGCCGAACAAACTAACACATAACGCAAATATTTTATTTTACATCGATAAACAAGGTCACATCACAAGCAACTACAATGAACAGAATATTTTACTGAAACAAGGTGTAACGATATAACAACCACTGATAGCATAAACAAAAAATAAGACATGATGGGTTTAAATCGAGGGTTCATTTTATTGGCATTATTCCAAGCTTACCAGCATGTTCAATGTTTCGACTTTTGTGCAATATAAAGACTTTTTGCAAAAAAATCCCCTGACTCTACCAGGTTTCCCAGGTAGGCAAAAAAATCCCCTGACATTACCAGGTTTCTCAGGTTTGGTGGCCACCCCGTGTGTCGTACTTCTTATCTGTATTTTAACTGTTTTCATTGACTTTGCAATTGCCTTTGAGATAAAATGTCAACAATTCCTGACGCTTCGCGCCTAACCCATTTAATTTTATTACTTGTCATTGATGGTTAGGCCGCGCTAGATTCGGACAATTTTCGAAATGCAAAAATTCGTTTTAAAGAGGTAAAGTTTGAAAATTTTCTAGCACTTTGCGCCATTTAATTCAATTATTTAGCTTTTATTCTCCGATGAGTCGGCTAAAGTGCATAAGTGAAATTCAAAAAACGCACTTTTAGGAAGCAAGCAGAACATGTAGGACCATTATATTCATTGCAGTACATTAAATTTACAATTACAAAATGTCAGAAACTCGTTTTGAATCTCGACATTTTATATGGGATAGACTTTCTGCGCGGTTTTAAAACAAGAGCGCTTAATGTTTGAACGTTTTTTAGACCCTCGCCCAAACGTTAACCAAATTTTGAAATGTGGAAAAAAATTCTAGGTTGTCTCATCAAATCCATAAATGTACGGCATTAACAATTCAATAAAAATTGAAAAAAATTGAGTAAGTTAAACAAAATTTGGTCAAAAAATATGTGTATGGTGCGAAGCGCCAAAAATTTTCGATTTTATAGCTAAGAATGGGCTAAAAACGCTTAAAAAGGCACTTTTTAAAACTTTTACAAAAAATCGATAATGCTGGGGGGTCACAGCCATTTTGTGGGAGGCCAGCTGCCATTATGGGGGCTAAGCTCCCCTGAAATCCCTAAAGAACACGTCTGTTCACATCGTGAACCAAATGGTAAGACAAAAACGGGGCTTAAGTTAAGAATATGGTACTTTTACAAAAGGAGCAAAACGAATACGGAACACCAAAATTTTTTCGCCAAACTGGTAGAACATGACAAATTGAAGCGCGGAAAAAAAATTTGGTGAAAATCTACTTGCAAAGTTGCAGGCGACTCTCGATTTGAGTGTTGAGACGGTTAAACGGCTCGATCCAAGGACTTATAAACACATTTGTCAGAAATTAATAAACTGGGCTGAAATTACGGAAGGAAGCATTGCAATGAAGGAGGAAAAAGAAAAAATACGCGGAAAGCTGTTTGAAATTTTGAAAAAAAAACTTTGAAAAATTTACATATTTCTTGCAAGTTTTTTTCGCTTTTACGAAAATTTAAGTTTTTGCTTCTATTATACTTAGGCTTAGGCTTAGTATATCTGAAAAGGTGTTTAAAGCTGCTTAGGTCGAGGTCGCTCCCGCTCAGGTCGATGTATAGATGCCTAGGTCGATGTATAGATGCTTAGATCGATGTATATATGCTTAGATCGGCTAAAGTAGAGATTGGAAAGTCGAGGAAAGTTACAAGAAGGACATTTTCTAACTGAGTTTAAGATGGGGAGTCCATATCTGAAAGAATTAGCTGGCGGTCGGCATTATTGGCCGAGTAACAGGCTGTTGAAGTTCATGTGTTTAAGGATAGGCGAAAAGTGAGCTATGGTTTTAGGAATGTTTTAAATTTTTTTAAATTGTCTCCGAAGCATTGGAAGGCTGTGACTGAGCGGGATTACCAATGTCTTAGGCTTAGGCTTTGTGCATTCACATTGATGCCAGCGCATGGGCTAAGCCTGAGATAAATGGAGCGAAAATTGCAGTGCGAGCGAAGCGAGCGGAGCAATTTTTGCTCCATGTATGCCTTAGGCTTAGCCCATGTCTGTCAACAATCTAAATCCGCAAGCAATTGCTGTCGCCAAAAATTGAAAAGTGAAAAATACCTTAAAAGCAATTTTTTCCCATTTTTCGGCTATCCTTAAGCACGTGAACTTCAACTGCCTGTAACTCGGCAAATAATGCCGACCGCCACCTAATTCTTTCAAATTTGAACTCCCCATCCCAAAGTCAGTTAGAAAATGTCCTTTTTTGAAAATTTGACACTTTCCAGTATCCTCTATTCCGCCCGCTTAGGTCAATGTGTAGATGTTTAGGTCGATGTATAGATGCTTAGATCGATGTATACTAATACTAATACTTTATTCGGAAAAAAACACAAGGGTAAAACAAAAGTCGCAAGGAAAATAAGATAAAATGCGAAATGTCCTGGACACACAGGCAAATAGATTGCGCTCACGTGTGCCCTATCAAAAAATTCCCGAAATCAACCTTTTTCAAATTTCTCCTAAATGTCTCAACATTTGGAGAACTTCGAATATATTGTGGAAGATCGTTCCAAATTCTAGCTGATCTAGTAGCAAAACAATACTTTTTACAATCAAGTCCAAAATTTTTCTAAATAGATCTGATTTGCAAATGCATTTCTAGTACGCGAATGACCATAAAACTTATAAAAATCTTCAGAAGGCAAGAGATTATTGTGAATAATATTATACGTAACAATTAAATCAAAATAAATTCTACGGAGTTCAAGCCTCTCTAAATTTAAGGCTTTTAACCTTTCATCATAAGAAAGTCCCATATATCCAATTGACCTTTTAGTAAATTTTCGCTGTACCCGTTCAACCCTGTTGATATCAGAAAGCAAATAGGGGCTCCATACAGTTGGAGCATACTCTACTAAAGGCCGAATATAATTCTTGAAAGCAAGAACCAACATTTTAGGATCACGTGATTCAAAACATTTGAAAATCAAAGCACTCATTTTCAAAGCCTTTGCTGATATATTAGTACAATGACAACTAGATGATAAGTTTGTTGTTAAGGAAACACCTAAATCTCGAATTGAGGAACCTGCGTCAGATAACAAAAAATGGTTTATGTGATATGTAACTTTAGGATTAGCATACCCTAGATATAACACAGAACATTTAGGGAGAGATATGTTTAATTGATTTTCTTCAGACCAGGAAACCAGCTTATCCAAATCTTTTTGCAACAAAGTATAATTTTGAGAAGAATTAAAGAGCTTCAAATCATCAGCAAAGAAAAAGACTTCACTATGCTCAACAGCTTGAACAAAATCGTTTACAAACAACATAAACAAAGAGGGTCCTAAAACGCTACCTTGAAATACGCCACGAATAACTGGTTTCCGATCAGAGAAAGCGTCAAACATTTTGACCTTTTGTGTACGATTTGTCAAAAAAGAAATTAAGCATTTTAATAACATTCCATTTATCCCATAATGATTCAACTTCTTTTTCAATTTTGAATAAACGACAGAGTCGAAGGCTTTACTAAAATCGACATAAACAACATCAATAGGAATAGATGCGTCAAGTGATTTGACCCACATGTTTGTACACTTCAAAAGCTGAGTTTCACATGACTTTCCCTTTTGAAAACCAAACTGTCGTGAAAAGAAATTAGTTTTCGACTTTAAAGAAGCAATTAAAGCTCTGTTTATAATATACTCCATAATTTTACAAGTGACGCAACAAAGAGATATTGGAGGGTAATTTTCAACTGAAGAATAATCACCCTTCTTAAAGATAGGTACTACAATCGCATCTTTCCAACAAGAAGGTACTTCACCACTTCTATAAGAAACTTCGAAAATAGAACTAAGTGGATCGACAAGAAATTGACATAATCTTTTGATAAAATATGAACAAATACCATCAGGCCCAATGGAGAAAGTTTGCTTAATATTTTGAATGGAATTCAGTACAGATTCAAAATTAAAATCTACCTTAAGATCAAGTATATCTTTGATACTTAAGTTGTAGTATTAAAAGGGAAACCATTATCAACTGTAAACACAGATGTAAAGAATTCATTGAAAACATTCGCTTTTTGCAAGTCTGAGTTGATAATAGAGTTGTCAACAACTATGTCAGGCATATTGTTTGACGAATTTTTCTTAGTATTAATGAAACGATAAAAATGCTTAGGATCGGATCCTTTTTTAATAGTTTACGTTCCTGTGCGCAATAATATTCCTTTATAGCTTTCCTTACAAGTCTACTGTATTTAGAGTAAGTATTCCTGAAAATAGGATCAAATTTAGATTTCTCCAGAATTTTGATTTCTTTGACAACAATCGTCTTATATTTTTCGGATATTTATTAACTCTACCAGGTTTGGAAAACGGAACAAAAGAATCTATAAGATATTGCATCACCGATAAAAACGATTATAAAAATCGTCTACTGTCACACAAGTAGAAAACATCAATGGCCACTGGATATTGGCAAGAAAAGTAAACATAGATTCGTAATCAGCTTTTGCGAAATTACGTTTCAAAGCTACTTGTCGCCTGACTTCAAACGGTAGTAAAATTTTGAAAATAACAGAATCATGATCACTTGTAGCAAAAGGAGGTCTTGTTTTACAATCAATAATCAATGATTTATCAGATGTAAATATTAAATCCAGAATATTTTGACCCAAGGTAGGGTGATGTATATGTTGATATAATCCATAACTATTAACGGTTTCGAAAAAAAGAAAGACATGCTATTTTCAGATAATACATCAGTTTTATTCCATTTAATATCCGGTAGATTAAAATCACCTAAAACAATAGGAGTTTTATTACAATCAAGCAATATATTTAGAAGATTTAAAAAATCTTGATTCTGTTTGCGATCAGCATAATTTTAACTCTTTATTTTTTGTATTTATATTTCCGCTTCATTTTATTTGCGTCCGCCATTTCAAGTTGTTTTATACCTACTTGTTTCTGGCTGCTTTCGTTTTATGTGACAAAAACATACTTACTTACTTACATACTTAATATTTGTACAGTAATTAAGAGCAATACTATTTAAAAGCATCTGTAAATAACCTTGTTTGTACAAATTCTCTATTATTTCAAAAATCGTACTGACGTTATAAACAACGAACGCTTATTTTGCTCGAAGGCAAGATATGTCAATTCCCGCCTTAAAATTAGTGCAGGATGTTCTATAGCTGATCTTTCGAATAGTGATAACCAAAAATCTTTCCATTTGAGTTGAACCCGTGAGAATAATGTTTTATTTATTCACAGATATAATGAATAGTTTTTCGTAATTCGCATGATGAGCCGGTCCGCTGCTACGGTTTATCCAGTCCTTTGAAGAAATTCAATGTTGGTACTTTGTACCTAAATAATATTACCGTAATAACCTTTGACCGGCTCTTTTTGATTTGATGAGAGATTATAGTGTTTTCAAAAACTTTATAATTCTAGTGTTTCAAAAACTTTAAAGAAATTATATTGTTTCAAAAGCTTTTCCAAAATTTTTACCTGCGGTGAATTTAGAGGAGTTGTGTGCCATCGCATGAAATGCTGGTTATTACCCAAGCAATCGAGGTTTCAGAGGGCGATTCGTCGAATTTGATCTAATTTAATTTAATTATTCATAGAATGGGCAAGAATAGCCAGTCGAGCAAAGGCGACCAGAAACAACATCAACCATGTACTGTTTGCCAAAAAGTGGTAACCAAGGACAAAGCGAACAGTGGTCCCATAGCGATTGCCTCGGCATTCCTGCAGTCGTCATACAGTTCTTCAATAGCCCCGATTTTATCAACGCAAAATTCGACTTATCTTTGATTTGCGCGAACTGCAAACCTGTGTTTATGCAATTAAAAGTGCTTCCGGGTTAATTGGCTTTGCTAGAGCGTCGATTCGTTGCTTAATCGAAATTGGAACAGTCACAGATATCGGATTCCGTCTTTCCACCACTAATGAATCCGTCCCCGCCCAAATTATTACGTTGATGTCGCAAGTCAGCCAGAATTCTATAAGGCTGAAATCCTTTTGTTTATTTACTATGTATGCATGCCTATAAATTAAAATTTAAATGACCCTTGCTATTTGCTCACGCAAAGTTATATGACCTCATTTTTTGGTCTCTTAGAACTTCAATTTGTATGTTTGTTGAAATTCTATAAAAGATCTGTCGAACTTCGATTTGCTCAACATCGAAGTTCTGATTTGTCGCACTTTGTCTCGAAGTTCGACGAACTTCGATGTACAACATTCTATCAAAGTTCTTTTAAAAATTCATCGAACTTCGATTAGCGTCTTATCGAAGTTCGACAGTCTTATATAAATCTCCAATCAAAGTTATTTATCTAACTTCTTTAGAACTTCTTCGAACTTCTTTCTTCTCCGATGTTCGACAGTCTTCTATATCTATCAAAGTTATTTATCGAACTTCTATAGAACTTCTTCGAAGTTCGACAGTCTTCTACAGAACTTCTATCAAAGTTATTTATCGAACTTCTATAGAACTTCTATAGAACTTCTTCGAAGTTCTTTACTGAACCATGAATTAATACAAGACGCCAAAGTCAGTAAATGCAATGGATTAAAACAATACCGGCACGAAGCGCCGTTAAAATTTTGGAAAATCATGATAAAAATGGTTAAAATCAGTAAGAAATACACAACTTTCCTCTACTGCGCCCAATACTTTTTTGGCGACAGGGGGTGGGGCGGTCGCCCTCCCCGCCCCTCGCTTAAGCTGCCCTTGACCCCACTTCTAGGTATGGTGCAAGCTGGGTGGACAAAATGGCCTTACCCAAGACTGCTAGAACTTGTTAAACAAACTTCCAAAAAAAACGTAGCTTTTGGGTGGCATTTTGTTACTTATTGTAGCATTTCTTGGTGGTGCCTAAATGTTATGTGCACCAATGACAATTTTAGCGTTTCTGTCCATTTTTCATCAGTATCTTAAAAATCTTTTGCGATTCATGTTGACTGAACTAGAAATACCTAGGATGCGTAATGCTTGTTCAATATTTTGGCTTTAAGCTTTCTATGAAATGTAAGTGCGGTGCACATACACGTAAGTCCTATCGAGTGTTCTCTGCTCGCAGACGCTTTTTGTGTATAACCCGTCAGGTTGATGTTTCAACCGTTGGTAACACATAGCGTTCTGCTTTCAGGTAGAGCACAGGCCATCTACGATTTATTCTGTATGGCGCTGGTCCGGTGGTGAGGATTGCTGCCCACCACTGACTTAAGCCCGAAACATACTTCACGCGGAGCGGCAAATGGTGCAAATTTGCCGCAGCGGTCGCCGCGCTGAATTCGCGCTGACCCATGGCATACTTCCTGGCGCCGTGTGGCGAGGTGCGAAGTTTGACGCGCCGCATTTCAAGGCATACTTCAAGCGGCCGCCGCGCCGCAACCAAATTCACTAAAGTCCAATTTTTTTGCCGCTTTTCATGGCATACTTCACCACACGGCGAGAAGCAAATAATGTCTATTTTTAGCATTTTTTTCGAATTTTTCGCCGCGCCGCAGAAGTCCAAACGTTTGGACTTTCCTCGCGAATGCTAATGAGATGCGCCAGTATTGGTCTGCTCTGAATCTATAATGAAATACATATCTAAGTGAGCGCAAACGCTTTTCGTCGATTTTGAAATGTCATAGAAGTAGGTATGTGGCAGTACTGGATTTGTACGTTTTTGATCGGACTTTCTCCAATTTGTTGTGTAGCTTTTAATTATTGCGTACATACATACCTGTCTTTTGAATAAATAGTGTTAAAAAATTCATGCAGGATGCAAGACGTTCAGTCATTGATTCTGGAAGTTTAGTCATTTCTTGTATAGAAAAGGTGCATGAATCCTGAATGCTTCTGACCACTCGGTTGTGTGATTTTATTTTTGCTGTACGCATTTTTTGCTTAGGATCATGGATTTCGATACAACACTGATAAATGAGGTGCAGAATTTTCCTGCACTGTGCAGATAACAAGCAAGTGCAAAACAAACTTCCTCCTCCATCTCTTTCAGAATGACATCGTGTGATTCTGCTAACCAGCCGACATCAGTGGTACATACCTACATATGTACATGGTGTCCTAACATGCTAACCTACATTGTAAATGCATAAATGAATTTAAATGAGCTTTCGCCGATTTTTAAAAAAATCGATTATGAAAGAAATCAACGCGCTATCATTGCGGCAATCCGCGCGGAGTATGCCAACATTGAGCGACGCGGCAGCGAAGCGGCAAAGGGTCGCCCAGTTGGCGCCATTTTTTCTTGCTGCGCGGCGATGGCGCCGCGTGAAGTATGCCTAGGTGACGCGAAGCGGCAGATGAATTTTGTAGCGCCAGTTTTGCGCCATGACGTCACATTTTTGGGTATAATGTGGCCGTAAACCCCCTTTGTGGCGCAAATTGCGTGAAGTATGGTTCGGGCTTTAAAGATCATTTGGAACGATAATCGAGACCGTTCCGAGGAGCTTTTTCGTTTTCGTCCCCGTTAACGATGACCAATTATCGTTCCGTTAATGATAATTCATAGCATTCCTAAAACATTTTCGTTCTTGTTATCGTTAACGACGATCAATTATTGTTCTGTTAACGATAAATGAAGCCGCTCCGAAGGCTTTATTGTTCCCGTTCTCGTTAAAGATGCTCATTAATCGTTTCTTAACGGTAAATCAAATCATTCCAAAAACATCATTGTTCTCGTTTTGTTAACGATAACGGAAACGAGAACGATCGAGTATATCATAAGCTTTCAGTCTGATTGAAACTGATTTACCATTACACATTTTTATGCATAGGTACATACATTAAGTAGGTAACAACCTATAGTCTGTTTCACATAAGTTCGTGCACGAATTCTAAGAATTTAAAACTGCAACCATCTCTTGTTACTGTAGCATCCTAAAACTTAACAATGATTACACTGGTTGATCGGGTGGATTGTTGGAACGAACGGGCGGGCGCTAATCGCACTCAGGTCTTTCCTGGACGGCTGCCTGCCTGATCGGATGACTTCAAGTCAACGATTTATCAATATTTATGTTGCTTCCTACTCAAAAATTTACTTTCTGATTTTCGTTCGCCGGGACCGCAGGAAGATATTGGAGAAATGACTGAATTAGCCTGATTTTTATGACTTAGTAAGCTATGTAAGTCAGCCACTCACTGTCGTAGTCAGTGGGACAGGAGCGGGGAAGGGGAGAATTCCCCAAGAAGAAAATTTTGACATGCTAGAGAACTGAGCAATGTGGCCGTCTTATGTCATTTTGCGACCTAAAATCGAAAAAGTCTACGCTTTGTACTGATTTCTTCTATTTTTTGGCATTTTTTATCAGTTTATTGCAGGAGAAGTAAAAAAAATTAAAACCCGACGCATAATAAGCATTTTCACGAAAAAAATTAAAAGATATCTCAGGTAGTTTAAGACGATTCACAAAGCCCAAAAAACACGTTATACAATGGCATCCGCCCGTTTTATAACTATAGGTACCTCTGCACAGTATCATACCCACAGAATATTTAGCTTTGTCACAAGTCACCCAAACGATCCATTTTCGACCTGAGGCTCAAATTTACCCAATGCAGATTTTGGCACCTATCAGCGAAGGGTAACTATAGTCTGTTTCATTAAGCTTGGAGGTTTTTGAAAGAAATTAAGGTGTTTACAAAAGTGTTTTAAACTAATACGGTAAATATCTTATCCTACAGTATAACGTGTCCTTAGGAGACATACATATGTTGTTGCTAAGCAGAGGAGTAGCCAGGATTTTGGTTCGGGGGGGGGCATACACAAAAAAGTAAGACTACTTTTGCATTGAATGCCATTAACATTATGTATAGTAAAACTGAGTTTTTTGACCATTAGTAGTGCAGCCTAACTAATTTATTGGTTTCTGAAGACCGAAAATACAAAAGTGTAAAGGAAAATTTCTTAAATGTTTACCGTTTTTATGTGAATTCACGGCCTTTTTATTGAAAAACAGTTCGGAAATCATAAGTGGCGCAAACCAACAAGAAATTTAGTCATTTTTTCACCGCCCTTGCCATTTTGTAGCTCTGTGAATACTGATAATCTGATAGAGCAAAATAAGGAAAGTGCGAATTACTAACTTGGTATGAAAATATTTTGACTGATTCAGGCTTTTAAACGCAATACTGGAGCTTTACAGAAAGAAAGAACAGTAACCGGCGACGCTATGCACCGGAAAATTTTGACTTCTTTGCTCTTTAAACTCAAATTCCTAACCCTTTTACCTTTTTTGTCCTCTCAAAAATCTCACTGCACGTGTACAACAAGATGGCTGGGAGATCTGCGGTGGCGCGCTCAAGCAACCAAACCAGCGGGGTTTAGGGCAGAATCCCGGAAAATTTTGTAAGGAAGCACTCTAATGTTAAATTGTAACATTTGAATTTTCGCAAAATCGGCCGAATCTCGGTTCTAAATGAAGCCGAAAAGCACTTAAAATTAATTAACTCATACATTGCACAAAACTTCTGAACTGAAATGCGTTTCTGCTGAGTATATAGCGCAGCAACAGGTCGCTGCCAATAAGATATAGAAAGATGTATCAATGAAAATTTTGTTCTTACCGTTTTCAGGCCCATTTGTGGCCTTCTTTATTATTAAGAAGATGTAGTTCAGAAAACAGAAAGCGCAAAAACACAAGAAAATGTGGCCATTCCTTTCATTTAAAATAGAGGTCCTTGTAAAAAAGATACATAAAGCAGAGAATAGACAATCTGGAAAGCAATCATTTTAGCACTTTTACTATTATGCTCAACAAGCATGCACAGTTTCATTCAACGAACAGATAGCGCATTAAATCACTAAAATGATTGGATTATTTTAGATGAATCAAGCTTTTTAACTCATTGGATCTACATAATATAAGAATAAATAATAATGACAGCGCGAAGTGCCAGAAAATTTTGACGTTTGTACCTTTTTAAACTCAATTTGGTGGACACAATTATTACACCAGAAAAATCAACGAAATTTCAGAAAAATTTCGGGGGGCATGTGCCCCCAATGCTTCCCCCTGGCTACGCCTATGTTGCTAAGCCACATTAATGCATCAACATTCTAAACCACTTTTGTAGCCTGATTCTTGCGAAAAAATTTAAAAGAAAACCGCAAAGTTAAATGAAACAGACTATAACGTTCAGCTACATGATGGCAGAGAGCGATCGATTCGTCACAGAATCACTTGAACAGAGCACATACAAATAAACACAACCATATTATACATTAGAGGCATTTCAGTACAATTTCTCAATATAATATTTATTAGCCAATTACTACCGTAGAAAATGCAATAAAAATTACCTGAAACAGGATTTGACGAAAGATAATGTCGAAAGAACGAAAGAAAGTTTATCAGCATAGCATAGTAATGGCTGAGACGTACAGGCGGATCGCGCTCACGTACGCCCCGTTAGGAACTCAACCCTTAAACCGTTTAAAAGATCTACAATCAACATTGTGGTTTAACAAAACATATGAGATAATTCGAGTCAAATAAAGGTTATCATTCTTGAAGCCTGTTTCGGTAGGAACTACACGTCATCTGTAGTCTGCTTTATTCATTCGAGAGCTCATTCAGTAAATTTTTTGAAGGCTACAGTATGCCTAACTAGGTAATTTACTTTAACTCGACAGAAAAGTTGAGTGCGGGCGAGCGGCCGCCATGCCTTCATTTTTAACGCACTACACGGCCCATATAGACTTAATTCAAGCATCTAAACAGTGCTGTGACGTACTACAGTAAGTGCGCTAAATAAAAATGATGCTGCGGGAATCGAACCCGTGATGCTCCGACGACAATGCCTATGTAGGTCCAGGCACATTTTAAGCGTAATCAGCAAGTTCCGCCTACTTAGCGGAGTAGCCAAAGAAATTTTTCTTTCGTCTCGAACCCTTCACACTAAAACGATCACATATCAAGAAATATTGCGTTAAAAGAGAAAAAATTTCTGGTTTTGAGGTATTGTAACTCTCTACATTACAAAATAAATTATACTGCACAAAAACCACAATTGAGCTAGATAAGCTTTAGGACACGCAAAGAGTAAAAAAGACGTATACTTTACACTTTTGTGCCACAACTATTGAATGTAAGAAATTTTAAGGTCAGATTCGTAATCTACAAGTCAGGGGCAACATTTTAAAAAAATTGATCCTCCGCAAATTATTTGATTGTTTTGTTTACACTTTACACACTCATTGCTAACTCGGTATTGAGTGAAAACAAATTTTAAAAGATTAACATCGAGTTTTTAAATTGTCTATCATTAAAAAAACCGCACTCCCAGGTGTGTGTCGTTGTTGCTTTGAGGGGGACACAAAATTCGCTCTCGCTGTGATAAACATCAAAGAAAAAAGGTGGCCAAGTACAGGTAGCGCTATCGCGCTACCTACGATATTCAAGTTCGAAATCAAGCAAGAAGATTTCTTCGCAATGGCCTAGATCTCGTCGAAAAACGCTCAAAAATGCCATTATTTTCGCGTAGCTTCTAATGGTTCTCGAGATACAGGACTTCAAAAATTTTGCCCCTCCCCCGAAATTAAATCCTGTTTAGACCCCTGATTAGACGAATAATAAATTGCCTGAGGGTTCTTTTTGTACATTCTGCATTTGAATATTTCTGTAATTATAGAGACCTTTATTCGAAATTTCAGCCAGGCTGTTGACATCAATGGAACGTTGTCCGTGAGTGGGCAGATAGGCTTAGTTCCCGCAACTATGCAATTGGTGGAGCAGGGTGCCTTTGAAGCTTAGTTTAAACAAGTTTTGGCGAAGATTGGCGCCATCCTGGAAGCAGCCAATGCTTATTTCAGCGATGCTTAGACGAAAAAACTCATTCAAACTTATAATTAGTTAACTGAAAATTTGAATTATTTTCTGTCCCATGTTTACTTTTTAATTTTCAGAAATCACACATCGGATATAATGGCAAAGTCGAACTACGTCTTCCTCGTGCGAAAATTGCAGGAGGCAAAAGGTCAAAAAAGTTATAATTAACATAGACGAATCAGTAATTTTGTTCGAGCTGGGCCAGAATTTGGAATATCATGTATTCCGGGAAATGTTACAGGTGCTGGGCTTACCGCTACAAAGTTATTTGTTGCGTTTTTTTGTAAGTTCTGTACTAGCGAAAGATAAGTTTCAGAACATTAAAAAAATGTTCGACTTCCTTATAAATTCGTATTTAGAAACGAGTTTTAAAATTCTGCACGTCTGATTTATTAGCTTCTAATCTAGGAAAGACTGTGGAAGATTTTGAAAATTTTTTAGGCTTTTGGAATCAATTTTAGTTTTCAAGAAAAATCATAGAAAATTGTTTACTCGGCTTTGAAGTGCCGAAACACTTTGATGTGCAAGTTTACTATTTCGTGCTTATTCAAGGCCCAAATTTTTATATAATATGCATCATTAAAAAGTGGTGAGAAATCTAGCACAAAGCAACGTAAAATTGGACTTGCGAGCTTAAAATTATGTTTAAAATCTGTTAACCAGCCTTTTATCGTGTTACTGATGTATTTAACAAATTTGTTTCAATGTTGACCATTATTACATTATCGCTCATTCACTAATCAGATACTTTAGTCGTCAAGACAACAGTATTCATTGGCGAAAATGGACGACTTTACTGTCATGAATCATGGTAGCGCGTTAGCGCGTATTTGTAAAATACTTGGGTAACACTGACACCTGTGCACCATACGTGGGCAGCAAAAAAATTCTGGGGGAGGGGGCGTGCAAGATTCTTCAAAGGTCATAAAATGGCCTTAAAATGCGATGGTATCGCGAAAAACACCATTTTTCGATGTTTCTCATTGAGCACTATCTATTGGCATCAAAAAATTGCGAAAAAAACGAAAAAATTTTTAAAAATTGAATTCTGGGGGAGGGTATTTTGATTTCTGGGGGGTATTTTGGTTTCTCGGAGGGGGTGCATACCACCAAACCCCCACGCCCAGCAGGGGCGGATTTAGGGGGGCGAGGGGCGACCGCCCACCCCTTGGCCCAAAACAGTGCGCAAAATTAAGCATATTGGAGCGATTTTTAGCGATTTTCGGCTTAAAACGGCTAATTTTTCCGCCCAAGTCAGGGTTCCGCCCTCCCTTAGGGGTACCGCCCCCCCCTTAGGAAAATCCTAGATCCGCCACTGACGCCCAGGTGTGCTGTGCACCCCTCCCCTAGAGCTGCAAAACGGGAAACATCTGGAATGTGCGATTTTTTAAAGGACAAATAATAAAAAGATTACGCGCTCTTTTTTTGTTTACACTCAATATTGCGTTTGTGGCGAGTGTTTAAAATTTTAGCGTAACGTCATAACATTTGGCGTATTTTGGCAGTTTTTCTTCAGCGTGTACACAACTCTCTGTGAACGCCTTAAACAATTTGATAGCATAAAATTGTAGAGGATACAACTCTTGAGGGGAACTTGTTTGTTTTTTGAATTTCGCATAAGTTCTCGAATAGGAGTGTAATGAATGTGAAAATAAAGGGGTGAAAAACAGGTTTTGGTCGAGTTTACGACTTGTTTATGTCTGTCAACAACTCCAGTTATGAGTCCCAAGAAATTTTTTCTGATAGAAATGTACTACGGGTAAACTGTGCAGTAGCTATGGAAAATTAGATGGAGTAAGGAGACTTTGCAAGCCAACTGAATGAAATAGAAAACATCGATGCATTCAAGACAATCAAATAAATTGTTGGTTTAAAGCAGTAGGAAACATGTAGCATATGTGAAACAGCCTCTATGTAGGTACAATTGCATACCCGCAACGATTAGGTGCACTAATCAATTGAACCATTGCTTGCTGTAATGCTCATGATAACAAAATAAAACGCTTTTCAATACAATTGCAGTTAGTTTCCTATCAATTACGATACGAAGTAAGTCAGATTTGCAACTTGCAAGCAACACACAAAAATTAAACATTTTAGATTATGTTTGTACACTCTTATATGAAGAATCGAAAATTATTTAAAGGTTACACTTTTCAGAGACCGCAGAATATACTTCGATTTTTGTGTTGCTTAGAGTGAAAGTCTGATTTTTAACAGATTTTGCGACTTTAGGCATATACATAGGTAGCTTTTTCCTAGATACCTCCTTTTACTTCCTTAATAAACCACAATCCCATGTATATTCGTCTTTTTTGTTCCATTGGAGCATTTTTCTTTGCTAGTAATATTTATAAACAATGTACATAAGTTATTTCATATTTATTTTTCTTGTTTTTTCGTTTATCTGCCAAATTAAACAGTTTTATAAGAACCGTTCCCTGCATGAGCCGCTTATCAAATTGCTCAACTGCTGAAGGTAATGCACCTTACACATGCTCAACATAGATAAATAAATTATTCAATAATAATAGAATAATTAGTGAATAGATAAATAAATAAATTCTGCAGCCACGATGAAAGTTTTGGAAATCTTCTTTTATTTTTTGACTTTTTCTTATATACTGATTAAACTTGATGAGAAACGTAAATAATGATATTTTTTGTTTCTCTTCCATCACTTTTTTGCTTTTTTTAAACATTTAGCTCCGCACTTCCAAATTGTTTGAACGTTTAATTGTAGAAGTGTGCCTTTATAAGCGTTTTTAGCTCATTTTTGGCTCAAAAGTCTTAAGTTTTGACTCTCCGCGCCATACACACATTTTTTAACTATTCTTAAACTTTCTCGATTTTTTCAAATTTTACAGAAATCTTCAAATGCTTTATTATGTTCTAGGAAGAACGACCATTATCTAAAACACCAAAAAGGTGTTTTTGAAGGGTATCCATCGTTTTTGAGCTCAAAAACGGCACTTTTCAAAAGTTTTTTTGGGTGTGACCTCCCCCCCCCGAATACCCATGCTCTTCACGTATGGGTGCATGATATACAGCATAAGACATACCGTTTCCATTTAAACTGCTATTCATTCCGTTCAATAGAACAAGCTATGTACATATTTCAGTTTTATAAAAAATAATTTACTCATCAATCTTTATTTTCTCAACATTTACGAGCAATCGCAGAAAAAGTCAATAAGGCCTAATTTCATTTTAATACCGTCATTTGGCGAAGAGTGAATTATTGAATTATGTACAATTGCTTAAATGTAATTTACATAGGGCATGCAAATAAATATTAGGTATAAAATCAAATAATCAACGAAAAATATTCAAGAGTGTCACACAGCATTCAATTTATGACGATATATAAATGTTTTCCTCGGTCGATTAGTCATCAACATGTGCAGGCGTACCAATTATACATATTTAGTAAAGCATTGTAGCTGCATTGGAAATAAGCTGATGATCCCACTGCATTGTATCTGCTATTACAGCAGTTTCCATATCTGTCGAATGAAAGAAGTTTTAGAACACAGCAAAAAAGACTGAAAATATAAAAAATGTTGATTGGTACACTGCCGAGCAAGGATTTGGGGAGGTGGAGCCTCACGCTTAACTTACGTATACACCATGAATATCCCTTCGAAATTACATACAATGAAAGTTGTCAAACCCATGGAATTATAGTCCAGAGTAAATTCGCCTTTTTGTATTTTTAGTGACTGGAAAATGTAGCTTTTCAAGTCGCGTCCATAGGTGGGCAGCACCCGAATTCTGGGAGGTTGCAAGATTTGTCGAAGGTCAACAAATATGATCTTAAAAATGGTGGTATGGCAAAAAACACCTTTCTTCAACGGAATCCGGACAATTGGTAGGAAAACAATTCGAAGGAGGACAACTGGTAGGATGACAATTCGTAGGAAGACAATTTGTTGTATAGGTCAATTGGTAGGATACCAACTAGTAGGTATCGTATGTATACATAATCGAAGGTAGCAATTAGGCAAAGAGAGTGCAGTATGGTAAACAAGAGGCGAAAATTGGTTAATTTCGGTCAACATGTTACAGTGGTCAAAATCATTTACGGTTAAATGCCAGGTTGTGGTCGCTATTTTTCATGATATCATTGACTTGTTGCTAAATGTCCGAATTTAACTCGACTGAGCATGGAAAAAGCTATTCTTTGACGGATATACCTGACAAAAATCAGTTCTTTGAAACATATCTCACAAAGTAACTTGCTCTGAAAACAAACGTATTTTAAGTACACAGCACAGCAATGTTCTTAAGTAGCGAAGGCTTGAACCACTTTGAAATCAATTAGCCATACATGTAACAGGGAGATGGGGGCATCGCCCCACCTAAGATGGGTCCGTCTCCCCACTCTAAACCATTTGAACTCGTGAAAAAACATGAAAATTTTAGCGATTTTTCGCCATTTTTGGGCCAAAATCGCACAATAATAAAAATGTCCCTCAGAAGACCATTGCTCTGGTCGCATTGACCCTCTCCTTCACCTGAGCATAATTTTTGTGCTGTTCGTATGATGAAACTTCATATAATTTGATTTCATCTATCGTGGTACTGCATCCTACGAATTGTCCTCCGACCAATTGTCCTATCCTACAAATTGTCATCCTACCAATTGTCCTCCTACCAGTTGTCGTTCTACGAATTGTCTTCCTACGAATTGTCCTAGACCCCACAACCTGGCATTTAACCGTAAATGATTTTGACCACTGTAACATGCTGACCGAAATTAACCAATTTTCGCCTCGTTTACCATACTGCACTCTCTTTGCCTAATTGCTACCTTCGATTATGTATACATACGATACCTACTAGTTGGTATCCTACCAATTGACCTATACAACAAATTGTCTTCCTACGAATTGTCATCCTACCAGTTGTCCTCCTACGAATTGTTTTCCTACCAATTGTCCGGATTCCGTTGAAGAAAGGTGTTTTTTGCCATACCACCATTTTTAAGATCATATTTGTTGACCTTCGACAAATCTTGCAACCTCCCAGAATTCGGGTGCTGCCCACCTATGGACGCGACTTGAAAAGCTACATTTTCCAGTCACTAAAAATACAAAAAGGCGAATTTACTCTGGACTATAATTCCATGGGTTTGACAACTTTCATTGTATGTAATTTCGAAGGGATATTCATGGTGTATACGTAAGTTAAGCGTGAGGCTCCACCTCCCCAAATCCTTGCTCGGCAGTGTACCAATCAACATTTTTTATATTTTCAGTCTTTTTTGCTGTGTTCTAAAACTTCTTTCATTCGACAGATATGGAAACTGCTGTAATAGCAGATACAATGCAGTGGGATCATCAGCTTATTTCCAATGCAGCTACAATGCTTTACTAAATATGTATAATTGGTACGCCTGCACATGTTGATGACTAATCGACCGAGGAAAACATTTATATATCGTCATAAATTGAATGCTGTGTGACACTCTTGAATATTTTTCGTTGATTATTTGATTTTATACCTAATATTTATTTGCATGCCCTATGTAAATTACATTTAAGCAATTGTACATAATTCAATAATTCACTCTTCGCCAAATGACGGTATTAAAATGAAATTAGGCCTTATTGACTTTTTCTGCGATTGCTCGTAAATGTTGAGAAAATAAAGATTGATGAGTAAATTATTTTTTATAAAACTGAAAAATGTACATAGCTTGTTCTATTGAACGGAATGAATAGCAGTTTAAATGGAAACGGTATGTCTTATGCTGTATATCATGCACCCATACGTGAACAGCATGGGTATTCGGGGGGGGGGTGGAGGTCACACCCAAAAAAACTTTTGAAAAGTGCCGTTTTTGAGCTCAAAAACGATGGATACCCTTCAAAAACACCTTTTTGGTGTTTTAGATAATGGTCGTTCTTCCTAGAACATAATAAAGCATTTGAAGATTTCTGTAAAATTTGAAAAAATCGAGAAAGTTTAAGAATAGTTAAAAAATGTGTGTATGGCGCGGAGAGTCAAAACTTAAGACTTTTGAGCCAAAAATGAGCTAAAAACGCTTATAAAGGCACACTTCTACAATTAAACGTTCAAACAATTTGGAAGTGCGGAGCTAAATGTTTAAAAAAAGCAAAAAAGTGATGGAAGAGAAACAAAAAATATCATTATTCACGTTTCTCATCAAGTTTAATCAGTATATAAGAAAAAGTCAAAAAATAAAAGAAGATTTCCAAAACTTTCATCGTGGCTGCAGAATTTATTTATTTATTTATTCACTAATTATTCTATTATTATTGAATAATTTATTTATCTATGTTGAGCATGTGTAAGGTGCATTACCTTCAGCAGTTGAGCAATTTGATAAGCGGCTCATGCAGGGAACGGTTCTTATAAAACTGTTTAATTTGGCAGATAAACGAAAAAACAAGAAAAATAAATATGAAATAACTTATGTACATTGTTTATAAATATTGCTAGCAAAGAAAAATGCTCCAATGGAACAAAAAAGACGAATATACATGGGATTGTGGTTTATTAAGGAAGTAAAAGGTGGTATCTAGGAAAAAGCTACCTATGTATATGCCTAAAGTCGCAAAATCTGTTAAAAATCAGACTTTCACTCTAAGCAACACAAAAATCGAAGTATATTCTGCGGTCTCTGAAAAGTGTAACCTTTAAATAATTTTCGATTCTTCATATAAGAGTGTACAAACATAATCTAAAATGTTTAATTTTTGTGTGTTGCTTGCAAGTTGCAAATCTGACTTACTTCGTATCGTAATTGATAGGAAACTAACTGCAATTGTATTGAAAAGCGTTTTATTTTGTTATCATGAGCATTACAGCAAGCAATGGTTCAATTGATTAGTGCACCTAATCGTTGCGGGTATGCAATTGTACCTACATAGAGGCTGTTTCACATATGCTACATGTTTCCTACTGCTTTAAACCAACAATTTATTTGATTGTCTTGAATGCATCGATGTTTTCTATTTCATTCAGTTGGCTTGCAAAGTCTCCTTACTCCATCTAATTTTCCATAGCTACTGCACAGTTTACCCGTAGTACATTTCTATCAGAAAAAATTTCTTGGGACTCATAACTGGAGTTGTTGACAGACATAAACAAGTCGTAAACTCGACCAAAACCTGTTTTTTCACCCCTTTATTTTCACATTCATTACACTCCTATTCGAGAACTTATGCGAAATTCAAAAAACAAACAAGTTCCCCTAAAGAGTTGTATCCTCTACAATTTTATGCTATTAAATTGTTTAAGGCGTTCACAGAGAGTTGTGTACACGCTGAAGAAAAACTGCCAAAATACGCCAAATGTTATGACGTTACGCTAAAACTTTAAACACTCGCCACAAACTCAATATTGAGTGTAAACAAAAAAAGAGCGCGTAATCTTTTTATTATTTGTCCTTTGAAAAATCGCACATTCCAGATGTTTCCCGTTTTGCAGCTCTAGGGGAGGGGTGCACAGCACACCTGGGCGTCAGTGGCGGATCTAGGATTTTCCTAAGGGGGGGCGGTACCCCTAAGGGAGGGCGGTACCCTGACTTGGGCGGAAAAATTAGCCGTTTTAAGCCGAAAATCGCTAAAAATCGCTCCAAAATGCTTAATTTTGCGCACTGTTTTGGGCCAAGGGGGGGCGGTCGCCCCTCGCCCCCCCCTAAATCCGCCCCTGCTGGGCGTGGGGGGTTGGTGGTATGCACCCCCCTCCGAGAAACCAAAATACCCCCCCCCAGAAATCAAAATACCCTCCCCCCAGAATTCAATTTTTAAAAATTTTTTCGTTTTTTTCGCAATTTTTTGATGCCAATAGATAGTGCTCAATGAGAAACGTCGAAAAATGGTGTTTTTCGCGATACCATCGCATTTTAAGGCCATTTTTTGACCTTTGAAGAATCTTGCACGCCCCCTCCCCCAGAATTTTCTTGCTGCCCACGTATGGTGCACAGGTGTCAGTGTTACCCAAGTATATTACAAATACGCGCTAACGCGCTACCATGATTCATGACAGTAAAGTCGTCCATTTTCGCCAATGATACTGTTGTCTTGACGACTAAAGTATCTGATTAGTGAATGAGCGATAATGTAATAATGGTCAACATTGAAACAAATTTGTTAAATACATCAGTAACACGATAAAAGGCTGGTTAACAGATTTTAAACATAATTTTATGCTCGCAAGTCCAATTTTACGTTGCTTTGTGCTAGATTTCTCACCACTTTTTAATGATGCATATTATATAAAAATTTGGGCCTTGAATAAGCACGAAATAGTAAACTTGCACATCAAAGTGTTTCGGCACTTCAAAGCCGAGTAAACCATTTTCTATGATTTTTCTTGAAAACTAAAATTGATTCCAAAAGCCTAAAAAATTTTCAAAATCTTCCACAGTCTTTCCTAGATTAGAAGCTAATAAATCAGACGTGCAGAATTTTAAAACTCGTTTCTAAATACGAATTTATAAGGAAGTCGAACATTTTTTTAATGTTCTGAAACTTATCTTTCGCTAGTACAGAACTTACAAAAAAACGCAACAAATAACTTTGTAGCGGTAAGCCCAGCACCTGTAACATTTCCCGGAATACATGATATTCCAAATTCTGGCCCAGCTCGAACAAAATTACTGATTCGTCTATGTTAATTATAACTTTTTTTGACCTTTTGCCTCCTGCAATTTTCGCACGAGGAAGACGTAGTTCGACTTTGCCATTATATCCGATGTGTGATTTCTGAAAATTAAAAAGTAAACATGGGACAGAAAATAATTCAAATTTTCAGTTTTGAATGAGTTTTTTCGTCTAAGCATCGCTGAAATAAGCATTGGCTGCTTCCAGGATGGCGCCAATCTTCGCCAAAACTTGTTTAAACTAAGCTTCAAAGGCACCCTGCTCCACCAATTGCATTGTTGCGGGATCTAAGCCTATCTGTCCGCTCACGTACAACGTTCCATTGATGTTGACAGCCTGGCTGAAATTTCGAATAAAGGTCTCTATAATTACAGAAATATTCAAATGCAGAATGTACAAAAAGAACCCTCAGGCAATTTATTATTCGTCTAATCAGGGGTCTAAACAGGATTTAATTTCGGGGGAGGGGCAAAATTTTTGAAGTCCTGTATCTCGAGAACCATTAGAAGCTACGCGAAAATAATGGCATTTTTGAGCGTTTTTCGACGAGATCTAGGCCATTGCGAAGAAATCTTCTTGCTTGATTTCGAAGTTGAATATCGTAGGCAGCGCGATAGCGCTACCTGTACTTGGCCACCTTTTTTCTTAGATGTTTATCACAGCAAGAGCGAATTTTGTGTCCCCCTCAAAGCAATAACGACACACACCTGGGAGTGCGGTTTTTTTAATGATAGACAATTTAAAAACTCGATGTTAATCTTTTAAAATTTGTTTTCACTCAATACCGAGTTAGCAATGAGTGTGTAAAGTGTAAACAAAACAATCAAATAATTTGCGGAGGGTCAATTTTTTTAAAATGTTGCCCCTGACTTGTAGATTACGAATCTGACCTTAAAATTTCTTACATTCAATAGTTGTGGCACAAAAGTGTAAAGTATACGTCTTTTTTACTCTTTGCGTGTCCTAAAGCTTATCTAGCTCAATTGTGGTTTTTGTGCAGTATAATTTATTTTGTAATGTAGAGAGTTACAATACCTCAAAACCAGAAATTTTTTCTCTTTTAACGCAATATTTCTTGATATGTGATCGTTTTAGTGTGAAGGGTTCGAGACGAAAAAAAATTTCTTTGGCTACTCCGCTAAGTAGGCGGAACATGCTGATTACGCTTAAAATGTGCCTGGACCTACATAGGCATTGTCGTCGGAGCATCACGGGTTCGATTCCCGCAGCATCATTTTTATTTAGCGCACTTACTGTAGTACGTCACAGCACTGTTTAGATGCTTGAATTAAGTCTATATGGGCCGTGTAGTGCGTTAAAAATGAAGGCATGGCGGCCGCTCGCCCGCACTCAACTTTTCTGTCGAGTTAAAGTAAATTACCTAGTTAGGCATACTGTAGCCTTCAAAAAATTTACTGAATGAGCTCTCGAATAAATGAAGCAGACTACAGATGACGTGTAGTTCCTACCGAAACAGGCTTCAAGAATGATAACCTTTTTTGACTCGAATTATCTCATATGTTTTGTTAAACCACAATGTTGATTGTAGATCTTTTAAACGGTTTAAGGGTTGAGTTCCTAACGGGGCGTACGTGAGCGCGATCCGCCTGTACGTCTCAGCCATTACTATGCTATGCTGATAAACTTTCTTTCGTTCTTTCGACATTATCTTTCGTCAAATCCTGTTTCAGGTAATTTTTATTGCATTTTCTACGGAAGTAATTGGCTAATAAATATTATATTGAGAAATTGTACTGAAATGCCTCTAATGTATAATATGGTTGTGTTTATTTGTATGTGCTCTGTTCAAGTGATTCTGTGACGAATCGATCGCTCTCTGCCATCATGTAGCTGAACGTTATAGTCTGTTTCATTTAACTTTGCGGTTTTCTTTTAAATTTTTTCGCAAGAATCAGGCTACAAAAGTGGTTTAGAATGTTGATGCATTAATGTGGCTTAGCAACATAGGCGTAGCCAGGGGGAAGCATTGGGGGCACATGCCCCCCGAAATTTTTCTGAAATTTCGTTGATTTTTCTGGTGTAATAATTGTGTCCACCAAATTGAGTTTAAAAAGGTACAAACGTCAAAATTTTCTGGCACTTCGCGCTGTCATTATTATTTATTCTTATATTATGTAGATCCAATGAGTTAAAAAGCTTGATTCATCTAAAATAATCCAATCATTTTAGTGATTTAATGCGCTATCTGTTCGTTGAATGAAACTGTGCATGCTTGTTGAGCATAATAGTAAAAGTGCTAAAATGATTGCTTTCCACATTGTCTATTCTCTACTTTATGTATCTTTTTTACAAGGACCTCTATTTTAAATGAAAGGAATGGCCACATTTTCTTGTGTTTTTCCGCTTTCTGTTTTCTGAACTACATCTTCTTAATAATAAAGAAGGCCACAAATGGGCCTGAAAACGGTAAAGCCCGAAACATACTTCACGCGATTCGCGCCGCAAAGGGGTTTGCGGCCACAGTATACCCAAAAATGTGACGTCATGGCGCGGAACTGGTGCGGCGAAATTCATCTGCCGCTTCGCGTCACCTAAGCATACTTCAAGCGGCGCAGTCGCCGCGCGGCAAGAAAAAAATGGCGCCAACTGGGCGACCCTTTGCCGCTTCGCTGCCGCTTCGCTCGATGTTGGCATACTCCGCGCGGATTGCCGCAATGATAGCGCGTTGATTTCTTTCATAATCGATTTTTTTTAAAAATCGGCGAAAGCTCATTTAAATTCATTTATGCATTTACAATGTAGGTTACCATATTAGGACACCATGTACATATGTATGTATGTACCACTGATATCGGCTGGTTAGCAGAATCACACGATATCATTTTGAAAGAGATGGAGGAGGAAGTTTGTTTTGCACTTGCTTATTATCTGCACAGTGCAGGAAAATTCTGCACCTCATTTATCAGTGTTGTATCGAAATCCATGATCCTAAGCAAAAAATGCGTACAGCAAAAATAAAATCACACAACCGAGTGGTCAGAAGCATTCAGGATTCACTGCCGAGCAAGGATTTGGGGAGGTGGAGCCTCACGCTTAACTTACGTATACACCATGAATATCACTTCGAAATTACATACAATGAAAGTTGTCAAACCCATGGAATTATAGTCCAGAGTAAATTCGCCTTTTTGTATTTTTAGTGACTGGAAAATGTAGCTTTTCCAGTCGCGTCCATAGGTGGGCAGCACCCGAATTCTGGGAGGTTGCAAGATTTGTCGAAGGTCAACAAAAATGATCTTAAAAATGGTGGTATGGCAAAAAACACCTTTCTTCAACGTTTCTCATCGAGTCGAGTACTATCCAGTGGCATCAAAAATTGCAAAAAAACGGAAAAAGAATTTTCAAAAATTGAATTCTAGGGGTTATTTTGATTTCTGTGAGGTATTCGGTCTTCTGTGGGGTGCATACACCCCCACGCCCACATGTGGTCGCGTCCATACATGTTCTTGGTGGAATGGGTTTGGAGGGTTATGTAAAATTAATATGAGACTATGTTGCCTTGAGCAGGATCGGCGATTAGGTAGGATTAGAATGCTCTGCTTAACCTACGGACAGGCACGCCGGACGAAATAGAAAATCGGGTGTAGCACCTCCGGGGATGTCTATCCATACATACCTAACAAACAACAACTGGTCGACAGCCACCTGGCTGGGGGAGATAAGTATGATTATTTACCTACCTTAAATAAATGGTTCTAGACTTCAGCTACCATCTCAGCTAGCAAATAGAATTTTGAAGTTTAAGAATGGTTTAAGGTTCCAAAAGGGGTGAAGACATTTGTTCCTAAATTATGTAGAGAATGATGGAATGTAGGTAGCACTCTATTAATAAAAATACGGACTTAAAAAATCACAAAACAAACGAAGTCAGTAGCAACAATAGCTGGGCAGCCCCAAAATTACAAAATTCCTAAAAATGGTGTTATGGCGAAAAACACCATTTTTCAACGTTTCATATCGAGCACTATACATTGGCATCAAAAAATAGTTAAAATTCAAAAAATTTCCAAAAATTGAATTCTCAGGGTGTATTTTGGTTTCTGGGGGAGTATTCGAACTTGTGGGGGACGCATACCACCCAAACCCACCCCCACGCCCACGTGTGGTAGCTACAGTAAGAAATTTTTCGGAACGCATTTTTGGCTGATTTTAAGTGACATTTGATCACACCTGGGCGTGGGGGGTTTGGGGGCTAAGTACCCTCGCCAACACCCCCTCAGAAATTAGGTTGCTGCCCACGTATGCTTCTGTTCCATGACTGGTATAATAATGGTCACACAGACACTCACTAATTTTCTAGCTTTTGTCTTCAAACGTTCTACTGGCAACAAAAGATGACGGAGTCGTGTCATCAAGGTTAAGAAAGCCCTAATAACTTAAACACGACAAAACGAACAAAAACATTGCGCAACAACAAGCAAAACGGACTCTTGTCCACAGTGGCGGATCTAGGATTTTCCTAAGGGGGGCGGTACCCCTAAGGGGGGCGGAACCCTGACTTGGGCGGAAAAATTAGCCGTTTTAACCCGAAAATCGCTAAAAATCGCTCAACCCCTGTTTGTCCAATGAAATAAAAAGCGGCCCAGAGGCAAGAAAAACAACGGTCGCAACCACAAAAAGCACGATGAAGGCAAAAACCGGAAGGCGACCGCAAACCACATGCAAATCTAAGTACTACATTAAGACAGTTACAGTAAACAGATTACTTAGACAAAATTACTTCATAATGATTAATTAATGTGCATGCTGATTGAAATAGTTTACACAATAAAACAATACCAAGGTAATGATATTTGAGATGGTTTGTAAGTACAACTGATACAAGTGGTCACAAAACGTGGGCCATTTGGCAAACACATGTGGAAGACGCAGTCTTGCACCGCCCTCTCCCAAACTCCCAAAGAAAAAAATTTTGATTGAGAAAAAAAAGTTTTAGGGAAAAATAGGGCGAAAAGTGAATAATTTGTTTGGGCTGTATATGTATATATATATATATATATATATATATATATATATATATATATATATATATATATATATATATATATATATATATATATATATATATATATATATATATATATATATATATATATATATATATATATATATATATATATATATATATATATATATATATATATATATATATATATATATATATATATATATATATATATATATATATATATATATATATATATATATATATATATATATATATATATATATATATATATATATATATATGTATATATATATATATATATATATATATATATATATATATATATATATATATATATATATATATATATATATATATCTATATATGTATATATATATATATATATATATATATATATATATATATATATATATATATATATATATATATATATATATATATATATATATATATATATATATATATATATATATATATATATATATATATATATATATATATATATATATATATATATATATATATATATGCGCGGTTCTGCAGATTTTCCTTAGTTATTTCGATTATGATGGCGAGTATTTTGATTACTTCATTTTGGAAAATTTAAAGAAATTTTTTATTGTTTTTCAAGAAAACTATTGAGTTGGCCATGTAGGTATAAAGTTTACACTATAATCTTTTACTCCAGAGCATTGTGGAAGGTCAACAGTTCATTAAATAAATAATTCATTGATTATTTAATAGTCATGAAAGTGTCTTCAATGCTCTTTAGCGACACACTTAAATACGCTTTGTGACTACACCCACATTTTTCACAGGCCGCAGAATATATTTCGATTTTTGCGTTGTTTAGGGGAGTCTAACTGTTTAGCACATTCCTATGGCTTCTGCGCATATAGTGAAATTTTCCCTAGTCGCTTCCTTTTACATCCTTAGCAATGAAGAAATTCAAGTATATTTACCTTTTTTGTTCCATCGGAGCATTTTACTTTGCTAGTTCCCTCCTTTTATTTAATAATTCAGGCCATACATCCATCGGTGGGCAGCGCCAAAATTCTGGGGGTGCAAGTAGCTTAAGAAATTTCTTTTTTCGTCTCGAACCCTTTACACTAAAATGATCACAGATCAACAAATATTGCGTTAAAAGAGAAAACAATTTTACGTTTTGAGATATTGTAGCCCTCTACATTATAAAGCCAAATGGACTGCACAGAAACCAAAATTGAGCTGGATAAGCTTCAGGACACGCGAACAGTAAAAAACCCGTATACTTTACACTTTTGTGCAACAACCATTGAGTGTAAAGAAATTTTAAGGTCAGATTCGTAATCTACAACTCAGGAGCAACATTAGGAAAAAAATTGGCCCTTCGCGATTTGTTTGATACCCAACGCTCTAGGCGGCAAAGTGCTTCCCAGTGTAAACTTTACACGTGTTCAAATAAAGCAATGTTGGGTGTATAGAAACAAAATAAACTAGGATCTGTAACGCTAAGGTCAGGGCACATTTTAAGCATAATTAGCATGTTCTCCCTACTTAGCGGAGTAGCTAAAGAAATTTCGTTTTTCGTCTCATACCTTTTACACTAAAACAATCACAGATCAAAAAACACTGCGTTAAAAGAGAAAAAATTCGGTTTTGTGATATTGCAACTCCCTCTACATTATAAAACTAATTGGACTGCTCAGAAACCAAAATTGAGTTAGATAAGCTGAAGGACACGCAGAGAATAAAAAACACGTATACTTTACACTTTTGTGTAACAACTATTGAGTGTAAAGAAATTTTGAGTTCAGATTCGTAATCTACAACTAAGGGGCAACATTTGTAAGAAAAATTGGCCCTCCGCAAATTGTTTGATACCCAATGCTCTGGGCGGGAAGGTGCTTCTCAGTGTAAACTTTACACTTATGCATATAACGCAATATTGGGTGTATATAAACAAAATACAGTAGGATCTGTAACACTAAGGTCAGGGCACATTTTAAGCATAATTAGCATGTTCCCCTACTTAGTGGACTAGCTGAAGGAATTTCGTTTTCCGTCTCGAACCCTTTGAACTAAAACGATCACAGATCAAGAAATATTGCGTTAAAAGAGGAAAAATTTCGATTTTGAGATATTGCAACCCTCTACATTATAAAACTAATTGGACTGCACAGAAACCAAAATTGAGTTAGATAAGCTGAAGGACACGCAGAGAATAAAAAACACGTATACTTTACACTTTTGTGTAACTACTATTGAGTGTAAAGAAATTTTAAGTTCAGATTCGTAATCTACACATTGGGGGGTAACACTTTAAAAAAATTGGCCCTTCGCACATTATTTGATTTTTCGGTTTACACACTCATTGCTAACTCAGTATTAAGTGTAAACAAAAAAAGACGGGCATCGAATTTTTTAATTATCCATCAAGTAAAAAAACCGCACTTTCCATTTGTGTGCCATTGTTGCTGTGAGGGAGGGGGGACACAAATTTCGCACTCGCTGTGATAAACATATAAGAAAAAGGATGGCTAAGTATATTATGGGTAGCACTATCGCGCTACCAATGATTATCCGATCAAAAGCATTGAAATACCGAAGCTCAATTTATGGAACATCATTTCTGGGATTGGAGCTATATGGCTTGGCCTCAGACATGAAAAAGTGCTGAATTAAGCCGCAAAACCAATTCGTCTACTTAAAAACGAACATACACATAAGAGCTCAACTATCATTATCTATGCTTACGGTTTTTTCAGGCATAAAAATTTTTATTTTTTTAAGAGTGCGGTGGTAAGCAAACTTCCAGTAAAGAAATATTGAAGTTCGAAAAAACGAGAACATTTTCCAAAATTTTATTGTGCTTTATATGATGGCAGTGCCAGGTCCAGTAAATTTCATCAGTTATGTAGCTTTGATTAGAATCAATTTATTGGCTTAAAATATCCTACTATAACTATCATGTGGTTCGAAGTTCGATTATACATGTAGAGAAATGCATGAAACTGTTTCTTTCCTGAATTTTAAACTTTACGCCTCCAATGTATTTAACGAAATTATTCATCATGAAAATGTCAACTGGTCAATTGGAACAGCCCTCCAGAGTATAAAATCTTGCTGAAACGCCAAAACGATATGTAAATTGTCAGTGCATTATGCACAATTCAAAATTAGTTTCAGCTGCAGTCAGAAACGTATTCTGGCATTAAGATCCATTTGCATAATTTTACGCAACGCAGAATAACCGTAAGGCTTACCACGATGAATATTCTACTGAGCCTGAAAAGGCTCACAGATTCAGACTCAGCGACAAAAACTGGTCTAGTGACTTGTCTGTCACTCGCTGCTTTTCTCAAAGACCCCTACAAGCTTTGCATAGGTATACTTGTACAGCTTCCTGCTTTGTTTGAGCAGAGTGGCTCTAAACTTTTGCGCATTTCTGTACATACGAGTCATGTACATACACACACACACACACACCACCGAAACTCGTCACCGAGGCGTCAAATGTTTGGTGTAATTTTCAAGATTAGCAACAAAATCAAGACCAGCCTTGCCTCAGCTTTCTTCCACCACCCCAAGTAAATCTTAGATTAACCCTCCGTACTTTGCCCTATGCCGGAGGAATAACACATCACTTTATTGGCATTTTTCTGTTCTTCCTTATCCATGTGTCCAAAACTTTTTCTAGCCTCCTTTTGGCTTCAGTTACATCGTTTTTAATGGTTTAACTTGATGAGAAGTTATAAAATAGTAAAAAATAAGCATTTTTTAGCCAATTTACAGTTATGTCACAAAAAGTCAACATGTAAAAATAAGGTTTTAATAAGAATTTTAGTGGTTTATTCCTTTCAGGTTTTCAAATGCAACCCCTGGTTGTGGTGTTTAATGCAACAGAAATCTATTCTTTCTTGTTTTTGCATGGATATCCACCAGGCGCCTATTCATATGCATTGTAATAGTTTTTTAGCTGTACCGCTTTCAAAAATAATTTTCAAAGAAAATAACATCACAGAAAAATGCAAACTGAGGCCTGGATTGGACTAATGAGCTTATTTAGTCTTACATATACCTTACGTATGTAGATAGAGTATCTACACGTGCCGTTTACACTTACGGCTATTACGCATCTCAGTGCGTCTATTCCGACAATCCGGTATTTTAGTTCCACTTTGGAGATCCAGCCATAGTTTCCGATTACTTTACAGTCGGATAGTTGCCGACATTTGGACATGCGGAGGCATTCCAGCCACGCAGTGTCAATTGGTTGGACTTCTTATCGCCACGTGTTGCGAGGGACACGAAAACGCGGTTTTACTGTGGAACCCCAATAAGTCCCCTATCATTTCTTTACAATTAAAACATAGGCGACATGACCGCTATTCACGTTGAGCCTGTGCAGAGACCCGAAAAATCCATGCGCAAGTAGCGCCCATTTCTTTATAAAAAAATAATCTTCTTCCTTTCTCTTCATATTACTGTAGGCCTCCCTCCAATCATTATTAGTTCGGTTGTTGTGGCAAAAGTGCCTTTTTAATTCCCGGCGTGTCATCTTCGACTTTATCAGCGCCTGAGTCTGTACATTGGTTTAGTTAGATAGAAGCAAGAAAATTAACTGTCTAGAGATGCATTAAATCGCAGGCAGTTAGGGATTTGGAATCGGCCGGCCACGACTTTGCTTTTGCCGGATTCTTTTGGGTAAAACCTTTTTTGTTATCATTTCTTTCAAAATTCATCAATCCGATTTCGAACCAAAAACTATAAAAATTATTACATAATTTTTATAGATGATGACAGCCCGGACTAGAGCTCTTTGTTGTTGTGATTTAGGTACAGAGTGCTATTGGAACCAAAATTTATAAGTAGTTTCGCCATAGATAATCTGGCGCGAAACCTTTTCATTCTTTTCGCGAAAATTATTCTTTTGGTCTAAAAAGGTCCAAGGACCTAGGGAAAATACCAGGGTTATCTAATTACTCCTGTGTTAGGAACCGCGGTCGGATTTCCCTTCCATTAATCTCCATAGGTATCGGACCTATAACGTCCGTGGAGATTTTAGGCAGTACGTATTCAGGGACAGGTGGAAGAGTGCAGGTGATTTACCGCAGCTTCCTGACCAGCGCTAGTTGTAGCTTAGGTACTTAGGTAAGCCCCGAAGGTACTTATTGGGGTTCGTTGCTTTGGTAGTTGTTGTGTGTTGGGTATCTTCCCCGACTACGTGCTGTCGGTTTAGCTATCCGTACATACTTCAAGTACTTAATCAGCAAACTCGTTTGCGCGCGCTAAGACAACTCCAAGGTAACACAACAACAGCCCAAATAAGTTACACGTAGGTACCTTCGACGCATAGCATGACCGGACTGATAGTGGAACCAAAAAGTGAGTTTTTGGGCCAAAATAACTTTAAAAACTGATGTAAGCGGTAAAATAGCGTCAAAACGATGTTATTATACCGTTTCTAATCAGTTTAAAGCACTTTTGTAAAAATTTTAGATTTTGCTCTATTTTCGGCTTTCATTTTATCTCATTTTTCCCAGAAACTGTCCAATTTTGGGGTATCTCAAACTACCGTATTCACTCGTGTATAAGCACAACTCATGTATAAGCACAAGTGAGGTTTTTGGGGGTGTAAAAATGAAAAAATAGTTTGCCTCATGCATAAGTGCAACGATCAGCAAGTTACGTCTGTTACTGAATTATAATAGTTTTAGGTTTCATTTAGCCTATACTGTAGGTTTCTGCGCGGCGCTTAAAATTTTGTTTTTATCATTCTGCTGAATAGATTCGTTCGTATCGTGCCATGTGTGACCCATTGCCCTGCTCATAATCTTCTACATTTATTTTTGGTCACCTTCACCTTATGCTACCATGACATTTAATAGAATATACTTTTCTTTACATTGATAAGTACCAAATGTTTTGTGTGCTGCATATCAAACAACATGGATGGATCAGAGGATGAATCAAAAAGTGCTGTATGGATCAGAAGATGGATCAAAAACAACATGGATGGATCAAAAAGTGAAGCATATCAAACAACATGGATGGATCAGAGGACGATGCAATCTTTGATATATGTGAAACTGTAAACGGAATGGGTTTGGAGGACGAAGAAGATGAAATTATGCAGGATTTGGATTTGTTTTATGCTGATGATGTGCCGGATGATATGGAACCTACCCTTGTTGAAATATTTTGATCTTTTTAATTATCATGTCGTTAATTTTCGTTTGTGAGGCTTTATTAAATGTGTGCAATATTACTTACTTTTTATCAGCATGCTGTACGTTATTTAAATGATACCTGAGCATTTTAGTATGATTAAACTCATGTTTCTGTGTATAAGCACAAGTGCACTTTTTGGACCTGAAAATTTGAAAAAAAGATGTGCTTATACACGAGTGAATACAGTACTACATAACGTCTGCTCAGGGCATGCAGTGCATCTTCATCCATTTGAATGAAAGGGCTGGTATTACACATGAAGGTACTATGTAGATTGTAATGATGTAGTTATTAGTAATACGCTAATTTCTAATATTTTACTCATTTATAGTCAGATAGAGGGAAAACAAAGTAAAATGCAGTCAACGTGAAAATGTATTGCCTTCACCCAGCTGCGTGTTACCAGGTCATTTGTAAAGCAGGGTTCCCTTGTCAATTAGGGGGATACCCGCGTTACCAGATGAAGATAATGATACGCAGGACACAATGTTGTATGCGTTGTGCGAGGGGGACACCGCAAGTACAAGTTCATTTGCTGCTGGGGCGGTTTCGCTCCCGTACATACTTATGTACATACGCCCATGTTTACTACTGCAGATTAAACCAAGCCCCCGTAAGATTCAACGTCTCAGACCACTTACCCTTTTTCTGTCGACTAAACGACTTGAAAGCGACAAATGTAGGTTCCTAATTAGATAAATGGTTGTAGTGCTAGACATGAATTTGCAACTCGGGAAGTTCGGAGCAAGTGACGACGGCCGTGTCCAGAATTGTGGGTAATTTAGAGATTCCAGATTAGGTTAAAATATGATTTTTCACGACAGTAACAACTTTCAACTCACGACTTATTGTCAGATGACCGGACTCCGGTGACAATGACACGTCGAAACAAAATCAACGAAATAATAAATGCACTTGGCGATGCGCGGAATTGAACGTCACACGAAATACAGGCTTTTGAGACCAGCGAGAACCAAAAAAGCCAATAACTAAATCATTATTTAATAGCTCACTTATTTATACTCGCATCACAGTCATTATTGAGATTACTTATAAGCATAGGTGGGCGGCACCGAAATTCTAGGGGAGGGGTGCAAGATTTTTCAAAGGTCAAAAAATGGCCTTGAAAATAGTGGTACGGCGAAAAAACAACATATTTCAACGTTTCTCATCGAGCACCATCCATTGGCATCAAAAAATTGCGAAAAAAACAAAAAAAATTTCAAAAATTGAACTCTGAGGGGTATTTTGGTTTCTCGAGGAGGGTGCATACCCCCACTCCCGAATGTGGTTATATGCAATCTTTCAGACGCCGTGGCAATTCAACGCCTGCTAATCATAGCAGCCAAGGAATAATAGTAGGACCAAAACATGTTGAAATCATAACCAATTAGTAAGTAAACGCCGACTAGCTGTTTCAACGAACGGTTACTCCTAATGGATAGGCCCCTGTAGGTAGTCGCACTACCTTACAAATGTAGGTACTTGAATACCTATATATATACATATATTATATATATAGTCTATGTTTTGACCTAGTGCACACGGCAAATACATATTAGATAGAGAAATCGATTTTTACAGTGACATAGCAATATTAGTTTCCTGACCGAATATACATGCACTAGGTTTAAAAAACAGATTAACTGTTAAAGTTAGAGACTCGCAACACAACCTCAATTAATTTTTATAAAAAGATTTTCCAAATTACTGCGATACTCATCACACAAAAAATGTAAACCGTATTATTTTGCTTTACTTTTACAGCCGACTAATTGGCTCAAAAATACATGCAACCACATGAAACGTAAAGAATGACAGATTAAACAACGATTAAACGGTCGAATTGCAAATAATACAGTTTAACATAAAGGCCGAATAAAGCTTACACATAGCCATAGTACACTTAATGCAATCCTGATTATTCTAACCTGTAAACGAATGATACCTATGCATGTTATTGTTTACACAATCGTTCCTATTAATTAATGTCGCGTTACAACTTTAAAGCATGCGGTTTTGATTCAAAATTCGAAAAATTATGGACGATTATATGAAATTGGGATTCAGGGTAGAGAATACAAATCTTTTACAACACAAAACATTTTTCCGACGGGCGCACGATCAAGATAAAAGATGAAAATATGCTTCAATTAATTTAATTTAATCCAAACTTAGTTTAATCAATTTAAGACATATTTCGCAACCAATTGTAGTGTAAAGTTCAGAATCAATTCTTTTGAACGTTTAAAACCGCACGGGACTCGTATAAGCCAAGATGGTTTACAAACGGAAACGATTCGCGGAAGTGGTGCAGCCAGATAAAAAATTTTTGGGGCACTTTACACCATTTAAATAACAAAGCAGCGGCGTATAATTTAATTAACATATTACATGCTTGAAGTGCGACAAAATGACAAATAAGAATCAAATTTAAATCATAAAAATCGACAGCAAATCGGGAATTTGATATGAAATTCAAAAGAAAATCATTTTTTCATTTTTATTCGTTTACTTTTCCAATCTGACAGAAAATTACGATTTGTATTATTTTTGAACATTTCCAAGTAGCGACCCTCTAAGCGTCAACTTCAGACGGATGCTACGATTTTGTCAAAAATACAGACCATAGCGCAATTTGTATACATTAAGATGATCGTCAAGTAAAGAATAAGTCTAGTGTAAAATGCAAGTGAGTGTGTAAAGTGTGCCATTTAAATACCAAACGCGTCAATTAATCGTGATCAAATAGGCGGGATAGGCGTGGTTGTCTGAGAAAACGGCAAAAATCTGAGGATCGGCGATTCTGTCGACCACAGAGTCGTACTTCGTGCCCTTCACTGAACAATAGTACGGCGCAGTCTTTGTGTCCGATTGACCCAAGCAATATCGACCCGTCAACACTTTACAATAGAAAATCGTTTTACCGTATTTTTGACTGTAATTGAAATCTCGGGCGAAATAAGAGCCGCTACCGTACGCAGTGCCTGAAATAACTACAATAATATTAATAATAATAACAATACTAATAATAATAATAATAATAATAACAATAACAATTATAGTAATGTAAGTCGATAAGCTTATGCTGCAATATAAACTTACAGGGTTACTTATTTGTGCTATCAGACATGAACGGCTCTAAATATTGTGTGGGGGTTCCCGGCCATTTTTAGGAGGAGTGGGTATTGATAACCTTCGATTTTTTGGCCAAAAATCGCAAAAAGCATCTAAAAATGGTAAAAGAACACAAGTTTTAGCCAAAAATCGAGCGTTGGATCAAAATTCTCCGACTTTAGGGGAGGCGTCAGGGGACGAACGACTTTGAAAGGAGGATCTTTTTGAAGCACTGTAACATGCAGGCTTACGATATAAAATTAAGCAAATTAGTGTACACTTTCTGATATTTGACTGAACATGAGAAAAAATCAAAACGACGAAAGTTTCGGACGAAATATTGCCGTAACAGGAAAAAGGTCAAATAGCTGCAAAAACTCTGCATTTTTGAGCACTTTTCAGAGAATTCTATCAATCGGTATTAAAAAATTGCTAAAACGGAAACAATTCCCGAAAAATGAGCTTCAGCGAATACAGCCACCGGATATTCTTCGGGGATTAGACGTACAAGCGCAAAAAATAGTTTTTCATTATTCTTATATTTAAAAATATAATGAATCAATTTTCGTTATGCAGCCCAGAATTTGTTTTCAGGGGCATCAATATTTTGAAAACGTACTCAAATAATGCGCTCAGAAACAATTAAAACACAATAAAACGACATTGTTGACCCGTTTGCGTTTTTTAATGCGCTTTGCATTTACAAAATATAGAATAAAAATTGAATGGTTCCGCGGAAATTTTGGCGTTTTCACTAAACTCAACGTTTTAGTGTTATGCGGGAAAATAAAACGAAAATATTATCCGGAAGTATTAAAAAGTTTTAGCGTTTTGAGCGCTGTTTATGCAGTTTCGGACGAAAGGCCAAGCAATAAATTCTGCCGCAAAATTGAAATTTTTTTATAAGCGCAATTTAACACCTTCCTGAAGATAAGAAACGCAGAAAATCTTATACGACAAATAATTTTATCTAGAAAGAAATTAAAATGATATTGAATGATAATTCGGATTAAATTAATGGCGCGAAGCTTTAAAAATCAAAGTATTTTGAGCCAGAGAACATTAAAACCATACCCGAGAAGTTTATTAGCAGAAAATTCTGAGGCAATATCAGAAGGAATTACTCTAATATGAGCTTGCCGTCCAATTAACGGCTCTGGGATCGGAGTGGCAAATGAGGTCCTATTTTTGGCCACAAATAGCAAAAATATCAGAAAATAGCCTAAAACGTGAGTTTTCGTTAAAAAGCGGTAGCAGGGCAGGGTTTTTAGCGAAGGCAAACCAAAACTAATATCATTTTGAGCAAGGGCGGATGAAACGGGGCGGCGGCCGCTCCTCCATCGGCCAAAAATAATTGACGAGATAAAGAAAGGATATATACGTAATTTTCAATGATTTTTGGCAGTCAGTGATCATAATTTCACAAATTTTCCGAGCGGGATAATACCTTCTAATGACATTTATTTACTTCAGGCCTTCCACAAGTCCCATTTTCCGCTCAACGAATAGGTTTTAGACGATTTAAAGAGCAGAAACAGCTCATTTAGCATAGTTTTATTCATTTTCAGGCACAACTATTCAAAATTTTCGACGTTTTACAATAGATGCTATAAATACAGGAGATCGAGCAATAATTTAAGTTTCTAAAGGTCCTTTTGCTTTAACTTCCAAAATTTTCCGACGCTTCGACTCAGATTTTTGTTAAAATATACGAAATTTAATTGTTTTTCGAGCAAAATTTTGGGGAAGTTTAAACTTTTCCGAAATAAATCTGCGCCAAAAGCGATTCTTGATAAAAGTAGACATTACAAAACGCCGAAAAATCGCCAGTTTGCAAGTGATGGGCAAATTTTCCAAGCTTTCTTTAACTGTTTTTGGAAAAGTAAGGGCATCCTCCAAAGAGATCGTGGACCCGTCACTATTTTTAGACGTTTCCTAGCGAGCTATATATATATTATATATATATATATATATATATATATATATATATATATATATATATATATATATATATATATATATATATATATATATATATATATATATATATATATATATATATATATATATATATATATATATATATATATATATATATATATATATATATATATATATATATATATATATATATTATATTATATTATATTATATATATATATATATATATATATATATATATATATATATATATATATATATATATATATATATATATATATATCATAGGTAGCGCGTCAGCGCGTACCTATAATATACTTGGGTACCCCCAACATATGTCCCCCCCTCACAGCTATAACGGCACACATCATGAGAGGTGCGGTTTTTTTAAAAGGTAGATAATAAAAAACTTAGTGCCCCCATTTTTTTCTTGTTTACACTCAATACCGAGCGCGTCGTGAGTATGTAAAGTTTACAACAAAAATTCAAATAATTTGCGGAGGGCCAATTTTTTTTAAAAAATGTTTTCCCTAATTAGTAGGTTACGAATCTGGTCTTAAAATTTCTTTACACTCATTGGTTGTTGCAAAGGAGTGTAAACTAGACGGTTTTTTTTTACAGTTTTCGTGTGCAAGAGCATATCTAACTCAGTTGTACATTCTATGCAGTCTGATTGGTTTCAAAAGGTAGACGCTTAAAAAATCTAGGGAAAACTTTAATTTTTTTTTCTTAAAAAGTAATATTTTCGGATTTAGAGGCGGTTTATTGTAAAGAGTCTGAGACAAAAAAATATTTTTTCCGTGCCATATTCTCCACTTAGTAGAAAGAACGTGGTAACTACCTTTAGAATCCGCCTCGTCTTAAGCGCTACACGTCAAAATTTGTTTTGTTTCTTTACAATCAATATTGCGTTATTAGTGCAGGTGTAAACTTTACACTGAAAAAATTTTTCCGCCCAGAGCGTCGTGGATGATGAATTTTTTTCAAATGTTCTCTGTGAGGTCAGAATAACGAATCTGACCTTCAAACTTTTCTACAATCAATACACAGTACCAAGAATTTAAACTTTACACTCTAGTGGATGAGTAAAAAACAGATTCTGTCAAAGATTTCTAAGCCAACTTTTTCGGTTATGAATTAAGATAATTTAAATAAATAAAAATAAAGTAACTTTTAAGGGCTACATGTCAAAGCAAACCGCGTTCAAAAAAACGTAATATTGAGTTGTTTATGGGGGTGTAAAGTCCGAAATCTGAGGTGTAAAATGGGCAAAAAAACAGGTTTTTTCGTATTTAATTGGTAAATCATATCAAATATTTTGCGGAACATAAGTTTTGCACATACAAATGTACTACAATCAAAGGGCTACAAACTGGCCCAAACCGAATTTATTTACACATAATGGGGTGTTCGATTTAGATTTTTAAAGTTTACAATGTGGTGCACAGTGAAAAATACGTGTTTTTCCATATTTTTGTTCGCCACCCCTTAAAAAGTACTTTATTTTTACCCTATACGACCTCTCCTGACTTCTAAACAGAGAATGTGGCGAACAAAAATATGCACAAACACGTATTTTTCACTGTCCACCAAATTGTAAACTTAAAAAATCTGAACCTAGCGCCCCATTGAGTGTAATTAAATTCGGTTTGGGCCAGTTTGTAGCCCTTTGATTGTAGTACGTTTGTATGTGCCAAACTTATGTTTGTAAACTTTACACTGAAAAAATTTTTTGGAAAAAAAATCAATTTGGGTTTTTTTGAAACAGATGGAAAAAAAATGATTGAGTCGCCCGGGACCACCTTCCCCTAAAAATTATCATATTTTTCATTCCATTCCCACATATATTTTTAATCAAAATCCGGGATAGGAAAATGGGCACTCGGGCTTAATGCGACTTGAGTACGAATTGATATGTGTGTTATCATATCTTACGTGTGTTAAAAGATCATATGTGTGTGTCTCATATTTGTGCCTGCCTCGTTTGTACATTTCTTTACCGTAAGCTTTTGCCCATAGGCCTATTGTCGTGTTCATAGATCCTTTTCATATCTCTTGGTTCGTGTTGTTACGCCTCTTTTTCCGCGTCAGTTAAAACTGCGTGCGAGCGCAGTTTTGACGGCACTTTAAGATTTTACATTTTACAATTAGCTTTTGAGCCTGAGAGCCTCTCCGCCAGCTTCCGCGCTGAGCGTATCTTTTTTCTTTCCGTCGCCGTACGTGAGCAGACTCCGTACGTGCCTTTTTATCTGCTTGGCTGCAGAACTCGTCTGTTTGTTTTCCTGGGTAGTGTGCACGCTTCTTTTCGCCGCACGCTTTGTTTTTAATCATTCGTGTTTGTGCCAATTGGCATCAGTTGTATGCCTTTGGCAGGCTTGTGCCCTTGTTTAATTACATTGTTTGATTTTACCCGATTATCATAACACAACGGTCGGCAGCATGTATCCTCCATGCTGTCGCTTCTTAATTGCTTCATAATTTTTCTGTCCAAAAAATATTGTAAAAATTAATTATTTAATTAACGATGCTGGGCTCGGTTGAATTTCCATGCTGTTGAATTCTGTCCTTGTGCTACACTATACTTAGGGACCCTTAATATTTTCAAGCACCGCAATTCGGACCAAAACAAGTTAAATAATAATCTTTTTGGGCCCTCAATTAGGTTTCCGGGGAACTTACTTTAATTAGGTACTTAATCTCAAAGGGGTTAAGTAAGTAAGTTTCACTAGGTGCGTGCGTAGAGGGCCGGGCTACCTTGAATAGGCCGGGCCGCTTACCCCCAAATCGCGGGCTGGTGATCGACCTCCTAAAAAGGGCGAGAACCCCCGTGTGAGCGCATAAGCTTGAGATTTGGGTTAAGTAAGTGAAGTGAACGTAGCTTGAGTCTACGTTTACACATCTGATATTTATTTGTCCTTGGGCCATTGTGGAGACTTAATTTTTTCATAAATGTTGATCGTAATATCAGAATTACGAATCCGACTGAAATTTTCTTTAAACTCTGTGGTTGTGTAAAGTTTACACTGCATATTAACTCTTGTTCTAGAGCCTTGCGGAAGCTTAATTTTTTTCAAAATGTTCTACGTAAAATCAGAATTGAGAATCTGACTGTTAGTTTTCTCTACACCTAGTAGTTGTGTGAAGTTTGCACTAATCATTTGTTGTTAAAATGTAGTTAATACTACAAATTTATTTTACTTCCAAATCTGAGCGTGGATCTAGTATACAATTTACCCACCACCGTTTTTTAGCCGATTCAAATAAGCTACAGTGACCAAACTTTACACAAAAATTATCAAACACGTTCTGACTCGCATCAATAAAAATAGTGCTGGTCACTGTAGCTTATTTGAATCTACAGTGTTGGTCACTGTAGCTTATTTGAATCGGCTAAAAAACGGTGGCGGGTAAATTGTATACTAGATCCCTGAGCGTTAGTGTTCCTTACACTTGATATTTGCGTAAAGTTAATGCTGAAAAATTTTGATCTGTTAAAATAATGTAAGGTTATCTTGTTTGAAAAGGATAATGCTGATGTTAAGAACAGTATTGTTTTCCGTGTTCTTGGACTGCTGTCATTATTGTGGCATGTTACTGTACGTGTTTACTGACTGATGTACTCAAATCATACTAATTAAAAGTGGGGTACTAGTAAAGAAAAATGCTCTGATGGAACAAAAAAGATGAATATACTTGGAATTGTAGATTATTAAGGATGTTAAAGGAGGGGACTAGGAAAAATCTACCTAAAGTCGCAAAATCTGCTAAAAATCAGACTTTCTCTAAGCAACGCTAAAAATCGATGTATATTCTGCGGCCAACAGATTAAAATAAATATTTAACCATAAAAATGATTGAAAAAGCAGCACGTTAGCTATGCAGTAGCTATGGGAAATGATATTGAGTAAACTAAGTCTTCTAAGCCAATTGAATGAAATAGCAAACATCGAAGACAATTGGAGACATGGTTTGTTTAAAACAGTAGGAAACGCGTAAGTTGACTTGAAACAGACTAAATGTAGATACACTAGCATGCCCGAAACGATTGTGTGCACTAATCAATCGGCCCCTGCTTTGCTTACTATAATGCTCATAACAAAATAAAACAACTTTAAATACAATACCTCTTAGTTTTCTATCAATCAGGTGCCAGCAATTTAAAAAAGTAACCTTGATAGATTTCGTACACTCTTATCTGAAACTTCGAACATTATTAAAAAAAGACACTTTTTTAGAGGCCGCAGAATATAATTCGATTTTTAGCGTTGCTTAGAGAAAGTCTGATTTTTAGCACATTTTGCGACTTTAGGTAGATTTTTCCTAGTATAATACATACACAATGCAAGTATAAATTGCTAAGTACCTAATGACATTCGCTACAACACTGACAAAGATAGGAATAACTACTATTTTTTGTTAACAAAAAGTTGGGTACTAGCAAGAAAAAATGCTCCGATGGAACAAAAAAAGGCAGAATATACTTGGAACAAAGAATTATCAAGGACGTAAAAGGAGGGGACTAGAAAAAGCTCCTATCTACAAATGTCACAAAATTTGCTAAAACTCAGAAATTTCCTAAACAAAGAAAAAATGAAAGTAAGTAAATCAAAGAAAAAACCTACCTGTGCCTAAAACTGCAAGATCTGCTAAAAATCAGACTTTTTCTAAGCAACGCAAAAATCGAAGTATATTCTGCGGCCTCTGAAAAAAATAGGTGAACCTTCTCATATTGTCCACCATACAGTGGGCGGTTCCAAAATTCTGAGGGTGGTTTTCAAATTGGAATATTGGCCTTAAAAATAGTGCTATGGCGAAGAAAACACCATTTTTGAACGTTTCTTGTCGAGCTCTATCTATCGGTACCTACCAAAAAAACCCAAAAAGAGCAGAAAGATTTGAAAAATTGAATTTTGGAGGTATTGTTGGGTATTTGCGTTTTCTTGTTGGGTATTTTGCTTAGGGGTGCATACTCCCCAAACCCCCTACGTCTAGGTATGGTGTCCAATGCTTAATATAAAGCTTATAAAATAAATCTCAAATCTGCGTTTTTGCTAATCACTTGCAACGTTAATTTATTCGATATTGTGGCTAGATAAATATTACAAAAAGTTATATCCTATGATTATTTGCGATACCGCAACGAAAGACTGTGATTTCTATATAATGCATGCGTCCATTCAGTACTCTTCTGGCGTTTAATCCCCATAGACCACCCGGATTTTATTCCTGCCCATGTAAACTGATAACCATTAGGCATGGGAGGTTAGGGGTATGCACCAGTGTTCAATCAGAACGTCGAAAATTGCCGTTTTTCCAACATACCATAATTACTATTTTTTGACCCAGAAAAATATTGCAACATGGCGCTGCTCAGCTATGGCGATATCTGCTTTTGCAGAGTGAGTGGTTCAGTTATCTAGCCCAATGTTTTTTCTTTGTTCGACAGGATGCTGCTTTCTTCTGCAGGCCGCAGAATATACTTCGATTTTTGCGTTGCTTAGAAAAAGTCTGATTTTTAGCAGATCTTGCAGTTTTAGGCACAGGTAGGTTTTTTCTTTGATTTACTTACTTTCATTTTTTCTTTGTTTAGGAAATTTCTGAGTTTTAGCAAATTTTGTGACATTTGTAGATAGGAGCTTTTTCTAGTCCCCTCCTTTTACGTCCTTGATAATTCTTTGTTCCAAGTATATTCTGCCTTTTTTTGTTCCATCGGAGCATTTTTTCTTGCTAGTATATTAAATATATATATATATATATATATATATATATATATATATATATATATATATATATATATATATATATATATATATATATATATATATATTTATATATTTATATATATATATATATATATATATATATATATATATATATATATATATATATATATATATATATATATATATATATATTTATATATATAAAATGATGAAGACACTTTTGAAAAATAAAATTTTCATACCTCCTTTCAGTGATCGTACGGGGACCCTGACCCCGAAAAACCCCGGCCTAAACCCCGACCCCGACCGGGGGCATGATTATTCGAGTCGGGGTTGAACCTTTTTTCGGGGGTGAAATATAGCATTTTATTTGTTGGTACATAGAAGAATTGTATAAATAGCAAATAAATTCGGAACAAGGACGATTCATTCACCAGCAAAATTAATATGTTAAACTCGACACTCGCGATATTTCATAAAAAGTACGCCTGGTCGCCATGTTGTTAAGACGTACATACATGTTCGCATATTTTCCATTATGAAGTGCGCCGAAATTACTGCGGAATCACAGGCGTAGCCGGGGGAAAGGAGGCATATGCCCCCCGGAATTTTTCAGAAATTATGTTGATTCTTCTGGCGCAATGTGTCCAGAACATTGAGTTTAAAAGGGCACAAACGTCAAAATGTTCCGGCGCTTCGAGCCGAGTCACTATTATTTATTGTTATACAGATCCAATGAATTTAAAAGCTTGAATCTGTTAAAAAAAATCCAGCACTTCGCAGCACTTTAGTGATTCAATGCACTATTAGTTCATTGCATGAAACTGCACATGCTTGTTGAACATAATAGTAAAAGTGCGAAAATGTTTGCGTACCGATTAACCTATTCTCTGCTTTGTTTATCTTTCTTTACAAGGACATATAATTCTATTTTAAATGAAAGGAAAGGCCAAATTTTCTTGTGTTTTTGCGCATATTCTGTTTTCTAAACTAGTTAATAAGAAGGCCACAAATGGGCCTGAAAATGGTAAGAACAAAATTCTCATTGATACATCTTTCAATGACTTATTGGTTGCGATCCGTTGCTGCGCTACATACTTAGCAGAGGTCGAAAAACGCATTTCAGCACATAAGTTTTGTGCAGTGTAGGTGTTCATCAATTTTAAGTTTTTTATACTCAATTCAGAAGCGAGATTTTGCCAATTTGCGAAAATTTTGATCTTACTGATTGAAAATTAGAGTGCTTTTTTTACAAAATTTTCGAGGGTTCTGCTCTGGACCTCGCTGGTGGCGCTTGAGCGTGCCACCCCAGACCCCCAGCCGTACAATCTCGTTCTACATGTTGAAAGAGATTTTTAGGACAGAAAAGGTAAAAGGATTAGGAATTTTTAAAAATTTTCGGCGCTTCGCGCCGCAATTAGTTTATTTGTTCCGTTTGTATCCTCCATGCTGTCGCTTCTTAATTGCTTCATAATTTTTCTGTCCAAAAAATATTGTAAAAATTAATTATTTAATTAACGATGCTGGGCTCGGTTGAATTTCCATGCTGTTGAATTCTGTCCTTGTGCTACACTATACTTAGGAACCCTTAATATTTTCAAGCACCGCAATTCGGACCAAAACAAGTTAAATAATAATCTTTTTGGGCCCTCAATTAGGTTTCCGGGGAACTTACTTTAATTAGGTACTTAATCTCAAAGGGGTTAAGTAAGTAAGTTTCACTAGGTGCGTGCGTAGAGGGCCGGGCTACCTTGAATAGGCCGGGCCGCTTACCCCCAAATCGCGGGCTGGTGATCGACCTCCTAAAAAGGGCGAGAACCCCCGTGTGAGCGCATAAGCTTGAGATTTGGGTTAAGTAAGTGAAGTGAACGTAGCTTGAGTCTACGTTTACACATCTGATATTTATTTGTCCTTGGGCCATTGTGGAGACTTAATTTTTTCATAAATGTTGATCGTAATATCAGAATTACGAATCCGACTGAAATTTTCTTTAAACTCTGTGGTTGTGTAAAGTTTACACTGCATATTAACTCTTGTTCTAGAGCCTTGCGGAAGCTTAATTTTTTTCAAAATGTTTTACGTAAAATCAGAATTGAGAATCTGACTGTTAGTTTTCTCTACACCTAGTAGTTGTGTGAAGTTCGCACTAATCATTTGTTGTTAAAATGTAGTTAGTACTACAAATTTATTTTACTTCCAAATCTGAGCGTGGATCTAGTATACAATTTACCCACCACCGTTTTTTAGCCGATTCAAATAAGCTACAGTGACCAAACTTTACACAAAAATTATCAAACACGTTCTGACTCGCATCAATAAAAATAGTGCTGGTCACTGTAGCTTATTTGAATCTACAGTGTTGGTCACTGTAGCTTATTTGAATCGGCTAAAAAACGGTGGCGGGTAAATTGTATACTAGATCCCTGAGCGTTAGTGTTCCTTACACTTGATATTTGCGTAAAGTTAATGCTGAAAAATTTTGATCTGTTAAAATAATGTAAGGTTATCTTGTTTGAAAAGGATAATGCTGATGTTAAGAACAGTATTGTTTTCCGTGTTCTTGGACTGCTGTCATTATTGTGGCATGTTACTGTACGTGTTTACTGACTGATGTACTCAAATCATACTAATTAAAAGTGGGGTACTAGTAAAGAAAAATGCTCTGATGGAACAAAAAAGATGAATATACTTGGAATTGTAGATTATTAAGGATGTTAAAGGAGGGGACTAGGAAAAATCTACCTAAAGTCGCAAAATCTGCTAAAAATCAGACTTTCTCTAAGCAACGCTAAAAATCGATGTATATTCTGCGGCCAACAGATTAAAATAAATATTTAACCATAAAAATGATTGAAAAAGCAGCACGTTAGCTATGCAGTAGCTATGGGAAATGATATTGAGTAAACTAAGTCTTCTAAGCCAATTGAATGAAATAGCAAACATCGAAGACAATTGGAGACATGGTTTGTTCTAAAACAGTAGGAAACGCGTAAGTTGACTTGAAACAGACTAAATGTAGATACACTAGCATGCCGAAACGATTGTGTGCACTAATCAATCGGCCTCTGCTTTGCTTACTATAATGCTCATAACAAAATAAAACAACTTTAAATACAATACCTCTTAGTTTTCTATCAATCAGGTGCCAGCAATTTAAAAAAGTAATCTTGATAGATTTCGTACACTCTTATCTGAAACTTCGAACATTATTAAAAAAAGACACTTTTTTAGAGGCCGCAGAATATAATTCGATTTTTAGCGTTGCTTAGAGAAAGTCTGATTTTTAGCACATTTTGCGACTTTGGGTAGATTTTTCCTAGTATAATACATACACAATGCAAGTATAAATTGCTAAGTACCTAATGACATTCGCTACAACACTGACAAAGATAGGAATAACTACTATTTTTTGTTAACAAAAAGTTGGGTACTAGCAAGAAAAAATGCTCCGATGGAACAAAAAAAGGCAGAATATACTTGGAACAAAGAATTATCAAGGACGTAAAAGGAGGGGACTAGAAAAAGCTCCTATCTACAAATGTCACAAAATTTGCTAAAACTCAGAAATTTCCTAAACAAAGAAAAAATGAAAGTAAGTAAATCAAAGAAAAAACCTACCTGTGCCTAAAACTGCAAGATCTGCTAAAAATCAGACTTTTTCTAAGCAACGCAAAAATCGAAGTATATTCTGCGGCCTCTGAAAAAAATAGGTGAACCTTCTCATATTGTCCACCATACAGTGGGCGGTTCCAAAATTCTGAGGGTGGTTTTCAAATTGGAATATTGGCCTTAAAAATAGTGCTATGGCGAAGAAAACACCATTTTTGAACGTTTCTTGTCGAGCTCTATCTATCGGTACCTACCAAAAAAAACCCAAAAAGAGCAGAAAGATTTGAAAAATTGAATTTTGGAGGTATTGTTGGGTGATTTGCGTTTTCTTGTTGGGTATTTTGCTTAGGGGTGCATACTCCCCAAACCCCCTACGTCTAGGTATGGTGTCCAATGCTTAATATAAAGCTTATAAAATAAATCTCAAATCTGCGTTTTTGCTAATCACTTGCAACGTTAATTTATTCGATATTGTGGCTAGATAAATATTACAAAAAGTTATATCCTACGATTATTTGCGATACCGCAACGAAAGACTGTGATTTCTATATAATGCATGCGTCCATTCAGTACTCTTCTGGCGTTTAATCCCCATAGACCACCCGGATTTTATTCCTGCCCATGTAAACTGATAACCATTAGGCATGGGAGGTTAGGGGTATGCACCAGTGTTCAATCAGAAACGTCGAAAATTGCCGTTTTTCCAACATACCATAATTACTATTTTTTGACCCAGAAAAATATTGCAACATGGCGCTGCTCAGCTATGGCGATATCTGCTTTTGCAGAGTGAGTGGTTCAGTTATCTAGCCCAATGTTTTTTCTTTGTTCGACAGGATGCTGCTTTCTTCTGCAGGCCGCAGAATATACTTCGATTTTTGCGTTGCTTAGAAAAAGTCTGATTTTTAGCAGATCTTGCAGTTTTAGGCACAGGTAGGTTTTTTCTTTGATTTACTTACTTTCATTTTTTCTTTGTTTAGGAAATTTCTGAGTTTTAGCAAATTTTGTGACATTTGTAGATAGGAGCTTTTTCTAGTCCCCTCCTTTTACGTCCTTGATAATTCTTTGTTCCAAGTATATTCTGCCTTTTTTTGTTCCATCGGAGCATTTTTCTAGCTAGTATATTAAATATATATATATATATATATATATATATATATATATATATATATATATATATATATATATATATATATATATATATTTATATTTATATTTATATATATATATATATATATATATATATATATATATATATATATATATATATATATATATATATATATATATATATATATATATATATATATATATATATATATATATATATATATATATATATATATTTATATATAAAATGATGAAGACACTTTTGAAAAATAAAATTTTCATACCTCCTTTTCAGTGATCGTACGGGGACCCCGACCCCGAAAAACCCCGGCCTAAACCCCGACCCCCGACCGGGGGCATGATTATTCGAGTCGGGGTTGAACCTTTTTTCGGGGGTGAAATATAGCATTTTATTTGTTGGTACATAGAAGAATTGTATAAATAGCAAATAAATTCGGAACAAGGACGATTCATTCACCAGCAAAATTAATATGTTAAACTCGACACTCGCGATATTTCATAAAAAGTACGCCTGGTCGCCATGTTGTTAAGACGTACATACATGTTCGCATATTTTCCATTATGAAGTGCGCCGAAATTACTGCGGAATCACAGGCGTAGCCGGGGGAAAGGAGGCATATGCCCCCGGAATTTTTCAGAAATTATGTTGATTCTTCTGGCGCAATGTGTCCAGAACATTGAGTTTAAAAGGGCACAAACGTCAAAATGTTCCGGCGCTTCGAGCCGAGTCACTATTATTTATTGTTATACAGATCCAATGAATTTAAAAGCTTGAATCTGTTAAAAAAATCCAGCACTTCGCAGCACTTTAGTGATTCAATGCACTATTAGTTCATTGCATGAAACTGCACATGCTTGTTGAACATAATAGTAAAAGTGCGAAAATGTTTGCGTACCGATTAACCTATTCTCTGCTTTGTTTATCTTTCTTTACAAGGACATATAATTCTATTTTAAATGAAAGGAAAGGCCAAATTTTCTTGTGTTTTTGCGCATATTCTGTTTTCTAAACTAGTTAATAAGAAGGCCACAAATGGGCCTGAAAATGGTAAGAACAAAATTCTCATTGATACATCTTTCAATGACTTATTGGTTGCGATCCGTTGCTGCGCTACATACTTAGCAGAGGTCGAAAAACGCATTTCAGCACATAAGTTTTGTGCAGTGTAGGTGTTCATCAATTTTAAGTTTTTTATACTCAATTCAGAAGCGAGATTTTGCCAATTTGCGAAAATTTTGATCTTACTGATTGAAAATTAGAGTGCTTTTTTTACAAAATTTTCGAGGGTTCTGCTCTGGACCTCGCTGGTGGCGCTTGAGCGTGCCACCCCAGACCCCCAGCCGTACAATCTCGTTCTACATGTTGAAAGAGATTTTTAGGACAGAAAAGGTAAAAGGATTAGGAATTTTTAAAAATTTTTGGCGCTTCGCGCCGCAATTAGTTTATTTGTTCCGTTTGATTTAAGCGGTATAAATTGAGTTTAAAGAGTAAAAACGTAAAAATTTTCCTGCGCTTAGCACCGCCGATTATTGTCTTAGGGCGGTAAAATATGACTGAATTTCTTGATGCTTTGCGCCACTTATGATTTCCGAACTGTTTGTCAATAAAAAAGGCGTAAATTCTACATGAAAACGGTGAAAATTTCGAAAATTTTCGGCGCTTCGCACCATTGGCTCCTCTACAATCAGCGCGCCATAGAGAACCGTTATGAAAAAACTGTGGAAGAATACGAAAAAGCGAGAGCGATTAGTGATTAAAATGGAAAGTAATGCTAAATTGCTAAAACCATGCTTGGACTTGGAATGAAAATAAAATGTTGAACATAACCAGCTTTATTAGTATGCTCTACAAACAAGTGAAGGTATCGTTTTTATCCTTTTCAAATTGGTATGTAATCATGCAATGTTAATTATTAATCTTCAACCCCGACCCCGACCCCGAAAACCGGAGTTTTTCATCCTCGACCCCGATCGGGCGTGAAAATCTGACCCCGTACGATTACTGCCTCCTTTCTATTCATATACGAAGAGTCTATTATTCACGCTCTGGTCCAAGCATAACTCTGATCAATTCCTTAATTTGTCTCAACTTTTGTGAGGCTGTTTAACATCCCCCCAGAATTCCCATATTGTGCACGACTGTATACATATATACCTGCGTATAAGGTCCACCCAGTACGATCAAGGCAGCTCTGACCATACATACTACATACACGCATGTATCTTGAGGTTCATACCCCAGGTTTTTCACTTCCCCCAAAAATCCAGGATTTAAAAGAAAAAATCTTAGAAAACTTACAATTCTAAGCTAGAATTCTTTTTCTCGAAATTTCTTGCGTTTCTATGCTTCAGAAAGATAGAGCGTCGTTTCGTCAGAAAGGCCAGAAAATGACTTTTTTGTTTTAGCGCTTATATAATACATAATTTTTCAGCGCAAAAAAAGACACTTTAACATGCTGTGCTTAAGAGGCACTTTAAAATTCAACCCTTCCCCAAAATTCTCATGCTGTGCTTGTCTGGCACTGACCGTTTGCACCAGCCATGCTTCGATCGAAACCTCCGTTGCAAATGCTAGAAATGGACGTGGAGCCAGTGCCGTGAAAGAGATTACGCTCAACAATGAAAGAAGTGCCAGCCAGGGCCGCCGTGACTCGCTTTTTTTGTACCAAATACTGCTTATAACAATGTGGATTTTCAACGCGCTCGATCTAAAAAACGGAGAAAATCGGTGAATTCCTGGATTGGGCACCGTACGCGACCATAGGTTGGGCGGGCCTATCCTCAAATCTTACAAGCTGGAAGACCTCCTCGAATTGATTTCTGTGCTATGTTTTATTATTTTTCATTATACCCGATCAGACCCCCCCACAGAATTTCGTTGCCGCCCATGTATGGGCATGACACGGTCATCAACAAAAGCACCAACTGAATGGGGTTTCATTTGCAATACTGAGCAATAACATGCATTTATGCGGGCAATATTTACGGCTTTATTCAAATTTATTTGACACTCGCTGAGCAGTATAGCTTAAGTGACAAAAGCTAAAATGTAAACATTTTATTGCTCGAATCTCGAATCAGATACGAGCAATAGACGAAACCCTAAAAAATTTCCAAACGAAATTTCCAAAGAATGATAAACCTTTCAGCTGGGTAAGTTTTTTGGCTCTTTTCAGGCCATGGAAAAAAAATTTTTGATCCGCTAAATATCGACGTCGATTTAATTCAAATTTAGCAAAACTTAGGCGAAATTCGTACGCTAGATAAATTTTAATGTTTCAGTGAATGTAAGAAATGCCATGATGTAAAGTAAAAGTTGAGAGAAAGGGATTCACTCGACATATGCAACGGCTCGAAAAGTCAGGTGCGGGATGCCGGCCATTTTTTCGGGGAGAGGTTTTGGTAGAACACGACCGGAAAAAAATCGTAAATTTTTCCGAAAATCGGGGGGGTCAAAAATTTTCTAGCTTTGGGGAATGTGGACGACCAAGTTTGGGTAGGGAATCACCAATCCCCTGTTACATGCATGGTTCAGTCAGACTCTCAGAAGGGGAAATAGCAAATTTTCTGTGAAAACCAAGGCTAAAGAATACCACAAATGGATGAAAATCAAGAATTTACTTGCCCGAAATTGACCACAACATAAGAATTGTCAATAAAATAGTTTATAATTAGATATATATTTATATTTGCATCAGTTTACATATCAGGCTATTGAAGCTCAACATAGTTCTTTGGCTGACCCCCACACATAAGTCGACATAATTGGTTCTAATTGGCGACAACCTTTAATCGCGCAGTTGTATTTCCATCATTACCCAAAAGAATCTGCAAAAAATAAAATAACTTAAAAATAAGAATTATGCCCAGCAATAGTACAACAATCAATGGTTAGGCAGAAAATATAAACGTTAAGGCTCGAATTTGAAATTGCAGCTTAAAAGTATTTAGTGTTGCGGTTTACACTTTGCTTATAAGAACAATGAATCCTAAATGCATCAACTAGACAAATTTTCAACAGAATTCGACCACTTGGACACAATTCGAGGCATTTTGACGGTATTCGCCGCCTAAAGCTAACAGAGTAAAGCTACTCAGGAACATAATTCGATTTAGACGACAGAATAGCTCGCAGCGTAGCGCATTTTCTGTTATTTTAAAGTCATAGTTAGTCTATCACTTCTATCAGAGCTTAATAAACCAACGGAATTCGAGAAGTTTACACTAGAAATAAAAATTTTGTAATAATTGCCTTAAGTATTGACGCATAAGGCGACGTCTTCCCGACTGCGCTAAAAACAGTAGCGTGTTCAGCAGAGTGCGAATCGAGCAAAACCAATCGATAATCACCTTGATTTACGCCTTCTTTAAAGTCCCATTCAACAGGCGTTTCGTCTGTCAAAGCGAATCACATATATATTAATAATGTAAATGCTTTAATAGATAATTAATTAGTAATAAATGATAACTAATAAATAAGTCATACGGATAGTTAATCGAAAATGTAATAAGTATTAATAAAAATGGGAAACAAGGCGCTCTTTTTATATTTATATACTACTGGAATCATTAGGAGTCACGTTATTTTTTGGTCGTGGCTGAGGCCAGTATTTAGAAATTCTTCAAACACTTACAAATACGAAAAAAATTGGAACTCTTCTGTTTAAAACACGAGATTTCTATCTATCTTCATGCGCAGTAACACATTACTCTGAAAAGATATAAAACAATTTACGCGTATGAAGATATTAGCCCGGTGGTCCACCGAACCCCAGGAATTCGAAAGGCGTGAAATTGAATTTTTAAGAATTTTTCCCGTTTTTTTCGCAATTTCTCGATGGCAATTGAATAAAGCTTGATTAGAAGTCACGAAAAGTGGCATTCATCATTTTTTCGGCAATTTTCCTTCTTTAAACATGTTTTTCACCCAAGATCCCCGGAATTTTGGCGTTATTGCGATTTAGTGCCGACGAATCGCACAAGACGACGCGTTAACTAACCGGACGCTAGCTTTCTTTTCAATTCGTAAATTTGGGAGCCCGAATAGTCGGTGACCATCATTTTCTTCAAATCGACTCGAACATTTTTCAGATTCTCAAAGAAATTCAGATAACAATTCGTATTCTCTTCCAAAGCTTTCTCCAAAATTTTCACGCCTTGCTTGAATGGCAGCCAGTCGAAATTATTCGACGCTCTTTTGAACCATTTCACCGCCGACTCGGCGTTGTCGGCCGATTCGAGCTGAGCGTTTAGCTTGCTGAGCACGTTCTCCACGGCCAGCCGAAATTCCTCCGATTTGACGCCGCGGATTTTGATTTTCCGTTGCCCGGGGCTCACGCTGATATCGACGTCGTATTGAGCGGCCAGGCTTTTCAGTCGTTTGATCTCAATTTTTATACGTACAGGGCCTTTTTCCCCGTACACAAAAGCGAATGATAAAAGTTTAGTGTAAAGACCATACGTGATTTGAGGGGTGACTAAACCCCCCCCCCGGAAGCTTTCACACCCCAAAAATTTTTTCATCGCCTCAGACTTCGCGATTTTTCTGCATTTTATAAAAATTTCAAAAAATTCGTAGAAAAGATGCCGTCTAAAGTGTTTTAGCTTATCGATTTGCTCAAAGTGTCAAATTTTCGGCTCTTCGCGCCATATTCGCACAACTCATTTTTGACTATATTTTGTAAAATTTATCGATATTTTTTTGTTCTGTTTGATATTTCTTTCGGTTGTTATGCTCTAGAGAAACATAGCATTGTCAGAAACGCCGAAAAACGTGGTTTTTTGACGGGTATACGTCATTTGTAAGCCCAAAAAGGAGCTTTGAAATTTCACTGCCCCTCAGAATTCCCAAGCTGCGTATCTATGATAAATAATGCGAATCGCTGGTTGTACTCCTCTGTTCATACACGCTTCAGGTCCATTGCATGGGTGCGCTAGGTCAAAGCTACAGCGGCGGATTGAAAATCAAACAAAGATTTGGACACACCTAAGTGCTTTGCAAAAAAACCGTTCTACAGTGAAAAAACGGTGCTATCGCTTTAAGATCATCGTTTTTGTTTATTTGTGGCAAATATAAAGCCTATTTGAACTCATGAGCATAGCTATTTGGTCTAAAAATAGCTAAAAAATTTCTTGAAGTCGCAAAAAAACCATATACATTCATTTTTGAAACTCAGAAATACAACTATACAGCACTCCTGAACCAAGGTAAGTTTCAGAGTACGACGAAAGCTATGTGAACAGTATTCTGAGCCCGAAAAGGCTATATAGCAAAGCAATGTTTTTCGGCCAAAATGACTGGCTATCATTTTTGTAAAGCGCAGGGTGAAGTAATATGTACCATTTGGGCGTTAATTAATAATTATTTAATTAATTCATTAATTACCTAAATTAAGTAATTAATTAATTAATTAATTCATCCATTAATCAGCTGAACCCTATCCCTAAAACGATAGAACCCCATAACTGAAATTTTGTACAATTTTTGAAGACTTTGCCTCATCGAAGCACACCCAGCGTTTGGCTGCTGTCTACTTATGGCTCGGACTATCCTTGGGCAGCGACCGAATTCTAAGAATCTGAGTGGAGCGAAAATGGCACAAAATCACAAAAAACATGGCGAAAATTCAATTCTGGGGGTCTATCGGATTCTAGGGTACAAAACCCTTCACCCAAACCCCCCAGCACGCTCATGTTCGGTTCGGACCCAACTCTGAAACACCCGCAAGCCAAGTATCCCATTTTTTGAAAACAGTTTCAGTCTTTTCGTGATTTGTTAACGGTAACGAATAGAGTTCGACGAGAAAGTTCAAAAAATTACGTCTTTCTCGCCCAATCGCATTTTTGGCCCTTGTCTGACCATTGAAGAATTTTTGATCCCAGAATTTAGGCACAGCCCATAAGTAAGTGCCTACAATAAGATTACAGAATAACAGATCAATCACTGATCTGCAGGAGAACTATGCAGAACTTAAAGCGGCGCTGCTTTAATTGCTCATATACTTATATTATGGGGGAAGAGGCGTTTGGAGAGTTATCACCATAATTGGGCGTGAGGAGGGAGGTTTGGAGGGTATAGCCCCACAGAAACCGAAATACCTTCCCAGAATTCATCTTTTGAAAATTCTTTTTTGTTTTTCCGCAATTTTTTGATGCCAATGGATAGTACTCGATGAGAAACGTTGAAAAATGGTGTTATTGCGCCATAACACCATTTTAAAACCATTTTTTGACTTTTGAAATAATCTTGCACCCCCAGAACTTTGGTGCCGCCCACCTATGATTCTCAACCCCCTGTCGCCAGAATTTCGGATTTTCGAAGACGAAAAAGTGTTGTTTTAAGTAATTTAAGAGATCTTTTGATTGAAAATGTCAAATTTTCGGTGCTTCGCGCAATATACTCATTTTCGACTATATTTTAATCGAGTTATTCAAATTTTTTTACATTTCTCAAAATTTTGTATAATTTTACGCTGTAGAGCAAAAGAGCATCGTCAGGAGCGCCTGCAAAATTGTATTTTTGGCGCATACATATCGTTTTTAGGCCCAAAAAATGCAATTTAGAAAAAAATTTTGTTATGCTTGCATGGTCTGTTGCATTAGGAAAGAATCCACACTGCGTGGTTTCGAACCATGCAGGCTTGCGAAAGTAGTCCAAGCGCCTTCGTCACCAAATGCCACCCGCCTAACCAAAAGGTGCGCATGATTAAACTATCACGGGCGGAGAAGGGGAACCAAAAAATTGACAGCTAGCTACGTGCTTCGTAAAAATAGCTCTATACTTCTTTTGGGTTCAGAAAATTGAATATATAGCATTTTTGGTCCCAGAAAACTAGCTATATAGCCTTTTTGGATTAAGAAAAATAACTATATAGCCTTTTTGGACTAAAAATATCTACTATGCCTTTTTGGAGTCGAGAAAATAGCTATATACCCTTTTGAAACTCAGAAAAGACAAGTAAATAGTATTTCCCATCAGTTTTCCAAAGCTCAGGGGTAGTAAACCCCCTCATCCCCATGATCACGTATGTATGTATGCGCCAAACCCATAATTGTGTGATCACGTGCCGCCAGATTAATTGAAACGTCAAAAAACCCGGAGACGTACATAGGTCATAATTCCATACAATAAAAAGGAACGTGACTACAATCAAAATTGCGAGAATAAGGTGGTTGCTTACCACCGACCCATCGAGCGACCGAATGATTCGCATGAAAATCGTCCGCTCGGGCCACTTTTCCTCACATAAATTATTCAACTGAGTTTGGGCATGTTTCACCTCATTTGGGGATCCGTAAATAAGCAGTGTCAAAGGCTGGCTGGCGCTAACTAATTTCGAAGGCTCAAATTTAGTCATCGGCACACTTTTTGGTCCAAAAACACCTGAATTCAATTTTTTCTAATCAGATCTCCCAATTTCTCAGCAGAGGCAAACTTATGTTTGTAAACTTTACACTGAAAAAATTTTTTAGGAAAAAAATCGGTTTGGGTTTTTTTGAAACAGATGAAAAAAACGATTGATTGCCCCAGATGTACATTCTTGTGCTTAATTTCCATACGCACGTACACGACCGTTAAGCGCAACGCTTAAGCGAGTCGCCCAGGACCACCTCCCCCTAAAAATTATCATATTTTATATTCCTTTCCCACACATACTTTCAATCAAAATCCGGGATAGGAAAATGGGCACTCGAGCTTAATGCGACTTGAGTACAAATTGGTATGTGTGTTATCAGATCTTATGTGTGTTAAAAGATCATATGTGTGTGTCTCATATTTGTGCCTGTCTCGTTTGTACATACCTTTACCGTAAGCTTTTGCCCATAGGCCTATTGTCGTATTCATAGATCCTTTTCATATCTCTTTGTTCGTGTTTTTACGCCTCTTTTTCCGAGTTAGTTAAAACTGCGTGCGAGTGCACTTTTGACGGCACTTTAAGATTTTACATTTTGCAATTAGTTTTTGAGCCTGAGAGCCTCTCCGCCAGCTTCCGCGCTGAGCGTATCTTTTTCTTTTCGTCGCCGTGCGTGAGCAGACTCAGTACGTGCCTTTTTATCTGCTTGGCTGCAGAACTCTCATATGTTAGTTTTCCAGCGTAGTGTGCACCCTTCTTTTTGCTGTACGCTTTGTATTTAATCATTCTTGTGCCAATTGGCATCCTTTGTATGCCTTTGGCAGAACTTTTTGTGCCCTGTTTAATTACATTGTTTGATTTTACCCGATTAGCGTAACACGACGGTCGGCAGCATGTAAAAGATACAATATTTTTTGGACAGAATAATTATGAAGAAATTAAAATGCTGTCGCTTTTTAATTGCTTCATAATTTTTCTGTCCAAAAATATTGTAAAAATTAATTATTTAATTAACGATGCTGGGCTCGGTTGAATTTCCGTGCTGTTGAATTCTGTCCTTGTGCTACCCTATACTTAGGAACCCTTAATATTTTCAAGCACCGGAATTCGGTCCGAAACAAGTTAAATAATAATCTTTTTGAGCCCTCCATTAGGTTTCAGGGAACTTACTCTAATTAGGTACTTAATCTCAAATGGGTTAAGTAAGTAAGTTTCACTAGTTGCGTGCGTAGAGGGACGGGCTGCCTTGAATAGGCCGGGCCGCTTACCCCCGAATCGCCGGCTGGTGATCGACCCCCTAAAAAGGGCGAGAACCCCCGTGTGAGCGCATAAGCTTGAGATTCGGGTTAAGTAAGCGAAGTGAAGGTAGCTTGAGTCTATGTTTACACATCTGATATTTATTTGTCCTTGGGCCATTGTGGAGACTCAATTTTTTCATAAATGTTGATCGTAATATCAGAATTACGAATCCGACTGAAATTTTCTTTAAACTCTGTGGTTGTGTAAAGTTTACACTGCATATTAACTCTTGTTCTAGAGCCTTGCGGAAGCTTAATTTTTTCAAAATGTTCTACGTAAAATCAGAATTGAGAATCTGACTGTTAGAGTTCTCTACACCTAGTAGTTGTGTGAATGTGAAGTTTGCACTAATCATTTGTTGTTAACATGTAGTCTATACTACTAATTTATTTTACTTCCAAATCTGAGCGTTAGTGTTCCTTACACTTGATATTTGCGTAAAGTTAATGCTGAAAAACTTTGATCTGTTAAAATAATGTAAGGTTGTCTTGTTTGAAAAGGATAATGCTGATGTTAAGAACAATATTGTTTTCCGTCTTCTTGGACTGCTGTCATTATTGTGGCATGTTACTGTATGTGTTTACTGACTGATGTACTCAAATCATTTTAATTAAAAGTGGGGCACTAGCAAAGATAAATGCTCCGATGGAACAAAAAAGATGAATATACTTGGAATTGTGGATTATTAAGGATGTAAAAGGAGGGGACTAGGAAAAATCTACCTAAAGTCGCAAAATCTGCTAGAAATCAGACTTTCTCTAAGCAACGCAAAAAATCGATGTATATTCTGCGGCCAACAGATTAAAATAAATATTTGATCATAAAAATGATTGAAAAAGCAGCATGTTAGCTATGCAGTAGCTTTGGGAAATGATATTGAGTAAACTAACAGTCTTCTAAGCCAATTGAATGAAATAGCAAACATCGAAGACAATTGGAGACATGGTTGGTTTAAAACAGTAGGAAACGCGTAAGTTGACTTGAAACAGACTGAATGTAGATATACTAGCATGCCCGAAACGATTGTGTGCACTAATCAATCGGCCCCTGCTTTGCTTGCTATAATGCTCATAACAAAATAAAACAAGTTTAAATACAATAACTCTTAGTTTTCTGTCAATCAGGTGCCAGCAATTTAAAAAAGTAACCTTGATAGATTTCGTACACTCTTATCTGAAACTTCGAACATTATTTAAAAAAGGCACTTTTTTAGAGGCCGCAGAATATATATACTTCGATTTTTCGCGTTGCTTAGAGAAAGTCTGATTTTTAGCAGATTTTGCGACTTTAGGTAGATTTTTCCTGGTCCCCTCCTATTACATCCTTAATAATCCACAATTCGAAGTATATTCATCTTTTTTGTTCCATCGGAGCATTTTTCATTGCTAGTTTTATTGATACTCGCGCATACTAGCGTGAGAAAACTCATTTTATTCATTTAGAAACGCATTAAAACACTTATCATTAATCATTTCTATGTTTTAAAACGCAAAATCTTGACGCCCATCACGGATTATTCACTCGTATCGTAAAATGATCGCTCACCGAAACGAAAGGGGCATTGCGTACAACGTTTTCAGTCTAAATTTTGGGTTTTCGTCCGACGTAAAAAGTGAGGACGTATATGTAATTTCTCATAGGTCCATTAAATATCTCTTAACTTTTCTTATTTATACTCAATCTTTGTGCTCTGTAAAGAAAAACAACCAGAAAATCAATGGTTCGAACAAATTTAACATTTTTTTCATGTCCCACTCAAATTTGAACGCTTTAAAAGACAAAACCAGTGGCGGCTCTAGGGTATGCTGGGGTATGCACTGCATACCCAAATGGGATTCTTGCATACCCAAAAAAAATTTAACTGAAATGCAAAAATGAATGGTCGAAAAACTTTGATCATTTGAAGAATTTTTTACTCTCAACGGGTTTAAATCGTGCTAATAACTCCTGTAAACTAAATAAATCAAATGCGAATATCAGAAAACATGAATTTTGTAATCTTATTGTTTCTCTTTGGAACTCTTTGCCTGAACATGTTATACAAGCTCCTGGCTCAAAAGCTTTCATGATTAGATTGAAAAAATGTGATTTTTCACCTTTTCTTAAGGGCTGTATTTAAGCGCAACTTTTCATTGCCTCTGTGTGTCCTCAGTTACCTTATGTTTTCTGCGTCATATTGTAACGTGAATTTATTTAACTTCGAATTATTTTACATTGCGCGTTATTTTTTTCCATGTAGTATGTTATTGTAAAATTCGAAATGTATTTTTCTTTTTTTACACATCACGCAGTAAGTAATTTAATGTCATAAATTTTGCAAAATCTTTTTGTATGTGTGTTGTGTGTTTACACGTAAACGTAAATAAACATTATTATTATTATAATTGTTGCTCTGCTCACTGATATGTATGCTATGGACAAGTACTGTAGTTAGAATGCATTATCGTTATTGCATTTCTGATAACATGGGGCATGTTGTGCAGGCAAGAAATAAGAATTTCACTAATTTAGTGAAGTTCTTTCTTTTCCTTCTAGTGAAATAAAAATCTGATGTTTGATTGAGTTTGTCATCATTGAAATGGCACGCAAAATTCCGTTTTCCAAAGCATAACTATTTTTCAAAAAAATGTGTATTTTAAAACATTTAGTGAAAAATCTGGTACTTTTCCTGATACCTGACCTGCTAATCTTCTAAAATTTAAATTCAATTTATTGACACAGCATTATGAAACGTGGCCTAGAGAGTTTTGGATTTACTACGCCATCAAAAAGCGCCCATCAAGAAACAGACGCGGATGTTGATGCTGCTGCGGATTTGGATAACTTATGCCAGTTAGAGGATGAAGCTAGTTCCTCTTTAGCATCACCTGCCTTAAAATTAAACGTAGATCATGATTCCGATAGTTTTCGTTCCTCGTCGGTTAGTTCTCAAAATCAGCTTCAGCTGCCAACTGATATTGGAGATCGAGATAATTTCATCTCGGGAAAACGAAGCACTTACGTTAACGATAAGTCTGGTCGGTGCTTTTCAAATGCTTATTATTAGAATCGACCGTGGCTAACGTATTCACACACAGTAGACCGAGTTTTCTGCCACACTTGCATTCATTTTTCCAATTATAAATCTAGCCTGACTAGTGAATGGGTCAATACTTGGAGAACATTGAGCAAAAAATTGGACAAGCATGGTAGTTCAAAGCAACATTTGGATGCTATACAAAAACGTTTGTATTAAACAGTGTAAAGAGGATTATGCAATAAACTGCTTTAAAGGAAAACTATACAATATTAATATTGCCCTTTTCAGAAAGCACCATCGACATTTCAAGAGCAACAGATTTGATTCAGGTTGCTATTGATGGCTTAAAAGAACTTCGACAAAACGAAATACCGCTTAACACGTCTGGCAGCCAAGTGGACAATGAGGCCCCTTTTGAACTGATGTGGTGTAAAGCCGAAGAAATTTGCAGTAATTTTAAAATCACTAATTTTACGATTCAGTCAACCCGAAAAGTGCGATCTACAGTAGATTCCCAACAGAGTTTTTATCCGATTCCACCATGGGCCGCCGGCATACTATGGACATAAAATTGCACATTTACAATACAATTTTAGACAATTTACTGTCTGCTTTCAATCAACGCTTGGGTGATCACACTCAAAAATTGCTGCGTTTTGTAAATTGTTACATTCCATCAAATAAACAATTTATGGAACGGAGCATGTGTCAGATAGCCGGAGATCTATGGAACGATGTTGAACAGGAAGATTTGTATTGTGACATTAACAATTTTCGCCGATTTTGCTTGTCAATGCCAGATGATGTGCTGCGAAAAATCGACTGCTTGCAAAGCGTTTTAAAAGTTATGCCAAAGCAGCACTATATGCATCTGCACCAAATCGTTCAACGTTTGGCGACTTTGCCAGTAACGACTTGTGAATGTGAATGGTCATTTTCGAAGTTAAAATTGATAAAAAACGACTCAAGAACGACAATGGCGGATAAAAGGCTTTGTGGACTTGGTTTGCTAACGATCGAGCGAGAAATTTTGAATAAAATTGATCGGAACCATATCATTGATTTGTTTAAAAATATGTCAAATCGTCGAAAACTTAATTAATGCGTAACATACTCGGCTGAATTTTGAAAATAATGATATTAGTGTGATGCAATCGTTTTTTTATTTGAGGAAATACGTGCAATTTAGGACGTATCCTTATTATATTAGCAAATTTCTATTGCATACCCAAAAAAATTTTTGAATACCCAGGTCACCAATCCTGGAGCCGCCTCTGGACAAAACTATACAAAAACAATTAATCCAGCGCGAAGCGCCGCAACATTTTGCGTTTACTAGCTCAAAAGTAAGCAAAAAACATGTTTTGACGACCTTTATACACTTTTATAATTTTTCATTTCTTCCTTTTGGGCCCTTGTGAACAACAAAAAATTTTTCTGGTTTGGGGGAGGGGGTTGGGGTAACTGTCCCCCCCTAGATTCGGGCCTGAGTACATGTATGGTCGAGTCCATATGTGCCGCCATTTCACTTACTTTTCCTGCTGGTGTTTTCACCTTAGTCAACATCTATATCCTGCCTACATCCAGCTGCCCTACCGGATACAGTCCGCCACTTACAGATATTTTCAACAAGGATAACATCATTATATTGGGCGATTTCAACGCCCATCACAACCTATGGCACTCGACGATCAATGACAACCGTGGCAATATAATTGCTGATCTAATTGATCAATCCGACCTGCTCCTTTAAATGAAAAATGCGTTACTCGTCTCCCATCAACAAACGTACAGCGTCCAACGTCTCCGGACATTTCGCTGCATCTTCTAATCTAGCATCATCCTTACAATGGAGCACAGAAATTACCCTCGCATCAGACCATCTACCAATTTTGGTCAAAATCGACTTCTCCATGGAGTATGTTACATCGGCTAAAAGAACATATGTAAACTTCAGCAAGGCTGATTGGAAACTTTTCGCGGACATTACTGAGCAAATTCTCCTGTCATCACGACTTAATGCTCATTCGTCTGTCCATGAAAGAGAACTTACACTCGACGTGCGATAATTGCTGCTGCTAAGAAGTCGATACCTTTATGGTCGTCAGTAAACTTTACAACCCATCTTTATCAGACCATATTCAGGGACTCATTAAAGAACGTGACTCGATCAGAGCAGTTAATCCATCCTCTGCTAGAATTGCTATTATAAACGAAATTATTGTCAAAGAATGTGATCAAGAGAAAATGCGAAAATGGCACGATTTTGTCACCTCGCTAGACCATCGCTCATCTAACGTAAAACATCTTTGGGCAACGGTAAAATCATTGGATGGGAAAAGTCGAGCAATTGACAATGTACCTATTCGTTTTGATAGTGGTGAAGAAAACTAATAATCGAAAAATCGCCACAAAGCTCTTAAAACAATTTACGGCAGTTCGACAACATTCTTCTTCTACCACTACACGCCGTATCATCCGTCATGTACATAGCAAACAATTACAACAAGTGCTCTTCACCATCAACGAGGTGAAATTAGCTATCACCTCAGCCAAAAACTCAAGAGCTTTTGGTCCAGATGGCATTGCCATGCCATTCTTGAAAGCATTTGGGCCCCTGTGGCCTCCAAACGTTGACTGACTTATTGAACCTATCTGCATCAACGGCTACTTTACCTGTTATTTGGAAACGCTCCACCATCATCGCACTTCCCAAACCAGGCAAAGAACCAAACACAGCCTCCTCTTACCGCCCCATCTCAATCCTATGCCCAGCAGCAAAGATTATGGAACGCTTATTGCTTCCAATAATCGTAGAACACCTTCCACCTGCGGCTCATCAGCATGGTTTCCGACCACGTCACTCAACTACATCTGCCCTGCTTAACTTGTCCACAGCAATATGCCAAGGATTCAACTGCCCTAAACCAGCTAAGAGAACTATTGCTATAGCCCTAGACCTCAGTAAAGCATTTGACTCAGTTGACCACACGACGTTAATCAAGATCTTGGCGGACTCCACGATGCCTGGTTGGACTTGTCGCTGGCTGGTGGCATATTCGCGCGGAAGAGAAGCCAAATGTCAGTTTAGAAACTCATCGTCAAGTTATGCCATCACCAGAATGGGTGTGCCTCAAGGTTCAGTGATCTCACCAGCTCTTTTTAATGCTTACATTCGTGAGCTTCCATTGCCACCACCACACATTCATATCGTATCATACGCTGACGACATTACCATCTTCACCAGCGACTCGAATGTGAAAGCAATGGAAACAAACATGAACAACTATCTGACAGACATTTCCTCATTTTTTCAGCAGCGCCACCTCACAATCTCGACGGAAAAATCTACTTGTACGTTGTTTACTCCCGAGACACGCCAACACTCGCTGGAACTAAACATTTTTATTAATAATGCTCGACTTCAAACCGTTAAGAACCCTAAAATTCTTGGGGTTCTCTTCGACCCAAGTCTTTGTTTCAAACAACATGTTGAAGCTCTGAAATCTCGTATTCAGAAACGAAACAACATCATCAAAGCTTTAGCTGGCCGATCATGGGGCTCTAACAAAGAAACATTGCTCCTCACTTATAAGGCGATCTGTAGATCGGTTCTTAATTATGCGGCACCAGTTTGGACTCCAACACTAACATCCTCAAATCTTGCCAAACTCCAAATCTGCCAGAACACCGCACTTAGAACTATTACTGGCTGCCTTCAAATGTCGCCAATTGACCATCTACACAGCGAAACACGTATGCTGACGGTCCAAGTCCACAATCGACTTTTGACAGACCAATTTTATGCATCTTGCCTCCACAACCAACATCCGTGCAGGCAACTTTTTGGTTGTCCTGGACCACCTACACGGCGGCAACGGAACTTTTGGCTGAAAAACACTCTTAAAATGTATTCGGACGACAGAGTCAAACGGCACCTCACAACTTTACCCTCAACAGCTTCACTGCAACAACAACTGCAAAAGCTCCATCAGAATGCTATCCAGGCCTGTCGCCTTCGTTTCATTCAACGCAACCCACTAATAAACCGACGTCCTCCCAATATATCCCCACAAGAGAAATTGCTACCTCGCCAAACAAGATCCACCTTAGCCCAACTTAGATGTGGCTACAGTTACATGCTGGCGTCCACGCGCAGCAAACTCGACTCCAGCGGCCTCACACCTGACACCTGCCCACGTTGTTTGGCGGCAACAGAAGATACACGACACCTCTTCAACTGTCCATCCCGACCAACACAAGCTCGTGTCAGTGACTTATGGAAAGGGCCACAATTAGTAGTGGCCTCTCTAGACCTTTAATCGATCGATGGATGACAACATGTGACGGCAATTACAACAACAACAACAATTTTTCAATATGCAGGCTGCTTGCTCGATGGCTATTGCGCTAATTTGCGTGTTTTGGTCATTTGCGACAGCATGACCGATCAGGTCGTCGACGCCGTGGTGAACGCGGCTAACGAGGATTTGCGACACGCGGGCGGTTTGGCCGGCGCGATCGTCAACAAAGGCGGCGCGTCGATCCAACGCGAATGCGGCGACCACGTCAGAAAAAACGGAAAAGTGCCAGTTGGTGGAGTTTACGCGTCTGGTCCTGGAAATTTGGCTTGCAAGTGCGTTTTGTCGCTTCTAAATCAAAAATTAATATATCTAAATTTCGGCTAAAAAGCCGAAAAAAAGTGTTTTTTTTCGCCATTACGTTTAATGTTTTATCGTTACTCGTAGTAAATTGGTCAAAAACGTGAGTTTGGTCATTAAATGTACGCGTTTTTAATTAGAAAAATAATCCACGCCGTGGGACCATACGTGGGCAGCAAGAAAATTCTGGGGGGGGTGCAAGATTTTTTTGAAGGTCAAAAAATGGCCTTAAAAATGGTGGTATGGCGATAAAAACACCATTTTTCGACGTTTCTCATCAAGCACTATCCATTGGCATCAAAAAATTGCGAAAAAACGAAAAAAATTTTCAAAAATTGATTTCTGGGGGGGGGGTATTTTGATTTCTGGGGGGGGTATTTTGGTTCCTGGGGGGTGCATACCCCCAAACCCCCCACGCCCAGGTGTGCGTGGGACCGACTTGGCGCGGCGGATCGAACAAAGAAGACGTTCTGCTAAGGGACGCCGTTTCGAACTGCATCAAAACTGCTAATCTGTTCAAATTGACCAGTTTGGCCCTACCCGCCATAAGCACCAACATTTTCGGCTATCCGGTCCAGCTGGCCATTCCAATTATTGGTAAAGAGCTTGAAAAGGTGATTTTGAAATTTCTAAATTAAAAAAGTTTTAAAAGTTTTTTTTACATCAGAAATTTCCAAAATCCCTCTCCACAGTAAGTAATTATTCTCGTATAAAAGGTACTGTTTTAAGCGTTTTTAGCTAATCCGTCTGCTCAAGCTGCATTTTCGGCGCTTTGCGGCATAAATGTACTGCTGGTGGGGTGAATGGCCTCCAATTTTTGGCCAAAATGCCCAAAAACACGTGAAAATGGCCAGAAAACACCCGAAAACGACCATTGGAGGGAGACGAACAACTTAGGGTGTAGGGGATCCCACATCCCTTCGTTACGCGTATGCTTAAGAGTAAAAATATGCTACTTTAAGTTACATTACATCATACAATGAGCCTTTACAGGTATAGTCCCATTTTACAAAGGTACATAATTTGCATTTTTTCATCCATAGGATGGGTCTAGATCAGACATGCATGTGTGGATATCTAGCCCACTCTCAAAATGGAAAAATTAGAAAATTTTTCGATGAAATGAGACAAAAGTGAAAGCAAAAAAATGAATGTAAATTGAAAATTGGCTTCAAAAGTGCTTGAAATTGATCAGAAACTGTGGAGAAGCGTAGTTTTAATGCTATTTTAGCATTTATACCACTTTTGAGGTCATTTTGGACCAGAAAAAGGTCGATTTTTGACCCACCCCTAGGGTATGCTGAGCATCTAGGGTCCAGATACCCTCCACATCTACAAATGTCTGGTCTAGAATACCAAAAAGGAAAAAGATAAAATTTCTAGGAAGAAATGAAGGAAATGAAGGAAAAAAATGGACGAAAACAAATATTTTTCAGCAAAAGTGCTTGCTAATGATCAGAAAAGTTAGATTAACGTTAATCTTAACTTTTTTAGCTTTGATAATAGATTTTGACGCCATTTTGGCTTATCTTATGATAAACCATATTGCAAAATAGTGTGTAAGATGCAGAACATCGTTATAGTTGACACAATTAATTATTTATCTTTATCTGATTTGCACAGACAAGCTTGAAGCCTTGACTGCCCCCGTTACCCACCCTCCTCTGAATCCGCTTATACACTGATTCGATAAATTGTTTGCCATATTCGTCAGATAACACGAAACGGCAATGACCCAGAATCCAGAAGACCATGAAATAGCCTAATTCAAATCAAGCTTGATCAAGACGGGCATATAAGGGAAACATCTCAGTCAGAAAACGATCGATATTGTATGACATGATCTAATGCATGAAATGATAGCAAAAGATTGATTAATTGTTTTAAGCTTTGAATAAAGTAAAGGCATTGCTGTTTGAGTAAGTGTTTTACATATTGCATTAGTAGTGATGTAAAAGATCCAGATTTTTACCCAGATCCAGATCCAGATAAAGACTGGGTTCAGATTCTCTGGCAGATCCAGATCCAGATCAGATAACCAGATCATAAAATAACCAGATCCAGATCCAGATCGTTTTGCCAGATCAAAATTTAAAAAGATCCAGATACAGATCCAGATCCAGATAAAAATATTTTTGTGCAGCAATTTGTATTGCTAAAAAGGAGGACGTAAAGCGCCCAAGTCCACATGGATTGGGGGGTCTTTGAAGGCATGACTAATATAACAGCCGCCCAGAGGGGTCTGGAGCAGAGTCGAGGAAAATTTTTATTTTAGAGCTTTTACATAAAAATGATATCAGTAAAAATTGTCTAAAAAGGAAAAGTCACAAGTTAAGACTTTTACCAATGGGCTTGAAATTGAGGCATGAAAAATGTACAAATTATTACAACAGCTTTACTTGACAATTTTGTAAACAAAACGGCACTAAATATTCGCAGGAACGTGAGATGTCTAGAATTTGGCAACATTGTGTTTAACAGGAGAAACAAATGCTTCTTTTATTCGCTTGCAAGAAAGGAAATGTGTATTATTTCAGGGGGATACACAAACGATACATTACCTAACAACACAAAATGCACTATGAAGAAACCTGCTTGATTTCAATTCAACAAAGAAAAATGATGTCAAAATTCATGAAAAATGACTGGTGCACCTAATTAAAAACTATGCATGTACAGCGTAGAAATTCTCGGGTTGGATGGGCGGGGTCAAAATCAAATTTTTTTCTCAAACACCAAAAAAACGACAAAAATGGCCCATGGGCACTAAGAATATTATTTTAGACGTTTCTCGATGTCGCGCATCCATTGAAACACTTTTTCAACAAAAATTTTCGAAAAAATTCAAAATTTTCCCACTTTTAGGCAAAAACAACCTTCAATACATTTTTATCATTTAAGTTACTTTTCTGTAGAGCTTCAAAAATTTTTCTGAAACAAAAAAATTTATGGGGGGGTCAGCGGCACTTTTTGGCCATTCTTGGGGGTCAGCACAGATCTGGGGGTCAAAACCCCCAGCAGACCTCTCCCTTAGCCCCGCGTGCATGGGTAATGTCTCAACAGCCCCACCAGTCCCAACAGCCCCACTCGTCTTAACAGCCCCACCAAAAATCCCAACAGCCCCACCAGCCCCACCGTTCCAACAGCCCCACCAATAATCCCAACAGCCCGACCAATCCTAACAGACCCATCAATCCCAACAGACCCACCAATCCCAACAGCCCCATCGTTCCAATAGCCCCACCGTCCCAGTAGCCCCGCCAGTAATCCCAGCAGCCTCACCATTACTGCAATCGCTATTATGCGATATAATAAAATCGGGCAAAATTAATTTTTTATGAAAGATATTTTTTGACTATTTCCCGAATTCGTATATTTTATCAAGACCATAAACGAGTGTGCAGGTTTACATTTTCAGAATAAGTCTACCTATGAAACTGGTAGACCTGTCAGAATTGAAGCTTCAGCATTTGTGCACAATCCAGGATTTTGCCTCATTCGAGTCATCTCGCAAGATTGGAACCCTGCTCATTATGGTCTACTGTACAATGCCAGAAAAAATGAAAAATGTTCTAGTGAAAAAAGGAAAGACAAGTGTTAAAATTAAATGAAAATCGAAACTTTCACGCTAATCTGCTTCAAAATAGCCAGAAAATGTGGATTAGCACAGTTTTTATGGTATTTTAACATTCATGCCAGTTTTTAGGTCAATTTTTGGCTCAAAACTTGTTCTACAGACCGGTCGTTCTGTGCGTCTATGATTATAACAGCGAACAAATTCTGTGGGTCTGGTGGATTAAAGTGACCGAGAAATGAGCTAAAAATAGAATTCTGGGGTCTAACATAATTTGGGTGATTTCCAGAATTTCGGATTGGGGGGTTAAACTCTTGTGCTTAGGACAGTTCGACTGTTGGAAAGGTAGGACTGCTGGAACGGTGGGACTGCTGGGAATTGGTGGGGCTCTTGGGACTGATGGGGCTGTTGGGATTATTAATGGGGTTGTTGAGACGGTTGGGCTGTTGGAACGGTGAGACTGTTGGGATTGGTAGGGCTGTTGGTAAAATGGTAAAATCCCGTAGCAAGAAGTTACTTGGGCTGTTGGGATTGATAGGGCTGTTGGGATTGGTGAGGCTGTTGGAATTGGTGTGGCTATTGGGATTATGGGTGGGGCTGTTGGGACGGGTGGGACTGTTGGGATTTTGGTGGGGCTCTTGAAATAATGGGGCTGTTGGGTTGGTGGGTCTGTTGGGACGGTGGGGATGTTGGGACTAGTGGGGCTGTTGTCGCAAAATCCGTTCATGTAGGGCTACAACTAATGAGATAACCTACCTAGAGTAAATCGTAAAAAAACAGAAAGAATGCCATCGTGCAAAAATAACTTTCTGATCTGTTTAACCAGATATGTGCTGATTAAACAGATCCAGATCCAGATAAAGATCGGGTTCTGATTCTCTGGCAGATCCAGATCCAAATCAGACAACTAGATCAGAAAATAACCAGATCCAGATCCAAATGATCTGGATCTGGATCTGAATCTGGATAAAGAGATCAGATCCAGATGATCTTTTACATCACTATGCATTAGGTACGCATGTGAATGACGAATGTAGGATATACTTAAAGTCTGTTTGACACAAGCTTAGGCATAAATTTTAAAAACAATGTCCGACAATACGTTGACAGATTGCGATTGTAGCATTGATTTGATATATAATTATCGTAATCTGTCGGCTTAATATCGGAAAGATTTTTGAAATTTATGCCCAAATTTATGTGAAACAGACTATATGGGGTGAGAGGAGCGGTGGTGCCCGAATTTTACTAAAAACAGTCAAACGTAGGTCCAAAAAATCAGCCCTTTACGTGCGAAATGACGTTTTTTACACGTGTTGCAATGTCTGCCTTCATGCGTTTATTTCTCGAAAAATGTTTGAATTTTTGACAATTTTGCTTGAAAAAATTATTGACATTCTATAATTTTAGCGAATATCTGGCGCAAAGCGTCGGAAAATTCGTGCAGTTATACTATAAAGAAGGTTTAGATGCTTGAATTACTCCTCCCAAATTTGTAGCCTTTGACGTTAAACTTTGAAAATTTTTAATTTGCTGTTTGCTTGTCAGTAGTATATGCTGGCCCTGGATCTGGATCTTATGGTTAAGTATAGGACACGTGTATATGCATAGGACACGTGTAAAAGTATAAGATATGTGTATAAGCATAGGCCGTGTCTATAAGTATACCTATTTTGTTTTTCAGGTCGACGGGAGGCGGAGTCAGGCCAAAAATGATATATCTAGTGTAATGTGTTGTGAATTTTCTATGTATGAAAATGTATGTGTATTTAAAAATGGTATAGCAATTTACACCAGCCTAAGTTTAAAGCGCCGAGTTGAGGAATCCCAAACCATCCAAGCTGAGCGTAAAGTAAACCTAAGCTATGTCTATAACTTTAAGCTGGGCCTATTGGAGACTTAAATCTAAGCTAAGGTAGGAGGAAAGAGTATACACCGGTTTGTAAGCCTAAGTGTAAAACTCGAGTTAAACCAAGATTAAACTAATATTATTGTATCTACATACAACTCGCACCCTTGCTAAAGTTAATTGTTGAGTGGAAACAGACTATAGCTTTTATCCTAGCAGAATTTGATATAAAATATGGTTATTGATACATTTTTCGAAAAAAATTTCATAAAATTCCTTCGTTTCATCGTTAAATTCATGCCAAAACTGGCACAACGATTCAAAATCTCTCATTTTAAGGTAATATTCCAATTCGTTAATAAATGACCGTTTCTCTCGCTTCTGTCTATACTCGGGTCTCATTTTCAACCAAAAGTACTTGCTCAACTTTCCTTCTTCCATGTATCCGTACTTTAAAATTTGTAAAACGATGTGTTTGTAGATACCTTCTCCTTTTGACGCCATTTTGATGTATTTTTATTATGGTTACCACGTATATTTATAAACAAAGTCTATAAATACTAGTAAATTCTGGGTAGGTACATACATACGTACGTATCTTAAAAAGAAAAATGGAGGCAGTAACTAAAGAAATTCAGAAGCAGGAAGAGGAGGCTACAGCAAAAATAGAGGAAGTAATACCGAAAAGGGGTGAAGTAAAAATTACGGAAAAAAGGCCTGAAAAAGTAATAAAAATGGAGGAAAAGTTACAATTTACAGACGAGGATGTAAAACCATATGGGAGGGCGATTCGGCCCCCTATTGAGCTGTGTGGCAAAAACCTGGATAGGCCTCTATGTAAATGCTAATGATTCACCTGTGTGAATATTGTCTGAATAAAAGTTCAATGAGAGATTTTTTCGAAACAAATTCAGGCGTGTGGTACATACATACAGACATATAATCACATATATATCACATATATCACATACATATAGAAAATTAAATTTTAAATTAGGAACCATATAGTGCTGGCCTCTAAAAAAACCAAATTTAAAAATTTAAAAATGTCTTACGGGTAATATTCAAATTTCTCTTGAAAAACGAAAAGTAAAATTTTTAATTTTTCCATATGTGAATCACATATATACAAAAATCACATATATGTAATTTTGTATATATGTGATAATCACATAAAAATGTATACATATAATTATTCCAAGTATATTATACATGGCCATCCTATTTTCCTATATGTTTTTCACAGCGAGTGCGA
>JAVLUZ010000627.1:415787-616954 GCA_036768485.1 Mermis nigrescens | reverse complement strand
CAATCTGAAATATAAAAGTCAATTTTGAAAATTAAGACTAATCCGGAGAAATCATTATGCGTACGTCTGGGTTATATTCTGTTTCCATATGTACTCACTATGCCGAGTCTGCTTTTGTCCTTTTGCGGAATGAATTTTGCTTATTTGTCGAATTTTACTATATAATTTAATTTTTAACGTCATTTGTCTTGCATGTTGGATTTTTTTATTTCATAACTTACATTTGCGTATCTTTTTAGATCTGTCTGGATACGAAAACCTGAATGTGATTAGCCATTTACAGCAAAAGCAAATGTACTGACCGAAAATTACGTTAAAGACGCGCGATGGGCCGAAATAACGCTTATTGATACCCTTACTGTGCTCTTTTAAATCCGAAATCGTTCAACAGCTAATATCTCGTGTGATTTAAATGCTCCTGTGCTAATATAACCGGACGGAAAATGATTACTAATTTTCTCTGTTTATTTCTCACTGACCGCAGAGGCGGCTTTGAATAATTTATTGAATGTATTGCTGATATTACATCGTGTTAAAAAAGGACTAGCTGTCTAGGCAAAAAGTTTATAACTGAAAAACTGAGACAATAAACTGAATTCAGATACCTAAAAATTTTACATCTTAGTTTCAAGATAAAAAGTTTCCTCTTTTAGAAATAGGCATTGTTGCAATGTTTCCTCCGTTTACGCTTAAAAACGTTTATATGTCAAAAAAATTATTTTAGCGTTTTCTGATTGAAACAGAATTTAAAAATTTTAAACCAATTCGATAAAGTAGAATAAATCGGAAATACTACTTTTCGATGCTGAGCCTCACGAAAACTGATTCTTTTACGTCAAAAAGTCACTAAAAAACGCTCAAACTGCAATAGGTCAAAAATTCTGGTACCAGCACCATAAGACAACAATTCCCAAGAAGGTTAAGCCCAGCACTTCCACCTCCACCTGCTGTCAAGAACACGTTTGGTGGGATCTGGATTCTCTAATCAAATAGACCCCCACCTGCCCAACTTTCTCTCAATACCGAAAATCTCTAGAATAATATTGTGTTGTTTTTTCGTTTTTCAGTGGCTCCGTACTAATTGATTGCGCTCGACGTTAAACGTTGAAAAATATTGTTTTTTATTCTTAAAATCAATATTCTAGCATTTTTTATTCATTAGGAAGTTTTGGATCCTCCCCAATTCAGCTGCTCCTGCTGAAGCTGAGGCACCATCCAGCGTTGCCTTTTCGTAGTTGCACAAAATTTGCGTTTATTGCTTATCGCTGACGTAATTCTTTTCGTTGTTTCTTTGTTTTGTTGTGCTCCAAAATCTTGGTTGAAACACGGAAACTAAATTTCATACTGCGAGAATAAGAGGCTTTTTAGAGACTCAGCGAAGTAAGTAGCGATTACTGAAGGAAATCGAAAGATTGTGATAAATGGCGGTTGATAAATCAATAGAAAATTATATATTGAAGTACCGGCTGCCCATTCCACCGCATGTGAACGTGGGGTAGATCTGTACCCCAGAAGTAGCTGGTTCTTGACTTATAGCTCTTTCAATTTTTCCCCCAGGGAAATTTCCCCCTGTCACTGAGCTGGTGCGCGCTTCCTCCCCGGGCAGGTCCGGGCGAGGCCCCCATGGTACAACACAGCCTATGTTACAGCATTGCGCCCTGAGCGAGAAAGCCACGCCCCCTCCGCCTATGCTATAACACAGGCTATGTTATAACACATGCGTCCTATTGAAACAGACCTTACTACTAGTGATCGACCGGGGCCCGGCCCCGGCCCCGGCAATCCCCGGCCATTTTTCAGCATCCCCGGCCCTGGCCGGGGCAAGGTCAAAAAATGGCCGGGGCCGGGAAAAAATTTAGTGTAATTCGTATTTTGTACAGGCTGTGATACTGGCACTTATTTATCAATGAGCAAGTGTTAATTTTGAGAACTGTACTGATTAGACCATATGTATACTTACTTAGTCCTTGTCATAAGTTTTCTACTGTGTATAAATGAGCTTTTAATGAATGAATGTTCAGGAAAATCTGCATATTTTCGATTCCTCCACTTAACTTATTTAAACTAAATGCTACTTTTAACTCATTCATTCATAGCTATGGCTAAAAGATTTAGAGTTGACAAATACGTTCTATTTCTAGTTAGAAATTGTACGTTTTTAACAAACTATTTCTACAAAAAACACTTTTACATTCATTTGAATGGGAACCGTGTGCTTTAAAACGCGTTTCCTGTGTAATAGTTATTAGGACCGAGGTTAATTATAGGCGAATATAAACTACGCTGCAGAATTGCGTCCGATCCGATAAACTAAATATGTCTCAAATAGTTTCCTAGGGTCCAGAGTTGAGGGAGGGGTGAAATCCCAATTTGGAGGACCAGAAAATTAGTGGCAAAACAGGGTCTTTTGACTTTTAATTGTATATTTTAGCTAATTTCTGAGTTTCTAACGCCAAGAATTACTAAAATTGTCTCAAAACGGCGCGAAGCGCCTAAAATTTGACATTTCTGCATTCTAAATTTAAATTTTGCCATTTAAAAGATGTATAGGACAGACAATTTTTCATATCGGAGGGAAATGCCCAAAAATTTTTGGAATTTTATACCTTTTTACAGTTTTTATCTTCCCAAAAATCTTTGTACATGTACAAAGATAGTCCTGGTCTTTGTACATCGGGAAAAATCTTTGGCGAATACAAAAAACACTCTTTTGTACATGTAAATTTTTGTATACTTTAATATGGTACAGTAACGATTTCAGTGTGGTAGTAGAACATAGTTTTTCGACCTTTAGTAGTGTATTTGGCTAATTTTTGGGTTCCTGAATATTTGACATTTTTCCATTTTTCCATTCTAAGCGCAGTGTTGCTTATTACAAGATTTAATTCGCATATTACAATTTTTGTAATATTTCTCATTTTGTAGCACAAGTTGTTTTAGCTTTCTCAGTCGAGTTTTATGTGTGAATTCCATCAGAAGCTCAAAAAAATTTCGGCACTTCGCGCCGAACTATCAACTAAATTCAGGCCGAATTATCACATTTAGAAGCACGGTCTTTTTGTATTCGGGGAAGATTTTTGCTGATGTAAATAGACGTTTCAGGACCGTCTTTGTACATGTACAAAGATTTTTGAAGAACAAAAACTGTAAAAAGGTGTAGAATTCCTTATTGAAAATTCTACCATTTGAAAGATTTTCAAAGGGGGGGGTAAGCGGCTGCAAAATGGAGCCGCTTACCCCCTTCCCCTGAAAATAGCCGAGGAATATACATGTGACAGAGGATTTGGGCCATCCCCCATCTCCGCTTTGAAGCCCCGAACTTCCTTGAAAGTCAGAAAATATTTAACCACCCTCCCCCATTTTTTGGCGAAAGCCTGTGCTTTTTTGGCTATTTTTATGCGTTTTTACCATTTTTGATCTAGTCGCTAACCCCTCCTTCTAAAAATGGCGCGGGACCCCTACCCTAGATTTCCAGCCGTTACATGTAAGTATACTGAGGAACCTCATAAAATTTTAAGCGATTACATGCATGTTTTATAGTGATAGTTTATCTATTTACTCTAGCTCACATAATAAAATAATGTATCACTTCGTGAAATTCTAATAGTTAGGTACACTTTTGCCACACTAAAAAATTAAGTTCAAAAAATTCAAAAGGTTTTCACCAAAAATCGTCTGACAGTGACTTGTGTCTTGGACCCTGAGGGGGTAATACCCCTCCCCATATGGGAGGGAATGTGTGATGTCTCATTTATTACATCGAATACCTATTGCATCCAATTGCTACAGCAGCAGTAGCCGTAGCTAAGATTCGAATGACACAGAGTGTGCTAATAGCAGCGACATAGACCTTATTGATGATTCAGACAATGAAACACTAGACTAAATTTGTTTCTTGTGACATAAATAGTAATAAAACTTGATATGAAAAGCCATTTACTACTGAATGGAGCAATCGCTCATTATTTCTTTCCTATGCCCCCCACCCCAAGTATGTGTCATGCAATAATATTTTCCTTGTCTGACCCCGGCCAGCCCCGGCCCCGGCCCCGGGCCGGGGCGCGGTTGTTTCCAGCCCCGGTACCGCCCCGGCCCCGGCCAAAAAAGTCGCCCCGGTCGATCACTACTTACTACTCCCAGAATCCAAAAGAGTTACAAAGTCCCGATTTGTTTAAATATTTTTTCCCAATTTTTTATTCTACAAAATGTTTTCCATTCAACTCTATGAAAATCGTCGCAAAGTTTTTTCGCCCTCCGCACTTTTCGACCCCTGTTACAATTTTTCAACTCCACAAAATTGCCCCTCTCGCTCAAGCGTCAAATGCCGCTATGTCCTCTTCATTCATATTGAACGTACTATGAATAAATATTCTAATGTGTATTTTATATCTTTCACGATGCTCCCCTGAAACAAAAAGGGTCAATTTTTCATGAAACCATTGGATAAGCAAAACAGGCACATCTAAAAATAGCAAAATTATTTTCTAAAAAAGGCATATTGAAATTGAGCGACACCACATTGTCCGAAAATCAATAAGGGCGCAAAACTTTTTTGAAAAACGGATTTTCAAGCCAACTGACTAAGAGCAGCAAAGGGAAAAGGGAAAGCAGGGTAAGATCGAATCAGAAGACATTAAAAACGAACATTTTTTTCAGAAACTTCCTCAATCAAACCCAGGGGCGCAGCTGTGGGGATGGGACCACACCTGGGCGTGGGGGATTCAGGAGGTATGCACCCCGCCCCGAGAAAGATAAATAGCCCTCAGAAACCAAAATAACCCCCCATAAGTCAATTTTTATTTTTTGTTTTTTTCGCAATTTTTTGATGCCAAGGGATAGTGCTCGATGAGGAACTTTGAAAAATGGTGGTTGTTCGCCATACCAACATTTTTGAGGTTATTTTTTGACCTATGAAAAATATTGCACTTTCTCCTAGAATTTTGGTGCCGCCCACCTATGTTTGAGACCATACATGTACAGATTGTGAATTGAGGGGAAGGGAGATTAGACCCAAAAATCTTTTAACTGCCTTTTTTGGGCTAAAAAACGATGGATACACGTCAAAAACACTGTTTTTTATGTTTCGGTCAATGCTCCTTATGACATAAGGACAGAAAAACCTTTGAAAGCATGTGACAGAATTAGTGTTGTAAAAGATGTCTTTATCTTTATCTTTTTAGCAAGATAAAGATAAAGATAAAGATATCTCTATCTTTATCTTGACGGATTTTTATCTTAATCTTTAAAACCACAGTCTATCTTTATCTTTATCTTTATCTTTTTGATAGGAATTTATTTTGCAAAAAAGATAAAGTACTTATGTACATAAGTTAGCATGTAATCCAAAATGCAGATTTGACGTGAAATATTTAGAAGCATTCAAGTTTTACTGATACAAGAAAATAAAAAAACGATTGTTCAAACCCTATGGCGTGCGGCTTAAACTAATGCCTGTATATCAACATAAGTAAGCGGAAGTGATGCCAATCGAAGCAGGAGTACTACTAGCACCCACGTTAATCTAAGTCCAAGCCTAGGGAACATAGAGAAATATGAGAAAATCAATAACTGTTGCGACTATACTTTGTACAGGCCGCACAGAGCAGGGTTTTGATGCTCGTGAAAAGAAAGAAGTGACTTGCTGTCTGCCAGTAGTAGGTGGGTCAGTCAGATACCGCGGGCAAACCCTAAACATATATTTTTGTGTGCTTAATGCCTATCACCTCTTTGATCCCAGATGGAAAAATTAGGGCATTCAGTTGGCTGCTTTACATCATCCACTCTCGTTTATCGCACTTCACAAACATCATCCTCCTGGGTCCAGGCGACCATATTCATATATGTACACTTTATCTTTATCTTTTTGGTTCCTTTATCTTGCAAATTATCTTTATCTTTTTTAATTTTTTATCTTTATCTTTATCTTTTAAATTTTAAAATTTCAACTTTATCTTCATCTTTTATCTTGCAAAAAATCCTTATCTTTTACAACACTAGACAGAATATAGTCAAAAAATATGTACATGGCGCGAAGCGCCGAAAATTTGAGACTTTGAGCGAAAAAATAAGCAAAAAATTCTTAAAAAGACAGTTGTTGCAATTTTACAAAAAAATAACAATTTTATGGGTCGCAGCGCAGCTATTTGGGGGATCAGTATCTATTCGGGGGTACCCCACACAAACCCTCCTCCCCAAAAACATATATGGTAGGGACTAGTCCTCCAAAACCCTTAAAATATGAATACTTTCAACAAGGGTCCCCAGAAAAAAAATTGAAATTTCTCAAGGTGGATCTGGAAAGACTGCTAGAATAGATTTAAGCAAACTTTTTAAGCTGATAAGCCCGAACTTTTTGGGCTTCGTTTGCCTTATTTATTTACACGTTCGTGCAACATATATAAATATTTGTGTATTATTATCGAAGTCGAGTTAAATTTTCTAAAACTTTTCCTTTTCCAGTGAGTCCGTCATGGTTAAGGAAGCTCAAGACAGCGTGATTCTGACAAGAGTCTCTAAAAGCCGTTATATAAAAATCGCCCCATCTTTTGAGGAATTCGTCGAGAATTTAAAACAGCAGGTAGCAAATTCTGGGAAGGTCTGAAAGGATGAAATCGCGGAAAAATCAAAAATTCAAGCCGAGATGGATTTTTTCGATCGCAATTCCATGCGTGGGGAGTAAGTTATGTTGGACTTGGAACAAATTCCCCAAGAAAACTAGCAGTGATCTTGGACGACTCGCTGAGGAGGCAATGCGACCTAATAAGGCACTCCAACCGATTTCCTGAAAGTTCCCTAACATTCAGCGCCACCATACGTGGGCAGCAAGAAAATTCTGGGGGGGGGTGCAAGAATTTTTGAAGGTCAAAAAATGGCCTTAAAAATGGTGGTATGGCGATAAAAACACAATTTTTCGACGTTTCTCATCAAGCACTATCCATTGGCATCAAAAAATTGCGAAAAAAGACGGAAAAAATTTTCAAAAATTGAATTCTGGGGGTATTTAGATTTCTGGGGGGGTATTTTTGTTTCTGGGGGTGCATACCCCCCAAATCCCCTACGCCCAGGTGTGAGCGCCACTAATCGGTTTCTTGAAAATCCTCCTTGGCAAGATTACGACGATTATAATATTCCCTTGATTAAATTTTTCAAAACAGGAGTGTATGATTCCAACATTCTTATATGCCCTTCTCGATGAACCCCCATTATAATGAAGTCCTGGAAATGCACTAAATGGGAAGAAATTTCACAGTAAAATGGGTGAGTCGCGCTGCTTGATATTACTAGCTTTAGCGAAAATCCTTTGAAATCCAAGTCTGAGCCCAAAACTTGTCCCATCCTGAAAGAGTTTGACGTGGAAATGAGATGGAGCAACTGCACGACGTACCTACCTACTAGTGTTGCAAAAGATAAGGATTTTTGCAAGATAAAAGATAAAGATAAAGTTGAAATTTTAAAATCTAGAAGATAAAGATAAAGATAAAAAATTAAGAAAGATAAAGATAATGATAATTTGCAAGCTAAAGGAACCAAAAGATAAAGATAAAGGTAAAGTGTACATATGTAAATATGGTCGTCTGGGCCCAGGACAATGATGTTTCTGAAGTTCAATAAACGAGAGTGTGTGATGTAAAGCAGCCAACTAAATGCCCTAATTTTTACACCTGAGATCAAAGAGGTGATAGGCATTAAGCGCACATAAATGTAGGTTCGGGGGTTTTACCCGCGGTATCTGACAGACCCACGCACTTCTTTCTTTTCACAAGCATCAAAACCCTGCTCTGTGCGCCTGTACAAATTATACCTAGTCGCAACAGTTATTGATTTTTTAAACTTCTCTATGTTCCCTAGGCTTGGACTTAGATTAATTTGGGTAGTAGTAGTAGTACTCCCGCTTAGATCAGTACCACTCCCACTTACTTAGGTTGATATACAGGCATTAGTTTGGGCCGCATGCTATAGGGTTTAAACAATAGTTTTCTTTTCTTTTCTTGTATTACAATAAAACTTAAATGCGTCTAAATGTTTTTCACGTCAAACCTGCATTTTGGATCACGTGCTAACTTATGTACATACTTTATCTTTTTTGCAAGATAAATTCCTATCAAAAAGTTAAAGATAGCCTGTGATTTTTCCAAAAGATAAAGAAAAGAATCGTCAAGATGAAGATATCTTTATCTTTATCTTGCTAAAAAGATAAAGGTAAAGATATCTTTTACAACACTACTACCTACCCCTCTGAAAAATTTTCGTTCCGGATGTTGAACTACTTCGTACCTCCGGAAAATTTATGCAGAAATTTATCAGGAAATTTTTATTTTATGCATTCAAAAAGCCCCTTCCCGGACTCACACAAGCAAATCGTTCGATGAATTTGGAAATTTGGAGCTGGTTTAAATCTTAAACAACTAATCCTATCCGCTTCCTGGGCGATTGCCTATTATTTCCTTCAGAATAATCTTTCCAAAAAAATCGAAGAGCCCGGAAAGCAGCCATTTCAAAGCTATTTTGTTGTTGAGAAATTAGCAATTCGGAGAAGTGAGCGATTCAGCCGTTTTTGGACTGAGCTAATAAGTAGTTATGCTGAAGCCGAGGGCTAAAAACCCGTCCGAATGCATAAAGTTGAGTTTATAGTCGTAGTAGGTAGGTACCTGTTCATTATTTCATCCGTATGATTAATTTTTTTATTTCTAACTATATGTTGAATTTAGCGCCGATTAACTTTATTTTTTTATTGAGAAAATCAACGTATACAAATAAAAGTTCGACTAAGAAACTGGCTAACAATCGAGTTACACCAAGGAAATTTCAGCCGAAACAAAAATTGATTACACGTCGCACCACGACACGAAATAACGCGAAATATATCGTACAACACATAAGGATACAAAGCCCATACATTGGCAATACGTAGACGCGATCAGCATAAATAAAACGATGTGTAGCCAATAATCATGTAGACTCAACACGGACCTACGGCGACCATTTAAAATTGATAAACGAAATCGGATTCGGTGGAAAATATAGCGACCCTGGATTACAATTGCATTTACTTTACACTTTTAGCCAGTGTCGCGCTAAATTTCGTTTAATCAAAAATATAGATCGAGCAAAACACTAGCCATACGTGTAAATTTCTGACTTTGGACCAGTTTACACAACATAACACTAGAAAGTTCGAGAAAAAAAGATGAAGCCAATAATCCCTAAACGCAGTCCTTTACAGTAATCGCAAACGTACGAGATAAAAAATGTAAACGAGACAAATCAGTTTACGCAAGTTGGTGATTTAAAAAGCGCGCCCCATGGTTTACACTACTTTAGAATCATCGATTAGAACCCGACTTCGAATGTTGTATCAGCCATTGCAGCGTAATGTCTGCATGATTAACAAACAGGTTTTGTTTACACTAAAATTACTTTAGGGATTGGGTCGAGTCGGTAATGATTTGACCCAATATAATTATTTCTAAACCAATCGAGTAGGGCGTACGAAATGCGTAAAATATAATAAATATTTAATAATTAAATTAATTGCTAAATAATTAATTACAGTAAGACGGAATAACGCCCCTTTCACTCATTTAAAATGACAATAAATAATGAGGAAAAGAACTCTACACTCAAATTCATTAGGTTACAGAGTTATGTACGGGTCATTTCTTTTTTGCTTCCCTGTTTAGGAAGTGAATTATTTTTCATTCCGATTTTGATGCAAAGAAGGCCAACTGAAATCGATTTACCGTTCTAGTCAAAAATAATACTTTTTTTTTCAAAATTGAGTAAGTCGAATAATTAATTGGATTTATAAAAAAAATATTATTTATTTCGTAAGAAAAATAGGTAAATTATGGGTTATAACAGCTGTCCAATCTCTCAATTTTTAATAAAACGAGCCAATTTTAAATTTAAAGTAAGCAGCATATTGCAATTAATTAAAAAATTAAAATAATAAAAAATTAATTAATAATAGTTACATACTAATAAATATTTAGTCGACTACTCAATAAGCCGCTAAATTTGCGTTTTGGCTTCCAAATTTATAAATACATAAGTAACTTACTTCGCTATGAACACGGTACTGTGCTTTTTATTATTATTTTTGGTTTCTCGCCGAATCTTTTTAATTTTATCGAACCGAAAAGGCCTCTCATTAATTTGAAAATTGTAGCCTACACTTAATAGTTTATTCTATCATTCATTCGACGTATTAATCTAAAAAGAAAATTTGACCAACGTCGACACGGCAAAAAAAATCGTTAAATTCGATTGTTAGACCCTCAAAATCGTTTTACGATTACCTTAAAGTCTGAGTAATCAATTAATGAATTTAATGAAAAATAAAAATAAATTATAACGTTATTTAATTAATTTTTTAAATTATTAGAATAGAATAATTAATCAAAAATTAGAATAACTGATTTATAATATCTATTAAGTCAGCAGTTAACAAGACTTTTAGAGCCGACCATTGGAGGCGGCACCAAATTCTGGGGGGGTAAGTTTTTTGAAAGGTCAAAAAATGGTGGTTTTAGCGAAAAAACACCATTTCTCAACGTTTCCCATCGAGCACTATCTATTGGCATCAAAAAATTGCAGCAAAAAAGAAGAGCTTTCTCGGAGGAGGGGTACATACCATACCTGGGCGTGGGGGGTTCGGGGGGTACGCTCCCCCAGAAACCTAATACCCCCCAGAAATCAAAGTACCCTCCCCAGAATTCAATTTTTGAAAATTTTTTCGTTTTTTTTCGTAATTTTTGATGCCAATGGATAGTGCTTGATGAGAAACGTCGAAAAATGGTGTTTTTATCGCCATACCACCATTTTTAAGGCCATTTTTTGACCTTCAAAAAAATCTTACCCCCCCCCAGAATTTTCTTGCTGCCCACGTATGGTGCATACCATACCTGGGCGTGGGGGGAGTTAGGAGGGTATGCACCCCCCGAAAACAAGAATACCCCCCCCCCCAGAAATCAAAATACCCCCCAGAATTCAATTTTTGAAAATTTTTTCCGTTTTTTTCGCAATTTTTTGATGCCAATAAATAGTGCTTGATGAAAAACGTCAAAAAATAGTGTTTTTATCGCCATACCACCATTTTTAAGGCCATTTTTCGACCTTCAAAAAAATCTTGCACCCAGAATTTTCTTGCTGCCCACGTATGGTGCATACCCCCTAACCCCCATCCTCCTCACGCCCAGGTTTTGAGCCGACCCATCAATCTTCGATTAAAAATGCCAAAATTTACTCTTTTCAACCATTTAAAATTAATTTAATTCAGGATAGGCCCAAATCTTCGTTTTCCAACCAAATTTAATTTAAAAAATGCCAAAATTCTCCGTTTTAACTAAATTTTAATACAAAAAGCCGAAATTCTCGTTTTTAAACGAAATTAGATTTTTAATTTTTCAACTGAATTTGAATCGAATGAAAAATTTTTGCTTTTCGGCCAGGCTTTAGTAATGACTAAAATTTTCGTTCTTTAACCAAGCTTAATGATAGAAAAAGCTAAAATACGCGTTTTTACGCGAAGTCTAATGAAAAAATGATCATAATTGTAGCTTTTCAATCAAATTTACAGTTGTCGCCATGAAAGGTGACGCGCTATCACCCTCAGAATTATAATAGTTGGTGCGTCGCGAGCGCCGCGTTTCGTCAATCATGCGCTATTATCTCTTTTTTATTATTATACGCCATTAATCTGTATCATCCCGTTAATCTGGCGATGCGAACGACGCAATTTGGCTATTAATAGCGCAAACAAGAAAAAGCGCACGCGTGAAAGCTGAAGCGCGCACGTGAATGTCGTTCTATATTTAGGCGAGCCAACATTAAAATCAATATTTTTGCACGCTGCCGACGGACGATGAAGAATTTTGCAGAGAGGTACGCAATGCAGAGCGATGTACGCAGCACTGATTGAGGAGTTTTTAAACATTTTCGGATTGATTTATAAAAAAACCTCTAAAAATGCTATTGAAGTTTTTTAGATGACTTATTATATAAATAATAATTAATAAACAGTGCTCGGCTTGCAAAAATATTGATTTTAATGTTGGCTCGCATAAATACAGAACGACATTCACGTGCGCGCTTCCCGAATCCGCGTCAGGGTTGCCCAGGAGAATCTAAAATTTTCAGGAGCAGGAGCAGGAGAATGGGCTTTTCAGGAGAAGTTGTAAACATGCAGGAGAATGCAGGAGAATTTTAAAATGTCAGGAGAATTCAGGAGAATCCTGAAAATCTAGGAGAATTCAGGAGAATTTTCAAAACTTAAACACCAAGTTATAATGATTATCATACATTAACCTCCTTGCTGTACTTACTGTAGTTAGTTAGTTGCTTCACATTAAGACTTTATTTCGTTCATAGTTAAGACCTAAGTGTTAAGTTATAACTATATCCAAATAAGTTTCGTGCTTCCGTAGTAAATCATTCATTCATTCATTTATTTATTCACTTAATATCACAAAGTGCAGAAATACATAGCTTTACACACCGTCTAATTGTTTTTATCAGTTTCATAGACGTTTGGCAACCCCATCAAATCACTAACGGGTAAACTGGATAGATGGAAAGAACATTTTAGCCAATTGCTTAACCGCCCACACCCCACAAGCCTAGACAAAAGGCTGATGGAGAACGTGGATCTGAAATTTTCAAAGCACAATTAATGATCATCCTCCAACTGAAGAGGAAATCAGAATATCAATAAAAAGACTCAAGAACCGGAAGGCTCCAGGTGTGGACAACATCCCTGCTGAAGCTTTAAAAGCTGGAGGAGAGGCAATAGTCAAACAACTAAAAGGCGTATACTCGACCATCTGGAACAAAGGCACAGTGCCTCAAGACTTTAAGGACTCAATTATCGTACCAATTCACAAAAAGGGAGACCCAGCTACCTGCAAAAACTATAGAGGAATAAGCCTGTTAGCAACATCGGGAAAACTTCTGACCTCTACAATCCGATCCAGACTACTCATTGTTAGAGAAACTAACTGCAGGGAAGAGCAGGCTGGTTTCAGGCCTGGAAGAGGTTGCACCGACCAAATATTCACACTTAGGCAACTAACCGAATCGCGCCTACGCTGTAAAAAGGACACATTCTTGGTATTTGTGGATTTTGCATGCGCATTCGATAGCATAGACCATTCGTCCTTATGGTGCGCCCTCAAAAATGAATCAATCCCGCATGCCACACTTAGTATTCTCAAGGCCTTCTACGACGGTGGAATGAGCAGGGCAAAATATTTGGGAAATGTGTCCTCACCATTCTCAATTACCACTGGCGTTAAACAGGGATGCATTATTTCGCCTATGTTGTTCAACGTGACTATGGACTGGATTCTCAGAAAAGCTTTCGACGACATGCCAGGTGTACAAGTCGGAGCTAATTTGTCTCTCTACTGATTTAGTATACGTCGACGACATTGTATTTTTGCCGAAACAGCTCAAGCCGCACAAAATACCTTGAATGCGTTACAAGTGAATGCCAACAAACTCGGCCTGACAATAAACAGCGAAAAAACTAAATTTATTCTCACGGGCACACAACCGGCCATATTACAACTTGATGGCAAACCAATCGAAAGGGTGGATGCATTTAAATATTTGGGATCGGTTATCGATAGTTGGACGAATAGTAGCAACTAGCGACATCAGAAACCACATTGGGAATGCCATGTCAGCATTCACTTCACTAAAAGTGTTTGTGGAACCAAAAGACGTTACCATCACAACAAAAATGAGAATTTTTATGCTTCCATCCGGACAATTTTGATGTACGGCTCTGAGTCGTGGACTCTGCTTAAAAGCGTATGCACATATTAGAACGTTTTTCAACTTCGATGTCTTTACAGCATTTTGCACATAAATCTACGAGACCGATGGGAGAATGAAACTGTGCTGCAAGATGTAATGCAAAAACCAAACCAGTATTAGAACTCTACTTAAAGCGACAGCGGCTCAGGTGGTTTGGACATGTCTGCCGCATGAACAACACCCGACTACCCTATCAGTTAATTAACTCCAAGCGGCCCACGAGGTGGAAAATCTCCGAGACGCCCCTAAGAAAACATGGTTGACACAAGTGGCACAAGATGTTCAGCCGCTCCACTTCTCAATCATTGATGCCCAACAAGCAGCCCTGAACCGCGATCAATGGCGTGCTGTAATCCGTGATACACTGCCTTTGGCCGCCACAGCTCGACGGTGCGTTGCCCTACCAGCGTCATTGAAGCTTATGGTGTTTAAGTCAAGTCAAGTAAGTCATAGACGTTTGCAAACACCGTTTTCACTTTTTGGTCTATTTGTCAACCAAAATTTTGGGAAATGGAAAAAATTTTGGGCTTGGTTGGCATTTGTGGAAACTTTTTGTAATGTTAAAAATGCGTTTTGAGAGTTAAAACTTCAAAAATTTTTCGGCGCTTCGCGCCATATTGATTAAATTCTTACTTATTAGTAATCCTTAAGCCGGCGCCGCGCCAATTGCAGCATTTTTATCGACAATCTGGTCTAGAACTTCACTACGATTGAAAATCCTTATCTTCTGCACGGATTCGGTTAGTTTTTGTAATGCAAAAATGCGTTTTAGAGAAGTAAAACTACAAAAATTTTTCGGCGCTTCGCGCCGAATTGAGTTAATTCTTTTTTGTTTTTAATATTTGAGCCGCGCCGCGTCAACTGCAGCATTTTTATCGAAAATTTGATCTAGAACTTTACTACGATTGAAAATCCTTATCTTCTGCACGGATTCAGTTAGTTTTTTTAATGCAAAAATGCGTTTCAGAGAGGTGAAACTACAAAAATTTTGCGATTTAATTCTTACTTGTTATTGATGTTTGAGCCGGCGCCAGCTCAATAGCAGCATTTTTATCGATAATCTGGTCCTAGAACTCCACTACGATTGAAAATCCTTACCTTCTGCACAGTTTTTGAGCTAAAATTTCAAAATTTTCTAGCGCTTCGCGCCATTTGATAAAATATAATTTTAAATGTCAAAAACGACTTCAGAATTAGCTAAAATGCTTTACTGAAGGAAGGAAATTAAGTTTCAACATAAATAACGTTACTGATCATGATATTCTTGTAGAGCGTGAAATTTTTATACAAAAAGTGCATCAAACACTGCTATTGCATGTGTACATAAAATTTTCCACGTAAAAACACTGATTTTTCAACACAGGCGCTCTATTTTTGAACGTTTTCAGACCTCCCAAAAAATGTGGAAAAAAGTGGAAAAAATTTTGGGTTTGGTCTATAATGTCAACCAAATCGCTGGGAAAAAAAAACGGTGTTTGCAAAGCGCCTATAAACATTTTTTGATATATTTCAAAACGTAAGGATTTGCTTGCTACTGAAGTACATACAATTAGTAATAAAGTATTATTTATTTTTTCAAAAGACATTGCAAACAGGGCTCTTTCCAGAAATTTTTGATGATGTAAGTGCAACTGAAAATTGACGGTCACTGTTTTAAGCACAGAAACTGTTTTTTCGAATAATGTGTATTGTAAACAATGCGACCTCTTTAGCTTAGGCCCTTGAGCAGTATATCCTGATGAAGATCAGGAATCTGTTATTGAATGTTTGTCAGCTGTTGATGTTGAATAAAATGTTATACATTTGTAGGTGCAGCATTAGTCTTCCATTATTTTTGCATCTGCCTGTATAATGCAGATATGCTCCATGAGCTTTTTGTGGAGAGAATTAATGTTCATTATTTAGCCTTGAGTGTCCTTAGGATTAACAGGCAAGAGATCAGAATAAAATAGTTAGGTGAACCAAGGTAAATTGGCCTAAGCATGCTTGATATGCATGTGTACACTACAATTGTAGATCTGCTGTACAACCTTTCCTGCAAAATATAAGCCAGGAGAATTTTCAGGAGAATCAAAATATTTTTCAGGAGAATTGCAGGAGAATTTTTCCCCAATTCTTACCTCTGTGCAGGAGAATCTGAATTTTGGGACCTGGCAACATTGATCCGCGTGCGCGCTTCCTTCTTGTTGGCGCTATTAAAAGCTAAATTGCGCCGTCCGCATCGCTAGATTAACGGGTTGATACAGATTAATGGCGTATAATAATAAAAAAGAGATAATAGCGCATGATAGACGAAATGCGGCGCTCGCGACGCACCATCCATTATAATTCTGAGGGTGATAGCGCGTCATCTTTCATGGCGACCAACCACTGTAAATTTAAAAAATGCAAGATTTTAAACCAAATTTTTTAAAAAAAACTCAGAATTCGCCTTTATCACCTAACTTGATTTGAAAAACGCCAAAATTTGCCCTTTTTTGAAAAAATTCAATTTAAAAAAGTTTTGATGCCCAAACCAAAATTTAAAAAATGCCACAAAATTTTTCTTTAATTAAAAAAAGCCAAAATTTTTATTTTTACAATCAAATAATAATTATTATTATATTAGTTTATTGCACAAAAAACAAATACAGTAGTTAACCTATATTATCCTTCTCTTTGCACGATATCGAATAGCAACAAATTTCTCTGTTCTGAATGGACGACAGGTTCCTAAAAATAGAAATTTAAAAGATTTAATAGAAATTAATTTAAAGCCCAATTATTTAATTTAATTGAAAAATAGATCGATTTACAATCGTTCGATCATTTGCTTTTCATCTAAAGCGTTGCTGAGGTCCTTTTTGTTGCCCAAAACCAGGACCGGAATGCCCTCCAACTGCGGTTTGTCCAACAACTGCTGCAATTCGTTGCGGGAAGCGTCCAATTTTTCGTGGTCGGCCGCGTCCACCATATAACTGATCGCAAAAAAAACAAATTACAAAATAAAATGATTAATTTAAAAAATCCATTTTTTATTTTTATTTTTTTTACTTTTTTATTTTTTTTATTTTTTCCATTTTTTATTTCAATTTTTAATTTCCTAATTTTCGCATACTTATAACAGGAGGTATAAAAAATTTTGAGAGATATTTTGGCCAAAAAAAAACTTTGATAAAAAAAACATTAAAAAGCAAGTTTTCGCCAAAAGTCAGGGAGAGCTTACGTGTAATCGGAGTATGGGGATCCATTTCCCAAAGTCGGTCAATCTCCAAATCTCGCCATGTCAGAAATTTCCGACTTTCTAAATTTTTTGGCAAAAAGAGCCTTTTTGGCAATTTTTAGGTGTTTTTTGCCGTTTTATGCTTTTTTTACCATTTTTAGCAAAACGTTTAAGGGTTTCTAAAATTTGCCCACAACCGTCATTCAAAATTTCGAGCTAGGAAACGAATGGGCGAGGAATAAATGACGTCAAATTTTCCAGGTAAGAAGTGACCGACTTTGGGAGGGTTGTTGTGAAGTCAGCCGTTTTTTTGTACATAAGCTATCTCTTTTGGGCCAAAAATGTCTTAAAAATCGCTTAGAAAACAAATTTTTGGAGTAAAATCGGAGGTGGTAAATAGTGATGAAACGGGTACCCGGATCCGGATCCGGTATTATCCGGATGTTTTCAGAATCCGGATCCGGATCCGGAAGTTTGAATTTTAACTACCCGGATCCGGATCCGGAACTTTGAATTTTAAGTACCCGGATCCGGATCCGAAGTTAAGCGACGCAACAATTTATTCTGCGCGTGCATATAAATGAGGCGAATTTGATTGACAGTACACTTAAGCTCGATTCGTGCATTGCTCAACTTTGACAATAGAATTTGTTTTACTATCTGTTTTAACTAAAGCCGACAGGCGCCACGAGCCATTATTGCCCAAAAACGGCTACGTGACTTGAAATATTTCGCTTCATTTAAAATGTCCACCCGACTCACTACAAATTGTCACACTCCACGGTTTTATTAACGTGTCAGAAGATAACCGTTTTTATTTAAAATCGTTTCATTACAATCAATTATAATGATGATAGCGAGGGATAATGATAATGACAAATGAGGTACGTTTATAATGATAAAGATAGGCGAGTATGATAGCGAACATATTTAATTTAGGATGATAATGCATATCAACAGTACATTAATGCGTTGCACAGTTTAGGATCATTCATATTGGATCCGGATCCGGAAGTTTTGTAAACGTGGATCCGGATTCCGGACCCGGATCCGGAAATTGTAGAAAATAGGATCTGGATCCGGAAGTTGTAGAAGTAGGATCCGGATCCGGATCCGAAATTGTAAAATTAGGATCCGGATCCGGATAAATTGAAATTGAGGATCCGTTTCATCACTAGTGGTAAACATTACACACAATCTCAGCTTTTGGGCCGAGGGGCGGATCGGTTTAATTTATTATTATTTTATTTTATTTGTTTATTTATTTTTAATTTTATTTTAATTACAAATTTTCCGATTATTCTTTCATTCCATCGTTAACTACAGAAATTAACTCACACTATGGCGTTCACTCCACGGCAATACCGTTCCCACATTGACCTAAATCGTGGCTGGCCACCAATGTCCCACAGCTGAAAAGACGGAAGCTGCAAGATTTTGGTAAACAACGATATACGCCATGAAACATGACGCACAATAATCATCAGATTTATATTAGATGATGCGTTACGCGCGCCGCGTTTTGTCTATAATGCATTATCATAGCTACTGTTTTATTATTATAGGATATTTGTCGGTATCATGCCGTTAATCTGGCGATGCGGACAGCGCAATTTAGCTATTAATAGCGCCAACAAGAGAGGAAGCGCGCACGTGAATGCCGGAAAGCGCGCACGTGAATGCGGAAGCGCGCACGTGAATGCCGTCCTATATTCAGGCGAGTGCGCGCACGTGACAATGCCGTTCTATATTCAGGCACGTGCGCGCTTCTGGCATTCACACGCGCACTTCCTTCTTGTTGGCGCTATTAATAGCTGAATTGCGCCGTCCACATCGCCAGATTAAGGGCATGATACAGATAAATATCCTATAATAATAAAAAAGAGATGATAGTGCATTATAGACGAAACGCGGCACTCGCGACGCATCATCTAATATAAATCTGACGATTATAGTGCGTCATGTTTCATGGCGAGCACTGTATGTGCAACCAAGTGAAGATTCAAATTTTAAAATTCAAATACGATAATAATTGGTTGCTAAATTATAACAGTGGTAATAATAACAGGTTGTACCCAGTGGCGGATCCGGGACTTTCCTAGGGAGGGGCTTGAGTTCTAACTTCTCATAAAACATTCAAAAATAGGTCCAAAAATTTTACCCTTCACGTGCGAAATAGCATACTATCGGCATTATAACGTCGTCTATTTTTATTTATAAATCACTTTTGGAGCATCATTTTTATGAGATCTTTCGAAATTCTTGACAATTTCGAGCTAAAAATCGTTAAATGTCTTCGACATTAACGAAAATCCGACGCGAAGCGCCGCGAAAATTCGAGAAATTTAGACGGAACGTTGAGAAGCTCGATTTGCTTTATTTGCAACATTTGACGCAGAACGTCGAATATTTTAAAAAAGTTTTTGCTTAAGAATAAAATAAATCAACGCTGAATTAGCCTGTTTCTGCATTTTAAATTGGTTTAAAATCTAGGCCGTGAGCAAAAAACTTTTTTAATCTTTTTTCTGGACATTGGTGAGAACCCCCAAACTCTCCAAGATCATGTATGGCCGACAGTTACACTTTTGGGGGGAGAGCGAGTAAATGGCCTTCTATTGAAAGCATGCAAGTTTCCAACAGAAAAGGCTAAAAAATTCAGGCTTTAGTGCAAAAATTTCAGGGACACTTGATCTTGCTGATGATGTCTATTGAGTTTTCAATCCCGCCACAAAGAATTTTGACTTGAGAATTGTTAATTTTCCAGAAAAAAACGAAGAAAACGCACTATTAAAGCGTTTTCTTTCATTTTTTATGATCTTCAGGTTGATCCAGTGTTTTTTGCGTAAAACGTCCGTTTGTACATATAAAAAAGATGGTCCCCAAAAGTCTTTGCACATTTCGTACAAACAAATTTTGGGTACTATAATATGGTACAGTAGCGATTTTAGTGTGCTAAACACAGAGTTGTTCGACCTTGATAGAGTAATTTAGCTAATTTCTGGGTCTGTGAGGGCAAAAATCACTGAGAATCATAGATGAGCAAGGTCGGACTTTTAGGGGGGGGGGGGGGTGAAAGTCGAAATTTTTGGGATGGCTATATTTTTGTAATAGAAGATTTTTGCAGCTGAAAAATGGTGGTATCGGCTCAAAAACACCATTTGTGAACGTTTCCAGCATGGTCGCATGATCTGCAATACAAAAATTCAAAAAGTTTTGAAAAAAATTTTTGAAGAAAAAATATAGTGATTGTGCTGTAGATACAATGCTCTTTTTCCTCAATAATATTTTTTCCATTATGCTCTCCCGCTTTTGCTACAGTGCATTAAAATTTTGCGTTATTTTTATCGTAAAGTAATTTGCCAAAATGCTTGTTCCTCAGTACCTTTTTTTCTTTATGCTGCTATATAGCGATTTTTCCCGGTTCAAGAAGACTATATAGCGACTTTTCTCGGTTTAAAAAGACTATATAGCGATTTTTTCTGGTTCAAAAAGACTATATAGCGCTTTTTTCCCAGTTCAAAAAGACTGTAAGCCATTTTTACTCGGTTCAAAAAGACTATATAGCGATTTTTTCCGGTTCAAAAAGACTATATAGCGATTTTTCTGGCGTTCAAAAAGACTATATAGCGATTTTTCCCGGTTCAAAAAGACTATATAGCGACTTTTCTCGGTTTAAAAAGACTATATAGCGATTTTTTCTGGTTCAAAAAGACTATATAGCGCTTTTTCCCAGTTCAAAAAGACTGTAGCCATTTTTACCAGTTCAAAAAAGACTATATAGCGATTTTTCCGGTTCAAAAAGACTATATAGCGATTTTTCTGGCGTTCAAAAAGACTATATAGCGATTTTTCCCGGTTCAAAAAGACTATATAGCGACTTTTCTCGGTTTAAAAAGACTATATAGCGATTTTTTCTGGTTCAAAAAGACTATATAGCGCTTTTTCCCAGTTCAAAAAGACTGTAGCCATTTTTACCAGTTCAAAAAGACTATATAGCGATTTTTCCGGTTCAAAAAGACTATATAGCGATTTTTCTGGCGTTCAAAAAGACTATATAGCGGTTTTTCCCGGTTCAAAAAACTATATAGCAATTTTTCAGGGGTTCGAAAAAGACTATATAGCTGTTTTTTCCGGCCAAAATGGCTATATAGCTACCAGTTTTTTAAAAGTTCAGGGGGGTAATACCCCCCTCACCCCCCCCCTATGCCCATGTGTGCTGAGAATCGTCTCAAAACGGCGCGAAGCGCCAAAAAAGTTGACATTTTCCCTTTCGAAATGGTGAACTGTATACCTTTTCTGCAATTTTTGTCTTCCCAAGAATTTTTTTCTATTTTTTCGTCTATTTTTCGGCGCACCGCGTCAAAAAGCCATTTTAGAACTATATTTTGTTTAATTTATCTCGAGTTTTCATCGGCAAAGAAGGAACATCGTCATAAATGCTAACAAATGGTGTTTCTGACGCTTATCCATTTGTTATTTCGATTTTTCGTCTTTAAAAAAATTAATATAAAAAACAGGGACTACGTTCAAAAATTTTATCCCCAAAAATTCAAATTTGAATTAGACAAGGTAAATAAGTCAAAATTATCCGGCACTTCACGCCGAATTTTCAGCATTGTTTTCTTTGCAGATTCGAAATTCAACATATGTAATAGCAAGAATGTCAAAATTTTCGATGGTCGAGCTTGCGCCGGATGATGAGCAAATCAATTATGCGGATAGTTCAACTTTTTTGTATTCAATGGATCGAAATCTTTTACAACATTTAAAAAGAAATTTCTCAATCGTATAGAACTCGCCAAGAATTGCATAAAAATACTATGATTTTTGACCTACTCCAACGACGGTGCCCGAGATATATATGTATGTGACTAAAAATTTTTAGTCCCCTCACAAAACTTGAATTCTAATTACGAATCTGTGCATTACAATCTTCCAGTAAATATCCTATAGAATAATGGGGATTCTCCAACCAAGAGTTGTCATCATACGTGGGCGTAGCACCAAAAGTTCTCAGGAGGGGGGGGTGCAAGATTTTTCAAAGGTGAAAAATGGTAGACCTTAAAAATTGTGATATGGCGAAAAGAACAATTTTTCAACGTTTCTCATCGAGCACTATCCATTGGCATCAAAAATTGCGGTAGACCTTCAAAAAAACAAAAAAATTCTCAAAATTGTATTTCTCGGCGCGGTATTTTATTTTCTGGAGGGGTATTTTGTTTCTCAAGGGGTGCATACCCTCAAACCCCTACGCCCAGGTGTGAGTTGTCACCTGACACATAGTGCGTTAGTCTGGAAAGTTTACAACCCACAGAAAACTAAGATTCCGGTAGACCCCCGAAAATCCGGTAGACCTTTAATTACCTAAGGTTGCTCTTTTAAGGTCATTTCTTGCCATTTTTCGCGAAAAATAGAAAGTTATTTACCTCTTACCCCGCCTAATTACCGAATCGCCCTCCAAACTTTAGTAATACTTTGGGTGTCGGTAATAAGTTAGAAGCATACGTGTAACAGGGGCGGATACGGGATCCCCCCACCCAAAGTCGGTCGTCCTTCCATCCCTCCCCAAAGCTAGAACATTTTTGACTCCTGCCCGATTTTTTGGAAAAAAATCGATTTTTTGACCGTTTTTAGGTGTTTTTTATCGCTTTTGGCCAAAAATTGAGATCAGTTACCTCCTCCCACCAAATTGCCGGAAATCCGCCCACCCATATTTTCGAGCCGTTATATACATGTTTAATGAGATGTATATAAAATCAGAATGATTAGAGCAATTTTCGTGGAAATGTACCAAGCCACCCAAGCGAAAATTATGAACAAAAAACAAAGTTGCTGATCAAAACAATGTATTGCAGCATTGACGCGGACGGTTCCAAATTTCTGCACACACGCGTGAAAGATAATCATTTAAAATTAATTATAATTTAATCAGTCGGCTATACTCAAAAAAAAATGAGAGTACCTAGCAAATATTTTATTTTTGACAAAGTTGTATAAGATGCAAGTTTTTGCATATAAATCGAAGAACAGAGTTGAAATAAGTCAAAATTGGGGGAGGGATGAGGAACATAGGTGGGCGGCACCAAAGTTGTGGGGGTGCAAGATTTCTTCAAAGGCCAAAAAATAGCCTTAAAAATGGTGGTATGGCGAAAAAACACAATTTTTCAAATTTTCTCATCGAGCACTATCCATTGGCATCAAAAAAGCGCGAAAAAACAAACAAAAAAATTCAAAAATTGAATCCTGGGGGGTATTTTGGTTTCTGGGGAATGCATACCTCCCAACCCCCCCCCGCCCGAGGTATGGTGAGGAATGACCTGTTCGATTATTTATTCGTACAAGGCTACTAATCTAAACGCACTTCACCCCCCAAGAATCATTAATTTTCCAAAAAAGTGCTGTTTTAAGCGCTCTTTAGCCTACTTTTGACTCACATGCAAATTTTTCGGCGCTTCGCGCCATATACTCATTTTTTGACTATATCTTGTTCGACTAGCTTGATTTTTTCACATTTTATCAGCATTTTTTAAACGGTTTCACGTTGTAAAATAAAAAAAGCATAGTGAGACACGCCAAAAACGGTGTTTTTGACGCAAACTTACCATTTCGAGCCCAAAAAAGGCAATTCAGAAAAAATTGTTGCGTTCAACTCCTCGAATTCCCATACTGTGCATGTCTGGGCATAGCCAGGATTTTATTTCGGAGGAAATACCGGAAATTTAAAAGTCACATATTCCGAGAACTGTTAGCGCTACACGGAGATTTTGTCATTTTTTAAGCATTTCTAGACGATATTTGCACCACGATGTAAAGAAAAGTTTCATGAAATCAAATAGTTTTTGCTTATTTCAAAATCAAATACAATAAATCTCGGTCTAAACTACCAAAACCTCAATATCGAGTCGAAGCTCTAAACCTTTAGAAATTTCCAAATTCTTTTTCGAATTTAATTTTTGGGCTTTCTCGAGAATATAACAAAAAATAAAAAAATCTGCGCTAAACGCCAAGAAAATTTTGACATGCGCTCAAAAAATTTTTTCTTTGCTAGCTCAAAAGTGTGCTTAAGGGACCTATATTAGATATTTTTTATTTGATTTCTGAAATCTATAATTTTATTTCTTTGCTCGAAATAAAATCTTTCTTTTTTAATCTCGAGAGTATAGGCCTATCCACACCTGCCTAGTTTGAGTAGCTCACCATGAAACATGATGCTCTATAATCGTCAGATTTATATTAGATGATGCGTCGCGAGCTCCGCGTTTCGTCTATAATTCGCTATCATCTCTTTTTTATTATTATAGTATATTTATCTGTATCATGCCGTTAATCTGGCGATGCGGACGGCGCAATTTAGCTATTAATAGCGCCAACAAGAAGGAAGCGCGCATGTGAATGCCGGAAGCGCGCACGTGTCTGAATAAAGAACGGCATTCACGTGCGCGCTTCCGGCATTCACATGCGCGCTTCCCTCATGTTGGCGCTATTAATAGCTAAATTGCGCTGTCCGCATCGCCAGATTAACGGCATGATACAGATAAATATCCTATAATAATAAAAAAGAGATGATAGCGCATTATAGATGAAACGCGGCGCTCGCGACGCATCATCTAATATAAATCTGATGATTATAGTGCGTCATGTTTCATGGCGAGCACTGTACGCCCCGATTACACGATTTCAAGAGAAAATCATCAAATGCGGACTAGAATCATTGATTTGATCAAACAACAAACAATCGCCTCAATTTGTAAATAAAGGACTTCAGGCAAAACAGATACCCAGTCTACCTATTAAAATAAATCCAAAAACTTTTTAACAGCCAAATTTATCTAGCTACTTTTTGGAATAGACGACAAAACTGGACACTTTTTTATTATTCAAAAATTTATATATATAAATTCTAGTGAGAAGTCGAGTGCTTTATTATCAAATTTCCGCACATATTTTTAATTAGAGGAAATTTTTTGAATTTTAAATAATCCGCTTTACACAATTTCCACGAATTAATTAGAGAAATATAGAATTTCGAGGGTCCTAAAATTGACTGGTGGGATATAAAAAAGTCATCTTTCGTCGTTTTCCATCAAGATCCATCCCCGGTAATCAAATAATAACGTAAAACCGGAATTTTTTTATTTAGAAATGAAATTGCATGGGTGCAGCCGATTCCGCGTCAAAATTTGATGTTTAGTTTTAAATTATAATTAAAAATTCAAATTCAAAGTCACCTGCCACTATAAAATTTTCATCGACTCCCGAACACCGTGTCAAAATTCTGTTTTTTGGCTTTAAATTGGCGATTTGAGCTTTAAACTTGTTGTAGGGCCCATTTCTTAATTAACAAGCAAGCCTATATACAATATCGTTTAAATTTTCCAACTTGACGAATTGTAAATTTAAAACAATGCCTACATTCTACTCTTTTTAGTCATTGGGAAAAATTTTGTTTACAACGCAATTTCTATAGTAAGAAACTGCTTTTGAGCTAAAATCTCGCAAAAATGGCTAAAATAGCACTTGTTCTGACGATTGTTTTTCATCAAAACCTATGGACGTGAAACTTTTTTTCGGGGGGGGGCAAAAATGGTCTGCGGGGGTAAAACATCCCCACCAAGATCACGTACGTAAGTGCATTGCCACTTGAAAGAGAACATGCATTGAATTATCTTGTAGAAATCTTCTATCCTCATTCAAATTAATGATTTTAATTATTTTACATTTAATTTATTTCATTTTATTTTTACCTGTTACATTCTTGATAAACCTTTCTTTCTTATTATAAGTAGACAACTATATATATATATAAAGCATTATATTTTAAATAATCCACTTTACACAATGTAACTTTTCAGTCACTTTACAATGCGCGTGGCGGCTTTCCACGCTTCCCGCGCAGTTCTAATATTGTATTCTACTTATGTATGCGCACTTATAGACCAGCTTTGTAGCAGTTTCCAAATCAGCCCTCGAAACATTTCTGTAGTGCATAGCCTACTACACGTATACATTCGGCGCTTTACAATACGTGAAAGCGGTTTACACAGGGCAAAAAAATATCACATTTGCACGCCCGTATTACAACAAAAAAAATGTAGACCGTACTTTGATAGTAACATTGCCCTTGGTGATTTTGCGCATATTGAATCCGACGGTCGGTATCATATCTTCGGTAAACTGGCCGCTCTTGAAAAAAATAAGACGAAAGTGTAAAGTCAAGAAGGTAAACTTGCGCAGATTAAAAAATCAGTGACTTCTAACAACGATATAAGTATCCGATGTTGACTAATTACTCAAAAATCCAGAACAACCACGAGTCCAATCCTGGAAACGATAATTACGTTTCTTTACACTAGGCTACTACGAAGCAGTGTAAACACACCTATACAGATTTTGATGGAAAAATATTTACCCAAATACTAAAGATGTACTATTTTTAGCATGCAAACTCGGACGCTTTTTTCCAATATCTTGACTAGGGTGGCCACTGGTTTCCCAAAATAAAATTCCCGGGTTTCCCGGGTGTTTTATGGACAATTTCCCGGTTTTAAATCATGCTTTAAACGCACATTATAAACGCAGAAGTGTCTTGATTAATGATAGAGGATAAGGCACAATCAAATTTTAATCAAACAAATGCAAATACTACGCGAAACGTTTTGGAACAATCATAGTTTCTTTTTCAATCATGCTAACGAGTTGTCGAATAGCAGTTCTCACAGCCTATAATACACATAGTACAGTAGCGATGTTAGTGTGGTAAAACAGGATTTTCGATCTTTGGTAGTGTATTTCAGCTAAATTCTGGGGGTTTCTCACGCCAAAAATTACTAAAAATCGTCTCAAACGGCGCGAAGCGCTGAAAAATTCGACATTTTTCCAATCTAAATCCAAATTCTGCCATTTTAAAGATATATCGGACCAGTGGTGGATCTAGGATTTTCCTAAGGGGAGGGGTACGGCATCTTAACTTTACCGAAAACAGTCAAAAATAGGTCCGAAAATTCGCCCTTACCGCGCGAAATGACGTTTTTCCGGTGTTCTACATTGTATACTTTTACATAAAATCACTTGACGCAATATTCCTTCTAAAAATTTTAAAATGTTAGACAATTTTGTGCGAAAAAATCATTAAATTTCTTTGACTTTAACGAAAATCTGGCGCGAAGCGCCGAAAAATTTGTGAAATTAAGGCGGATAAACGTCTAGAAGCATGATTTACTGCTCGATTTCCTGTATTTATATATAGCATTTGATGCGAAACATCGAAATTTTTAATTGAAAATAGAAGAAAACTATGCAAAAATAGCTGTTAAAATTGTTTTGAAACCTACATGAAAAGGAAATGGCTTCCAGGCAGTGTTTTTTTGTTCAAGGTCCATTTGTACATATATATACAAAGATGGTCCCTAACAGGGGCGGATTTAGGGGGAGCGGCCGCCCCCCCCAACTGGCCCGAAATAAAGCGCAAAATTAAGAATTTTTAAACGGCTAATTTTTCCGCCTAAGTCAGGGTTCCACCCCCCCCCCCCTTAGGGGTACCGCCCTACTCCCCGTTAGGAAAATCCTGGATCCGCCACTGGTCCCTAAAAGTCTTTGTACATTTTGTACACACACACTTTTAGGTACTATGATATAGTATGGTAGCGACTTTAGTATGGTAAAAATGATAGTGTACATATCTTGGCTAATTCCTGGTTTTATGAGGGCAAAAATCATTACGAATCGTCTTAAAACGGCGCGAAGCGCCGAAAAATTCGACATTTTTCCTTTCGAAATGCGATTTCTGCTATTATAAAGATATATAGGACACGCAATTGCTCATTTCGCGCGAAGCGCCGAAAATTTTTGCGAATTTCAGACCTTTATTGCAATTTTTGTCTTCCCGAAAAATCTTTGTACATCTACAAAGACTGTCCCTAAAAGTCCTTGTATATCGGGAAAAATCTTTGCCGAGTACAAAAAAACACTCTTGCACCAACGTCTTAACTAACAATAGTACAAATAGCTACTAAAACAAAGAGAATACGCAAATAGCAATCAACGATGTGACAATGGGCGAGAACAAAAACGGGAATAAATGCTAAAAGCCATAAAAAATGTAACATTGCACTATTAATTCAATATTTTTGGCCTCCGAAAACCGAGTTCAGACTAAATTTCTTGACGAAAATCCCGAGTTTTCCCAGGTTTCCCGGGTGCCAAAAAATCCTTGGGCATTTCCCGGGTTTCCCGGATTCCCGGGTGAGTGGCCGCCCTGTTAATAATTTACAGCTAGATCAAGTTTTTTAACATCAAAGAAACCTTAATTAAAAAATGAAGGAATGACAGCCGCAAGTTAACTTGAAGAAAACAAAGCCAAAATATAGTTTTATCGAAAAATAATCAGTTTTGAGATAAAATTCACGACTAGAATAATCGTCTAGTTCAAAACCCAAAATTTCGGCAGGAAAGCCTACACGAATTGAAATTTTATCCTGCTATGTGATTCATCAATTCAACATATTACAAAAATCAGCTAAAATCAGTGCGTGCAAGGTATTCACTTCGAAACAATGCAATTCTAAGCATAAAATATTCTGAATGTTAGTCAAATTGTGAAAAAGCTATAATTATAAAACATGAAGTAGTTTTATTCATCCATGCACAGCATGGGAATTCTGGGGGGGTGAAAACCTAAAGTGCCTTTTTTGGGCCTAAAAATGGCCGGTACGCTTTAAAAAAACATCGTTTTTTGGCGTTTCTGACGATACTCTATGCTTCTAGAGCATAAAATCATGAAAAAATTTCGAAAAAGTCGAATAAATTGACCAATATATCGCTTAAAACATGAATATATGGCGCGAAGCGCCGAAAATTTGGCGAGTTTGAGCAAATATTTAGATAGCCAAAAACCCTTAAAAGGACACATTGCCTACCAATTTTCAGGTAAGTTAAAGAAACTTTTGAAAAATCGCCAATTCTGGGGGGGGTGAAAAATTATTTTGCGGGGGGTAAAAAATGATTCTGCCGGGGGGGGGTGAAAACTCCCTCAAATCCCCCCCAAGATCATGTATGGTTGTATTCCGAAAAATTTTCATAAAAGATATAAGATAAGTATGTACATCATTTCTATTTTACAAAACAAGCGTATTAGCTTACAGCAATAACATTGACAAAGGTGGTTTTTCCCGAATTTTGCAGACCAACTAAAGTCAACTCCATCTCCTCTTTCCAGAACAAACTGCGAAACCAGTCTAAGATTCTGTTTACCAACGCCAACATGGCTGAATCGAATACAGGTACAAGTTTATTTAGTACAATTTGGCTATTTTGGCACGATAGACCCTAAAAATATAAAAACATTAAAAAATAATACCAAAAATGGAACAACTGATATGTAAGTGATAAGTGCGGCGGTCGGAAGCGAAAAATGGCAAAAGCGCCTTTAAAAAAGCAATACGCCACAACCTCAATGAGCACTTAAAAAACAAAAAAGGCTAAACTGCATAATAGCGGTAAAATCCCAAATCGTCAAATAGACCTTTAAGCGTTCAAGTTTTTTATTTAGGCTTTCAAATGTCTTGGAAAAGGATCGTACAAAATAGATTTTATGGAACAACGGCCAATATTGCAACATTATAGGCCATTAAATTTAAAATGGTCCTATTCTTGAATACGGGATTCTTATCATTGCAATGTAATTCAACTTTCTGCTTACATTTCGTTAGGGTTTGGGTTTAAAAGTCTGAGCTTTTTTAGGTTACTTGGGTCGATATACATATGTACTTATGGCTCAGGTCGGAATACAAATAAAAATACAAATACAAATACAAAATTCGGGACCACTAACTAGCTTTTTTTACAGGCCAAATATGAAAAATTATTAAAACGTCCAGTATGCAATGCTTCAATGTTAGAAACTGCATTTTTCAGACTTTTCATCCAATTCTGAGTCGTTTCGTTACTTGACTTTTCAGACCATTTTACTTTATTCTAGGCATTTTATTGTCAAATAAAATAGAAATGTGCTAGTCGCCGCGAAGCGCCTAAAAATTGTTTAGCAGCCTTGCTATGCCACTCTCGTCCCCAAAAATCACGCACAGAATACTTTATGCTTCAAAATCGTCTGACAGTTACTCGAATCTTGGACCCTGAGGTAGGGGTAATACCCCCTCAACAGTTTTTTTTGTACACGGCAAAGATTTTTCCCGATGTACAAAGACTTTTCGGGACCATCTTTGTACATGTACAAAGATTTTTGGGAAGACAAAAATTGCAAAAAAGGTCTAAGATTCGCCACAATTTTCGGCGCTTCGCGCAGAAATGAGTAATTGTGTTTTCTATATATGTATCTGTATAATGGCAGAAATTGCATTTCAAAAGGGAAAATGTCATATTTTTCGGCGCTTCGCGCCATTTTAAATCGATTCTTATCTATTTTTGCCCTTACAGACCCAGAAATAAGCTAAAATACCCTACCAAAAGTCGAAGGACTCTGTTTTTACCACACTAAAATGACTACTGTACTATATTATAGTAGGTACCCGAAAATTTGTGCGTACAAAATGTGCAAAGATTTTTGGGAAGACAAAAACTGTAAAAAGGTGTAAAAGTACCTGAAATTTTAGGTGCTTTGTGCCGAAATGAGTGATCGTTTGTCTTGTATATCTTTAAAATGGCAGAATTTGCATTTAGAATAGGAAAATGTCAAATTTAGACAATTATTAGTAATTTTTGGCGTCACAAAGCCAGAAATTAGCTAAAATACACCACCAAAGATCGAAAACCCTATTTTACCACACTAAAATCGCTACTGTATTATTATAGCACACAAAAATTTGCATGTACAAAATGTACAAAAACTTTTAGAGACTATCTTTGTACATGTACAAACAAACCTTGCACAAAAAAACACTGCCCCTCACCCCCTCAGATGGGACTGTATGATACGGCTGATAGTCGACATATTTTACAGTAATTCTGCATTCCACCCTAAAAATTATCCACTGAGATCTGCAACAAATGATCAGACTCCAATAATCAGATTTACTTGCAGTGCTGGCTATATATACATGATCTTGAAGGAGAGTTGCACCTTCCTCCCCAAAGAAAAATTTTCACCCTCACCCCAAAAAATTTTTTCATCCCCCCTGAATTGGCAATTTTTCGGAAGTTCCTGAAAATATTCTGAAAATATGTAGAAAAGGTACTTTTCTGAGCGTTCGCCCCATGTGTTTTGACTATATTTTGTTCAATTTGTTTGACTATTTAGATTTTTTTCGAAATTTTTTAAAATGTTTTTATGCTCTAGAAAGATGGACCATCGTCAGAAACGCTGAAAACGATGTTTTTGACCCCTATCCACCATTTTTAGGCCCAAAAAAGGCACTTTATCATCCCCCAGAATTCCCATGCTATGCATGTAGTGCTAGCACATAAGACATAGTTTCCCAAGGTCGAAAGTTCAGCGGCGGAGGGGTGAAATCCCGAAATTTAAGATCACTTAATATAGTTTTAGCCTTTTTTGCACGTCAAATATGAAAAATGATCAAAACATTCGACATATATAACATGTTTTAATGTGGTAAACTGCGTTCTTTAGTACTTTTTGTCCAATTCTGACTAGTTTAGTCACTTTTGTAATTAAAAATATAAGAATTGATCCTAAAAAAACAGAAATGTATATACTAGTAAAAGATTTTAACATCTTTGCTACTTTCGTACCTAAAAATCATGCAGAAAATGTTTAATGCTCGATATTGTCTGACAATGATTCAAGTCTGGGACCCTGATGTAAGGGTACAAAACCCCACCCCTCCTATAAGATATGTGACATACGAGTACATTTTGATCAAGCAAAAATACGGGTAGAATAGGTTTAAATCTAAAAATCAAGTGACCCTACAAGAAAAACCAATGTCTTGCAACCTAACCATTTTTACCCCAGATAGAGATGGTCCTAATAAGAAAAAAACTTAAGGATACGACTTCAGAAGAAATTTACATACAGACGCTCAGAATATTGATTAACCCAACATGCTGATGATGTTTGATAATCGAATTGAAAATTTAAAAACTTAATTTAACAAAAACACTCGATAGATAATTGATAATTCTGTTAGAAGAGGCTTGAAAAATATGACAGATACTTAAAAAATTCAAAAGCCCGACCAACTAAAAACAGCGTCAGATCCTCAAAATGGAGATTCAATGAACCTTCTTAAAACACAATTCCCTATTAGCACATAGATTTTCTGTTTCAAAAAGTGGTACATAATTCAATTTTTAGCTTGAAATTTGTCAGTGCAGATTCGAAAATAAGCTTAGTTATTTCTTTTTACAATTTATTCGGTGTGACGACTGCAATTACTTGCGGATTCAGATTGGTGCCAGACATGAGCTAAGCCTAAGGCATAAATGGAGCAAAACTTGCTCTGCTCACTCTGCAATTTTTGCCCCATTTACCTCAGGCTTAGCCCATGCGCTGGCATCAATTTGAATCCACATAACAAAGCCTGAGCCGAAGACATTGGTAACCCCGCTCAGTCACAGTCCCCCAACGCTTCGGAGACTAATCCAAACATTCCCGAATGCACAGCTTACTTTTCGCCGATCCGTTTCTACAACACCAATTTACAACTTTTTTCCGAATAACTTACTGAAAAAATATTTCCGTTCGACAATATTGTCAGAATCGTGTCCAGTATACTCGATCTGGTCACAAAACTTGGTTTTGAAAAATAAAATTTGAGAAAAAATGTAGGGTCCTTCTTATTCCAGTAGTGCCGCCTAAAGATCAATAGCAAGTAATTAAATTAAATCAATCCGGCAGCAAACATCGGAAAATTCATGAAATTTTACTCCTAAGACGCATTTTTGCATTACATAAATTGTCCAAATCCGTTCAGAAGATAAAAATTTTCAATCATAGTAAAGTTGTAGAACAGCTGTCGATAAAAGTGCTGCAGTCCGCGCGACCCCTTAACATCAATAACAAATAGGTAAAAAATTAATTCAATCCGGCGCGAAGCGCCGTAAAATTTTAAAATTTTAGCTCTGAAACGCATTTTTACCTGACAAAAATTGTCCGAATCTGTTCAGAAGATAAGGATTTTCAATTATGGATTCTAAAATGAATTTCACCCTTCTAGAAGGTATTTTCGCATCATAAAAATTTTCCACAATGCGAACTTAGCCCAAAACTTTTTCTAAATCGCAAACTTTCAGCTCACAAAAACCCCTAAATGCGCATAAAAACAGCGTCATCATTTTCCGTTCGGACGAATCGAAAAGCAGGCAACATACAGTACTATAACGCATAGAATCAGATATTGCACTGAAGGATAACTCTTGCTCTACATAATTTTTTTGATTAAGCTATACAAGAAATAGCTCAGGAATCCAATGTCCATATTGCAGTACCGAAACTGCATTGCCTCTTGCATGACGAGCAGTCAAGCTGTCAGCAATTACAGTAATAACGAAATTCAGTTTCTGAGTGACTTTATGCACCTACATATAGTCTGATTCACGTAACTTCGTGCATAAATTTTAAAAATTTTTATACGATAATTATATATCAGACCAATGCTATAATCGCAATATGTCAGCTTATTCTTGGAGATTCTTTTAAAATTTATGACCAAACTTGTGTGAAACAGACTATAAATGAAAATTGACTAAATATGTCTCCCGCTATAATGCAGCTCTGAGACCACGACGAATGGCTTGCGTCTACTCATATCATTGCATAATTGCGATTCATCACTTCGATCTGATAGCTGCGTCTTACAATGAAATTCGGTCGTTGTCTCGCGTTAAAAGATTCAAATATACATTTAGCGTTAGTGTAAACCAATTTACCATTCAACGAATAAGGTTCTTGAAGCCCTAATATGTCACCTGAAATGGGTGTACGTGTAATCTACTTTTTTGTCACCGTTTCTTTCCGTCTTTCATCAGAAGTATTAGCCATTTCTTTCCGCGAGTAGCCTTGCATCATCCCCGCCATATTTGAAATCACCAATAGTAAACCGAGGTATCAACGACATGCTGTATAGTCTTTACTGACTGGGCTAGATGGCCGCGTACTGTAAGCAGTCGTGAACGCAATTCTTTATAATGAAGGATCCAAAATCGTGCTGCTAACAGCTGCTTTCAAATGTGTTGTTTATACTGCGAAATACTGAACGGAAATAAACAACATCGTTTACACAGTTTTTTCTAAAACTGCTATCGAATATCAACGTTTGACTAGCACTATTAGTCGGCTATAAGCATGCATTCTATATATTACGGACAATCAACCAAATAAGAAGACATAATCTTGGATCGTTGTAACTCCCACATGCTGGCAAACGCCCATGCTAACAAGAGCTTATTCTCTCTTGAAGTCTCTACGTTAAGAAACAAGGATTTGGTTACTAACCCTCTCACATTAGCCTCTCCTCCCATAGAAGCATAGACATGCAGTTTCAGTGAGCTTGTCTAACTTCAGGCCGAGTACACAATGACTTGAGAATAAGAGATCACTAAAGACAATACAAAAAATGTTCATATCATGTTGAGTAAAAAGCGTAGTTTTGAACTGTTTTACTGTCAAATACGCCGCACTAGAATGATGGCGGTTATGGTGCTACTGATAGTGATAAAGGGGTGGGCGCAAGCCCTTCACGCAGGCTAAGAAACCCATTGTGTACCCCACAGAAACTTTTGAGAGCCACAGTCAAGACCACAAGTAACATCGCTCAAGCGCCGGCACGACAGGCAACAGGCACCTGTGACCTGCCTGTGAATCGGCCAAAATTTTATATTGGTAAACACGCGCGTCAAAAGAAAATTGCCAGTGTGATGCCTGTCACTTTGACTGTCAGGCGCCTGTAGAACATGCGCTTGTGCGATGTTACTTGTGGTCTTGACTGTAGTCACACAAACGTTTTGAGGCTTTAATAAACCCCAAAAGTTGAGCAACAGGCTCCTGTAAAACGGCCGAGGGTTCAATATGTGGAGCTTGGAAGAACCTAGCTCTCAACTTATCAAACCTAGGGCAGTGACAAAGGAAGTGGATAGAATCCTCTTCTGTGAGCGGACATTTTGCGCATTTGGGGTTGTCGAAGACCCCAATAGTACATAGGTGTCTGTTGAGGGGACAGTGTCCAGTTAAGAGACCAGTTACTGTCTTAAGCAGATTACGATCTAAGCTGATCAAGGAGCTGGCTATGTTCTTGCAAGGCATCTCCGTAAAGGATCTGGCCTGATGGCAAGTCTTTTGCTCACTCCAATATTGAACATGTTGTTCCCTGACCCAGCAGTTGATGTCAGCCTTAGCAACAGATCTGGAGACAGCAACTACCGGTTCTGGGCCAACGTGTTTACGTGCTGATCCCATTTTTGCGGCATGATCCGCATATTCATTGCCCTCAATGTCGTAGTGACCTGGGACCCATAATAATTTAACATTGTTGTCCTGCGAGAGTTCTTACAAAGCAAGAACACACTCGAGAAGTAACTTTGAAGACACTTTTGGAGATAGAAGTGACCTCAGAGCAGATTGACTGTCAGAGCAAATAAAGATGTTCTCATTTCTGAGGGCCATCAATTCTCTACTACGGCAGCATTGTGAAATAGCGAGCATTTCTGCCTGAAAAACAGTACACATACTGCCCAAGGTAAAATACCGCATCTGTTTTAACTTCTGGAAATAGATGCCCGCGCCTGAGGTATTCACAAAGCGTGATTCATCAGTGTAGCAGACAATTCCAGGAGGCGAGAGAATATTCACTCTAGATTTTTCCCAGTCATCCCTAGTGAGAAACTGAATGGTATACGGTCTACCAAAAATAAATTTTGGTACAATAAAGTCACTTGGCATTTTGAGTACTGGCCTATTGGCCTTAGCCCAAACAGCATTGTGACCTACAACCTTGCCTTTTGCATTCCAACTGCCAGCTATGTTTAGTCGATTTGCAGCTGCCCTTGCAGAGCCCGCCCTCCACAAAGATTTGCAGGGGAGGCAGGTCCAGCAAGACTTCCATGGCTGCAGTTGGTGTGGTGCACATGGCACTACAGGCAAGCCATTCTATGTAAATGACTAAGCTGACATTTCACAGTAGACAAGTGTGCATGAGGCCACCAGATTAGTGAAGCATAGGTGATCATGGGTCTAATCACAGACACGAAAAGCCATCGCATGACCTGTGGTGATAGACCCCAGGATTTTCCTACAGCTCTACGACATTGCCGGAATGCATTAACAGCCTTCTGACATTTGTCCTCTACATGATTGCGCCAGTTTAATTTTTGGTCCAAAATAAGTCCCAAAAATTTGACCTGGTCTGCACGTTGTAGTGGCATACCATAGAAAATTGGTGGTTTAAACCCATCAAGTTTCCGTTTATGAGTGAATAGCACCATTTCGGTTTTCTGTGGGTTCACAGATAAACCATTATGGTGACACCACTGTTCCACCTTGGCTAAACCACTTTCCATAAGTAAGGAAATGGTGTCAAGGAACCTTCCAGTAACAAGGATTGCCAAATCATCAGCATATCCTTGACTGTAGAGGCCAGACTTTTGCAAATCCTGCAAAGTTCGTCCACCACAGGGCACCACAGCAAAGGAGATAGTTCACCTCCTTGTGGACAGCCTTTCGTGGTAGTGAAGATCATGCTGTCTCCACAAGAGTCAGTCATGATATGGCGAAATCTTAGCATAGCATCAATCCATTTAACAATGGTCTGATGTACGCCATGATTGGATGCTGCTTTGCAGATAGCATTGAAGGTTGTATTGTCAAATGCCCCTTCAATGTCCAGAAAAACGCCCAGTGTGAATTGTTTGTTGTCTAATGCCCATTCAATCCTAGAAACTACTTCATGAAGGGCCATATCAACAGACTTTCCACACCAATACGCATGTTGTGTAACATGTAAAGCATGTTCTAGCAAGGGACCATCTCTTATAAAACGATCGATTAATCTTTCCATACACTTCAGTAAGAAGGAGGAAAGACTAATTGGTCTGAAGGATTTTGCCAGGTCATAGGAACTACGCCCTGGCTTAGGAATAAAGATGACCTTTACTTGTTGCCAGGCTATTGGAACATAGCCAAGTGCTAGGCATCTTTGATAAATATTCACTAGGGGTCTCACCAGCATGTCCAGTCCTTCCTGCAAAAGAGCTGGAAAAATGCCATCAACCCCTGGGGTCTTGTAGGGTTCAAAAGACTTTACAGCTCAGCGAACCTTATCAGGTGTTATCACCCTGCAGGCGAGAACTTGGTCACCAAAGCCAGAAAAACTGGTTGGGCCCAATGTGTCCGGATATGCCTCATTTCCAACTGCAAAGCTGCCAGGAAAATGAGTGTCAAGAAGGTGAAGCAGGGTTTCCCTTTGGTTGAGTGTATACTGACCCGAAGGTAGTTTTAATGAGCCAACTTCACCTACTTGTGGTTTACATAAAATGCGGCGAAGCCTAGCAGCATCCGACATTTTATCAATGTTGTAGCAGTAGTCCTGCCAGCACAAATGCTTTCTAAGGCATATAAGATGCTTATACTCCTGTCAAACCTTGCGATAATCAGCCCAATCGGAAACTGATTGAGATAATTTCGCTTGATTCCAAGCTCTCCTACTTTTTCTTACAGAGGTCTTGGAGCTCCCTATTCCACCAGGGAATAGGTTTTCTCTTTTCCCTCTGTAAGCTGCAGGAGTTCTCATAAGAGGATGTAAGAGCTTGCTGTACAACGTCAACAGCACCCTCTATGTCCTCTTTTGTTGAGCAACTAGGAGCCCAAGAACCCAAGCGACTACTAAGGTGCTGCTTAAAAAGAGCCCAATTAGTGGACCTTGAATTCCTGTACAACTTAGAAGAAAAGAAATCAGCATGTAAAGAGAAGCGTATCTGTATATGGTCAGATAGAGACTCATCTTGTGAGACATGCCAATTTCTTATATCATTAGCGAGGTCGAGAGAACATAAGGTTAGATCAATAACCTCCTGTGTCTTTGCCACAACAAATGTGGGTTCACTTCCCCTATTTAATAAAATTAAATTGGTGGAGGCTAAATATTCAGCAAGTGCAGTCCCATGTTTATTGGTATTGCTGCTGCCCCACAAGGTGTGGTGAGCATTGGCGTCACACCCAATAATTAGTGGTATCTGCTTTTTACTGCTGTAGTCAACCAGAAGAGAGAAAGCTCTACCTGGAGGTAAATGAGGAGAGTCAAAAGGCAGGTATGCTGATGTAACAATAATGTTACGCCAGTGCCCTGCACTTTTATAACTTAACTCAACAGACACCATGTCATGGTTGCTAAATTGTTGAAGGAGCACTGGGTTAAGTTTCTGTGAGGCAAGCACGCAAGCCCTTGGTCCTTGTACCACAGTCCCTACTAACACAGTATATAATTTATTATTCAATCCACATACCTTGTTCTTATAGATCCAAGGCTCCTGGATCAACGCTAGTTTTGTCTGCAGTTTCGCTAGGCAGCGACTAAGTACACCAGTCGCACCTTGGCTATGCTGCAAGTTAATTTGGAATAATTTCAGTACTGATTGGGATGGGAGAGTACTAGTACCAACCATCCTAATCTATGTACAAAGGCTTAGGAGTTGGGTGTGCAACAGCAATTGCTTGCTGTGCTCCCCCACTACTAATTGCCCTAGATTTGGAGGGAGCTGGGTCCTCCTGAGCAGTATTCTGTCCGGTGCCCCTGCTCGAATCAGAACCTGTAACTTCGGGCAGGTTAGTGCCAGATCCCTGGAGGGCTCTGGCAGCACAAGCCTGCTTACAAAGTTTTTGTTTCTGGGCCCCGCTAAGTTGCTTGCGCAAATTTAAGGAGCCCAGTTTCTCCGAAAGGTTCTCCAAGGGAGTCCCTTTTGCAAGTGTTCCAGTAGCATTGCCCTCAACTGCCACCTGGTTCCCTATGGCAACTGAGGAGTCACAAGTAGCTCGGCCACCAGTGATGCCCTGTGACAACACACCACTAGTTGGGTTGCAAGCACACCTGGGCGTGGGGGTTTGGGGGTATGCACCCCCGAAAAAAACCAAAATACCTCACCCCAGAAATCAAAATACCCCCCAGAATTCAATTTTTGAAAATTTTTTCTTTTTTTTCGCAATTTTTGATGCCAATGGATAGTGCTTGATGAGAAACGTCGAAAAATGGTGTTTTTATCGCCATACCACCATTTTTTAAGGCCATTTTTTGATCTTCAAAAAAATGTTGCATTCCCCCCCCCACCAGAATTTTCTTGCTGCCCACGTATGGTTGCAAGGCAAGTAGCATGACCGCCAACATTGCCTTGCAACGACACAGTGCTGGCTGGGTCTCCGGAGATTTTAGAACCCTCGTCTGCCGGATACTGAGGGCCAGTCTCTGATAACTCCATGGTCATAGAACAGTGAGTTGGTTCATGGCTGACAAACTCAGCAAGTTGACAGTTAGGGTCCCAGCAGGGCCCCTAGTGATCCCTTAATGAGCTCACCCTGCCAACTTCTAACAGCCACCAACCATCAGACATGCCCAGTAGCCACTCAAGCCCTGTGGAGCAGCTCTTGGTCTGACCTCTCAGTTAGCTTCATTGAGGTACTCAAATCCCTCCACTGCGGTAAAGTGGCTGCTCATCGGAGGGGCGGTTATGGTGCAGTCGGAGGATAAATCAAATGAAATGGCCGATAGACGACGATGTTGAAAATGAAGACAGTAATGCTCACAAAATGTCCTTAGAATATTATATCGTAAGATATTACACAATTTATCTGTCAAAATACTCATTAAATTGCAGCCTTCTGTAAACGACGAAATTTAAGCACAGAAAGGTTTATACTTAAGCAAATTAAATTTCTTGTCATTGTACACAGTGTTCATTAATATTAAGCATTAATTGTCAACAAATGTCACTAATATTAAGCAAGCCATTATTTTGCGAGTCACACCGTAATTATTCATAATAAATGCCCAGTTTGGCATCCAGTCGATACGTATGAATTCGAATTTCCTCTTGACGTTGTAAAAGGTCTTAAAATACACAATACAAACCACTTATCACCGGTTTTCCGTCTCACAGTGCAACGTATAAAGTCCATTTTGTCATTAAATTGTGTTTTTTTCGCCTGCATGTTCTTGCCAATAAAATCCTATTTCGTAAAAGGAAAAGAGATCAACAAAAAGTTATCACTATGTGACGTTTTAACATCTCAGCCCTTGCAGTATTAACACGCTATAGTTAGCATTTATTTCTGGTGTGCTATGATAGTCCAGTAATTTTGGCGCGCCTTGACACCATAGAGAAGCCAGAAAATTCTGGAGGGTCTAGTTGGGAAAATTGCTAAAACTGTTACTAAAAATAGAATTTAGAGGGTCTACAGTAATCTGCAAGGGGTTTTTAAATTCTATTAGGGGTGTAACCAGTGAACGACCGGGCCCAGAATTTGACCAGGAACCGGGCTTTCGAAGCCGGGACCGAGCCTTGTATTATACATAATTTGTACCTACATATGTCAAGCCTGATGTTCGTATGCATTGCATAAACTGAAACATGAGTAATCATGTATTCAGAAGCATAATCAGGGTCTCAACTTGAACGTTCTACAACCAATAGCACGCGATCTGTATTTTAAAAACAATAGATTGTCAACGTTATTAGGAAGCAGTCTGTAACGATCGAAGTTTGATATGTCACTGGCCAAGCTGCATTCGCGTTCGCTTGCCGAATTACCGCATGGAGCGCTAAAGTATTTTTTCGCCAGCAAAAGAGAATGCAATATGCTTTCTAGTCCTATTGTAACTGGAGGCGATTCATCACAATAATGACAATAAAAATATGGATTCTAATCATTCTTACTAAATCTTATTATTGTGTCAAAAATTATTATTCATTATTATTATTATTATATATTATCATCATATTTAAAAATTAATTCTAATCATGCTGTCTATTACAGCAAAAAATTTCAAACGTTTTATGTCTAAACAATTACAATTAAAAAGTCGCTTACTAGATCGCGTGTAGAGCCGATTTACATATATCAGAAGCTGTAGAAATGAAAGTAATTTCTCTCCACATATTTTTGAAATCTGGGCTGCAGTGTTCATACAGTTAATTTCGAAAAACAAATTTTATTTGCATAGAAATAATCAACTGGAGATGGCTACTACCTTCGCTATTTCTGGGGATTCCAGTTCATCCGCTTTATAGAACATAAGGGGGTCTAAGCATACGTGGGCAGCAAGAAAATTCGGGGGGGGGGTGCAAGATTTTTCAAAGGTCAAAAAATTGCCTTAAAAATGGTGGTATGACGAAAAAACACAATTTTTCGACGTTTCTCATCGAGCACTATCCATAGGCATCAAAAAATTGCGAAAAAAACGAAAAAAAAATTTAAAAATTGAATTCTGGGGGGTATTTTGATTTCTGGGGGGTATTTTGGTTTCTCGGGGGGGGGGGGCATACCGCTCAAACCCCCCACCCCCACGCCCAGGTGTGGGTCTAAGCCATTGTCTAAATTTCTCGTAACTATCGTTGTTGCTTTCGTTGTACCGCCTGCAAGTTACGGGACCTTGCTCTGCAACATTCACTGTCATTTGTTTCGTCCGATGACCAGAATGAAGTAGCATCTTTTTCTCTAGAAAATGCGGTTTTGTACTTATCAATTAAATGCGTATTTTTTAAATTGTTTCTAATTTAGTTTACTTCTTACTGCGCTTTGCTGGAGCTGGCATCGTTGCATCAGTAGCTTCCTCCATTAGAAGCTTTTCTACTTCCTAAACCAATCTATGTTTCATGAATATCGCATCTCACTTTTCAGCAAATTTCCGTAAACGAGCTTTCAAAGAAAAATAATCAGATTTTTAAAAGCCTGAAACGAGAATCGAGCACCGTTGCTAAGCCATGATAATCAGATGTTTCTACATAAACGAAATGTCTCCTGTCATCATCGCCGTAAAAGTAATTTTGAATTAATGCAAGTATCTCTAGTAGTGCCAGAATAAGTTGCATCAGCATCAGTAATACTGTCAGGCACGTAGGTCTTGGGGGAATAGGGATGTCCGGACCTCCCCCAAATTCAGAAAAACCGGAAAAATAGGACTTTTTAAACGTTATTTTGTGCTATTTTTGGCCTTCTTGGGCTTAGTCCCTCCAAATTGGTGTTGGTCCCACCAAAATAGGAGGGCCAGCTACGTGCCATGGGTATAGTCTCGAAAAAACACACATTTTAACTTTTGGCAAACATTGTGGCGTTTTCGAATGGTTTCAACAAATTAAAAACTGAAATTAAAATACTTAAAATACTGAAATAAAGATCTTACATACAAATTTAATTATGCTTTGAGCGGGTCGGAAATCATTATCAGAAATTGACAAATTTGCGCCCAAGTCTAGTTCATCGGATGCATCACATAATGCTCGCTTCCGCTCTAAAAAACCAGATATTAGTAAAAAAGTTGAGAGATAATTTTTAAATTTCAACTATTATTCTTTGTAACATGTCGTTAACACTGATCATTCGCGTTTCATTTGATATGATGAGGACGTGGCTTGGCACGCCATTCGTTTTCTGGACCCTTGCCAAGCCTTCTGCTGGTACCGTGCTGCTGCAAAACTTTTTGACAACGTTTTGACATCGCTTTACCATATTTTCTGAAACAAAGGAAACGAGTAGTCAGCGCGATTTATATTTATTTATATCAGAAGTAGCTGCGTTAGCGCGTACCTATAATATACATGTTTGGCCTCCTTATTTCTTATATGTTTATCAGCAAGGTGCGAATTTTATGTCCAAATCCCCTCCTACAAATATAGCTAATAAAAAACGAATGGTTTCAACAAATTAAAAACTGAAATTAAAATACTTAAAATACTGAAATAAAGATCTTACATACAAATTTAAGTTTTGCAGCAGCACGTTTTTTAATTTTTTTACCTTCCTACCCATTATGTAACGAGCATGTAAAGTTTTACTGTAACGTTATAACATATTTAGTAGGAAACGTGCAAGCTTACTGGAAACAGACTGCATGTACGCTTTGCATACCCGCAGCAAAAAACTGCTGCACTAACCAATTGATGCCAGGTATGCTTGCCGTAATGCTCATGATAAAATAAAACACCTCTAAAAACAGTCGCAGTTAGTTTTCGATCAATCACGAAGCGAAGCGTGTCAGCACTGCAATCTGCAAATAGTTTACAAAAAGTAAATATTTTAGATTATGTTTATACACTCTTATCTGAATCACTGAAAATTATTTAAAGAAGGTTACATTTTTTCAGAGGTTGCAAAAAATACTTAGATTTTTTGCGTTGCTTAGAGCAAGTCTAATTTTTTTAGCAGATTTGGCGACTTTAGATATATGCATAGGAAGCTTTTTTCTAGTCCCCTCCCTTTACATCCTTAGTAATCCACAATCCCAAGTATATTCGTCTTTTTTGTTCCATCGAAACATTTTTCTTTGCTAGTACCCTACTTTTAATTAGCATGATTTGAGTACATCAGTCAGTAAACACATAAAGTAAAATGGCACAATAATGACAGCAGTCTATGAAAGCGGAAAACAATATTGTTCTGAACATCAGCATTATCTTTTTTAAACAAGACAACCTTACCGTATTTAAACGTTTGGATGTTTTCAGCATAAACTTATGCAACTACTGGGTGTAAAGAGCACGTCCTGAAGTTACATGTAAGATTTAGAAAAAATTAAGTTTCTGCAACGTTCTGGAACTGAACTTAATTTTCAGTTTACACTGTACATAAGTAATGGTGTAAAGGAAAATACGCTCTGGAAGTGAAATGAATTTCTAGATTAGACTTTACACGTTAACGATAAATAAGTAGTGCAAAGTTTACACTGTACCTAATATAGAGAAAGCTAACAGTCAGGTTCGTAATTTTGACGTTACATAGAACATTTTGAAAGAAAAGCTTATTGTTCAGTATAGAGTTTACACAACCACCGAGTGTAAAGAAGATTTTGTCGGATTCATAGTTCTGACATTACTCTGATTTCACGATCAACATTTATGAAAATATTCAGTTTCCACAATGGCCTGAAGACATACAAATATCATATGTAAACCACTTTACAACGCTTTTAAGTACAAACAAACGCGCCCAACTGGTGTTTCACGTCTGATTCACTGGTACTTTTTTAGACTTGAGATTATGTCGAGACTCATAACCGGAGAAGTTGGCCGAAAAAAAGACTGAAATACGTTTAACGCCCCCAATCAAGGACTTTAAACCTCCCGAAAAAGCTAAATATCAATGTAAAAGAATGCAATTTGCTGTGACGTGTGCCCATTAGAAAGTACTTTATTTATATTTTATTTGGCTTATCCTGACTTCTAAACAGACTAGGTGGCAAACAAAACATGAGACAAAAACGTAATTCTCCACCATGCACCATATTACAAACTTTAAAATTCTTACCCCAAGTTCCCATTGAGTGTAAAGAAATTCGGTTTGGGCTCAGTTTGGAGCCTTCAAGTCGTAGTGTGATTTTGTGAAAAACTTCCGTTCCGCAAAACATTCGAGATATTAAGCAATTGAAAAAGGGAAGAAAACGTTTTTGCCCTAGTTTCCCTCTCTGATTTCGAACTTTACACCTACAGAAACAATTCAATATTATTGTTTTTAATGCGGTTTGCTGCGACGTGTAGCCCTTATAACGCAATTTATTCTTGACCTATTCAATTTATCTCAACTTGTAAGCACACTAGTTGGCGGAGAAATCTTATACAAAATCTGTTTTTTACACCAACCATTAGAGTGTTAAGTATAAACCTCTAGATCTAAGTCCACATAAAGTGTACAAAAGTTTGCTGATAAACAGAAAGTAGCCTGCCGTAGTACATTTTTATTTGAAAAAATTTCATTGCACTCGTAATCGGAGTTGTTGGCAGACATCAATAAAGCAAAAACACATAGAATATCTGTCTTTACAAGCGTATACTTGAGCACTCTTTACACTCGGTCTTATGAACTAATGCGAAACTCAAGAAACAAAAACATGCCATCTGGAGAATTTCTTCGTCTACAATTCAAAACCATTAAATTATTTGAGACTTTAATATTGAGTTATTCACAAGCAGGGGAAAAACCACTTAAATTCGCTATATGTCATAACATTACGCTAAAATTTTACACCTTTTTTCACACAGCCGGTATAAGTGTAAACACAAACAAAAAAGACGAGCATATTTTTTGTATGTACCGATTGAAAAAACTGCACCTCCCAGATGTGTCCCGTTAAGGCTGTAGGGAAGCTCTTATGTTAGAGGATAAGTATATTATAGAGGTACGCGCTAACGCGCTACCTATGATTAAATAGGTTCTCAAATGATGCACCTGTATGTACAAAGTCTCGATTTTCCTTTTGCGAAAATTTTATGTATATTCTTGCCAGTCATTCTTTATTGAGATTTAAACCCTTAATCTGATGCTTCAGCAATAAGTCTTAAGTGTCGGCTTTGAATTGTAATAAAAACAATCGTTTAAAAACCTCAAAGCATTTATTATTTGGCGGCGTCCGTATTGACGCTAACTGGTGAGAGGTATTATAAATGCAAAAATTCATTAGCTGTGTTTCTTTTGGTTTACAATAGTTTACAATATCAAAAAATCGCCGAATATTTTCACTAAACAATGAATGATTTTGAAGGTTTTTTTAACTTTGTTAAAAGATCCAGAAAGATTGAGAACATGAGACATAACTCATTAGAAAGACCACTCTGTTTTCTAGCTTTTCAATGAAAAAATTTCAAAGTATGCTAGAAACTCACAAAACTAATAGCTGAAAACGTCAAAAGTTACAGTGTGACAGCCTTTCTAGCGGCCATATTGAAAAACTTGAAATCTTTACTAAATTAAGCAGATAGGGAAATGGTTGTAACGGGGGCGCCGCCTCCCACCGTTACGCGAGCAAAATTTTACCCGCACCGGTTTCCCGGATCTTCCGGGATCATTCGCGTGTGTAGTACTAATCTACTACTCGGGCTCTTGCTCACAACTGCGCAAAGTATTGAATAATATTGAGAAACAATGAAACATCAACGTGCCGAGTTAAACTTCAAAGTAGGCATTTTTAGCCGTGTAGTAGCACTCCTGCTACACTCCTCCCCTATAGGAGAAAGCGTAAGCTCAGACAACTCCAGAGAACGAACTCTGGGACCTCCAACATGTAACAGGGGCGCCGCCTCCCACCGTTACATGAGCAAAATTTTACCCGCACCGCTTTCCCGGATCTTCCGCTCTGATTCGCGTGTGAGTACTAATCGACTACTCTGGCTCTTGCTCACAACTGCGCAAAGTATTTAATAGTATTGAGAAACAATGAAACATCAAAGTCACGGGTTAAACTTCAAAGTAGGCATTTTTAGCCGTATAGTAGCACTCCTGCTACATGGTGTATCATTCGAAAGAGCTTTTTTCAGCTTCCTGAAATGCGCTTAAACATTGAAAAACATGAAACATAGCACGTGTAGAATGCATACCTTATGGGAGCAGCCATATTGAAAAAAATTAAATTGAAATTGCGGAACGAACTATTTAGAAACATGAAAAACCAAAAAGGGGTCAAATTTAGAAAATAAAAATATCTATCTATTCTGCTACTTCCCAAAATATGAAGCAAAACCTGTATACTGTAGTGATTGTGCAAAAATTGAGCAGTTTTCAGAATATCACATACTGTAGACGTGAGCTTGCACTACTTTTTTCAGCAAAACAGTTTAATACATTATTTTATTGCAATCCGTCGGGCGGTACTTGTGTTAATCTTAAAAATAGGCATTTCACTGAACCGTATTAGTCATTGGTGAGGTGTACTGCTTCAACCTGAGTTTTACTGTAGGTGCATAATATAATTTTATTTGCATTACATATTCTGAAAGCCCTAGTACTGAAAACTTTTTTTGTTCTCTTTTTTTCATAAAATATCCGATGGATGAAAAGTTACAAGCATAAATTTACCGAACTTCAGTTTGTGTGAAAACGGCGTGAGCTGTTGCTACGTTTTCTAAATAATGAGACGAAGCTTTGCATAGGGAGATAAAATCATGACCTTTCATACAATATGAATGGTGTAAGGGCAGAACACTGCAACACAGCAAAACTTTCAAAATATCATCTGATATTTCAGATATACAGGCACGTGGCCATCTGAATTTCATGGGACTAAATTTTTGAAGTCAAATATCTCAACAAATACTTGTAGATAAATAAAAATAATTTTGTTTTTTAGCGTTTCTCAGCGGGCTCTAATTATTCGAGAAGAAACAGCGTTTAAAAGTTTCTAAAAAATTTATTTTGATAGCCTTGAAAAACATTTCGGGCCTATCAGCTCATAAGCATGCTAAAATTTATTCTGATGTTCTTTCAAATACGTTTCCAGAATTTCCATTTTTTCCTTCAGGGGATCCTTGCAAATAATACTCGTATTTTCAAAATTTTGGGAGGACTAGCCCCCCACACCTAGGCGTGGGGGGTTTAAGGGGGGGTATGCAGCCCCCCATAAACCAAAATACCCCCAGAAATCAAAATACCCCCAGAATTCAATTTTTGAAAATTTTTTTCGTTTTTTTCGCAATTTTTTGATGAAATGGATAGTGTTGATGAGAAACGTCGAAAAATGGTGTTTTTATCGCCATACCACCATTTTTGAGGCCATTTTTTGACCTTCAAAAAATCTTGCACCCCCCCAGAATTTTCTTGCGGCCCACGTATGTAGCCCCCCTTCCCCCCACAGCTACGTGCCTGCAGACTTCTCGGAATTATTGTCAGTTGCTTGTGTTCACTCAATGGTGCATTTTCAATCAGTTAGCTGATGCCACTTTGAGCAGTGAGCTTTTATAGATTCATCATTAGTATATTTATTGAATTCAAGCTCAGATTTTTGAACCTCGCGAAAACGAAGTATATTCTAAAGAATTAATCTTCTACAACGCTTTGGAATTATAGTTAATTTCAGTACAACGGAAACTACGAAATTTTCGTAAAAAAATTCGTATAACAAATGCTACAGAGAATAAACTTTTGCAATGCTCTAAAACTAAAGCTAATTTTTAGTGTAAACTTTGAGTGTTGAGAAAATTTGAAGTGGGACTCGTAATCCTATCTTACCGACAACATTTAAAAAAGTTGAGCAACTGAGACGCTACGGCAGGACAATGCGTAAACTGTACAACTCTATATTAACTCGGTATTGAGTGTATAGAAACGCGCCCACATTAATGTGTGGCCCCAACAGACGGCTGAATACCCTCCCCTTCCCAGAAACCAAAATACCCCATAGACTTCAATTTTTGAGATTTTTTCTGTCTTCTCGCAATTTTTTGATGCTAATAGATAGTGCTCGATGAGAAAAGTTGAAAAATAGTGTTTTTTCGCCATACGTTCACTTTTAAGAACATTTTTTGACCTTTGAAAACTCTTGCTACCCCGCGCAGCCACCACACCTGGGTATGGGAGGGGGTTTGGAGGGGTATGCACCCCCAGAAATCAAAATACTCCCCCAGAAATCAAAATACCCCCTCCCAGAATTCAATTTTTGAAAATTTTTTTCGTTTTTTTTCGCAATTTTTTGATGCCAATGGATAGTCCTTGATGAGAAACGTGGATAAATGGTGTTTCTCATTGCCATACCACCATTTTTAAAGGCCATTTTTTGACCTTCAAAAAATCTTGCACCCCTCCCCCTCCCAGAATTTTCTTGCTGCCCACGTATGGCAGCCACCCCCCCCCCCAGAATTTTGGTGCTGCCCACATATGCTCATCACTTTGGTCGGCAACCGGATTCCGAGAGTATGGATTGTGTAAAACTATAGAAATTGTAGGGAAACGCACCGAAAATTCAGTTTTGGGCAGGCGTAAATGTGTGTAGTAAGGCTTATGAATTTAGGGAAATAATATTATGAAATAAGATATCTCAGCAACTTAGATAAGCAGAGCAGAGTGGTGTTTTTGAGTGTTTCTCAGCGTGAAGTGGACATTAAATTATTTTAAATTTAAAATAATAAATTTTCATCATGGCTCAAAACTATGTTCAAACTCAACCCTGCTGGAAAATGGTTAAGTACATAACAATGATAGAAAATAAATAACTCTGTGAGGAGTGTCAGAATATTTTTTACATTATTCTTTGTTTTGAGCTGTTTAGAGGTCAACAGTTGCTTAAGCATAAAATTGCCGTAATTCTATTCTGACGGTCTTTCAATTGTACATCAAGGATTTTCAACTTTTTCTTTGGGTGACTAACTTGAAAATCATGCGTCGTTCTTAAATCTTGGGGCAATTTATAATCCCCTCTTATCTCCATCAGCTATGTACATTTATGCCTGTTTTTGAAGTGTATAAATTTTTGAAGGAGTGTCAGATACTAAGGGGTTTACTCTTTTAAACACCTTGTCCATGTGAGCTCATCAAAGGACGATAAGCTGGTTTGCTTCAAATAATTCGATGACATGCATACATCAGGCTTTTAGCAAGAGAAATATCATGAAAAATCTAGATTGAAATTAAAGCTTATTCCAGCATACAAAAGTATGTTTTTATCTTTACATCGCAACCACGTGTACACAGGGGCAGCAAGAAAATTCTGGGTGGGCTGATCAGGTGAAATCACCAAAAATCGCCAAAAATGTTACTAAAAATGGGATTCGGGGTCTACAGTAATCTGTAGAGGGTGTTTCAACTACTGCTTGAGGGGGGGTTCGTATACCCCAGACCTCCTACGCTTATGTGTGATCGTAAATATTGCTTTGGTAGGCATAAATGTAACGGCTCAAAATCGGGGTTCCCGGCCATTTTTTATAGAGCGCGATAATTGACCTTCAATTTTAGGACAAAAACGGCCAAAAAACGGTGTAAAAATTTGTCTTTTTCCGAAAATCGGGGGGGGGGAAGGAATCAAAAATTTGCTGGCTTTGGTCGGGATAGGGAGAACGACATCCGACTTTGGTTGAGGCGATCCCCCATCCCCCTGTTATATGTACATATGTTGGTATGTTGGTAGGATTTCTGATGCTAGTTTAAAATCATCACAAAAAGCTGCAACTTTCATTACTTATCCGAAAATTTTATTTATTGAAGGTATCCTTTGCATAGTTTTGTACACAGCTCGGTTCTAAATGCAAGAATACATAATGACTCTCAAAAATGGGTTTAGTGGATTTCCAAATGCAAAATCAAATGAATTTTGAAATTTTCGTTTCGGACTTGAAAACTCACTTTTCGTATTATAAAATACCTGCGATAAAAAATATGAATGCTGGATCAACAGTTATTCGCTCACCATAAAGCATATGCACAGATCATTGCATTATGCTGGAAAGAGTTCGTCCCTAAGATTCAATCATTCTCTGTTCTCCCAAAACTGAAGATTCTTTACTCTGCTGCTACTTGGGCAAAAATTTTTTATATAGTATTTTTTGTCAAAAAATGGATCATTTAGCTACTCTTAATAAGTGGCCAACTACCTCTTCTTCAAAACTTTAATCAAAAACATTTGATCAGGAAATAGTGTTTAAATGCGCTTGCACGTCATTCTCAAACCAAATACATTTCTTCAAGTGCATTTAATTTTGGCTATATTCATTTATTTTTCTTTTTTTAATTTTTGTGCTGACGATTAAAATAGATAGATTTATTGAGAAGGATGTAAACAGCTCACAAGTTCTAGATTGCTGTTAAAAATTAATTAAATATGCAAAAATGTGTAGAAAAAGTATTGACAAGACATCTGAGTAAAATCGGACTATTATTAGAAGTTATAATAAAAATTCGGATCTAGTATACAATTTACCCACCAACGTTTTTTGTGTAGTGTGTAATATGTAATGTGTTATGTGTAATGTGTATTGCTTAATGTGTCATGTGTAGTGTGTAATGTGTAATGTGTAAAGTGTTCATATTACACATTATACATTACACATGACACATTACAAATATTATGGATCGGCTAAAAAACGCTGGTGGGTAAATTGTATACTAGATCCAAAATTTCAAAGTCGCCAATTTCTGCGCTAAAAAAGGCACCGTCCCGTATGGGGATAGGAAGGAAGAGACGTGACGCCATACCAGAACATAATCTGAAAATAATGCTTTACTGCTCTCGTTATTCGACATTTTTGGAAACATTTCGACAAAACTTTTCAAATGGAATTATGTACAATCGTCTTAACTTTAAACACAAATTTAACGCTCCGTAAGTCAGGTTTACTAGCCATTGAAACAAGTAATGGCACATGTGCACATTGCGAATACTGAGGTTTATAACCCCTGTTGGTCCAGCACGTATTCAGGTGAGATGCGAGTCAAAGTAGCAAGTAGATTTTGATCAGGACAACGAAAAGATGGTAGTTAAACTGGGCATGCATGTATGCAGCAATCACTAAACTATGATTCAGAACAATCATTTATTACAGCGAAAAATTTGAAATTTTTTACATTGAGATAATTATAGTCAATTTCACGGAACCTTGTGCATCGAAATCAATTTTTAGCACTCTAGCGAGTAGCTACAAACGTGATTTCTATGCAACCTACTGTAATACGAGTTTGCCTGGCGAACGCCTTTGTAGTCGATTCGCTCTATTTAGAAATTATGATTCATGCAAAAGTTTTCGTGAAATAGACTATAGTTAACTCTATTTTAACTTTGTTAATTCGAATTAAATATAGTAAAAAATAGTTAACAAAAATAGATTTAGCCTTGGCCTAAAAGGGCGTAGTCAAGTATATCCAGCAGGGGCGCAGGGGCGGATTTAGGAGGGAGGGGGCCGCATCCGATTGGCCTAAAATAGCGCGCAAAATTAAGGATTTTTGAGCGATTTTTGGGTTAAAACGGCTAATTTTTCCGCCCAAGTCAGGGTTCCGCTCCCCCATAGGAAAATCCTGGATCCGCCACTGTATCTCAGTTAACAATACAGTTTTAAAGATTACCGGAAAATTGCTCGCCAACAATTGCTCGAGAAGAATTGCTCGCCAACAATTGCACGCCTAGCAATTGCTCGCTTAGCAATTGCTCGCCCAGCAATTGCTCGCCCAGCAATTGCTCGCCCAGCAATTGCTCGCCCAGCAATTGATCGCCAAACTATTACTCGCCAATCACCAACAATTGTAGCCATACGATTACTTGCTGAGCAATTGCTCGCCAGTGAATTGATCACATGGGAACCGCTCCCTGCAGGGACGGATTAAGGCGGGGCGGGGGCGGCCGCCAACCACCTACCCCCATTGGCCCAAAATAGTGCGCAAAATTAAGGATTTTTGAGCGATTTTTAGCGATTTTCGGGTTAAAACGGCTAATTTTTCCGCCCAAGTCAGGATTTCGCCCCCCCCCACTTAGGGGTACCGCCCTCCTTTGAAAAATCCTGGATCCGCCACTGACTCCCTGGGCATTATTGCTTCTCATTTATTTGAATCAGCAATTGTCATTCTATAGCGGAATCACGCTATAAAAATGGAAGGTGTGTTAACTCCAAAAATCGACCGCCCCCGGATCTTGTAATCATCTGGTCTGAACAAAATGGTATAATTGAGTACAATTCAGTTCTGCTGTGATGTTGCATACATTTGCGCTCATACATTTGTCTCTGTACAGATTGTTTCGTTTTTAATAGGAAAGATAGAAGAAGCAGTAGTTTCAGTTTGAAAGTATTCATTTTTAGTGTACTAAAACGATTTTTAATTCCTTCAATCTTGATTTTCATTTTAACGCACTCAATAAAGTCGACAGGTGCTCGCCACCGCCAGGCGATTGCTCGCCAATCACCTGTTTTTAGTTGAGAAATGCATTTTTAAGTCTTTTTAATCCGTTCGATCAGTTACAAGCTGATCATTGAAGCAAATTCAAGTCGGAAATTTTCCCGATCACAGCAGAACTAAATTGTACTTAATTACGCAATTTTGTACAGACCAGATCATTACAAGATCCGGGAACGGTCGATTTTTGGAAGGAACGCAGTTCCATCTTTATAGCATTCGAAGAAATGAGAAGCAACATTGCTTAGGAGCGATTCCCAGGTGATCGATTCACTGGCGAGCAATCGCTCAGCAAGTAATCGGTCGGCTAGCAATTGTTGGTGATTGGCTATCAGTTTGTCGAGCAATCATTTGGCGAGCAATTGTTAGCGAACAATAGTTGACGAGCAATTGCTGAGCGAGCAATTGTTGGGCGAGCAATTGCTGGACGAGCAATTGTTGGCGAGCAATTGTTGGCGAGCAATTGTTGGCGAGCAATTTTCCGCACACGAGTTTTAAATATGGCAACAATACTGTCAGCTTATTAATGGAGTTTTAAAACTTATGATCGAACTTGAGTTTGAAGTTCCAAGTGCAAGCAGACGTAGTAAGTGGTTTTTTATCATGAGAGACCATCTCCCGACTGCTAACTGAAGAAGTTGAAAGACAGAACAAAACCAGAAACGCGACCAAAACGTGTTTTTTCTGCCCATGATTTTCATACGCTGTACACTGCCCGTCCTAAAGGCTTTTTATAACAATCAAAAATACACGTGGGTTTTATTCTATTGCCTGCATTCTAAAAAAACCGGACTGAAGAGAATGCAAACTGAGTTCGATAATCGTGGTAACCATAGGTGGGCGGCACAAAATTCTGGGGAGAGCAATATTTTTCATAGGTCAACAAACTTGCCTTCAAAATGGTGGTCTGGCGAAAAAACACAATTTTTCAACGTTTCTCATCGAGCACTATCCATTGGCATCAAAAATTGCGAAAAAAACAAAAAATGTTCAAAAATTGAATACTCGGGGGGGTGATTTGGCTTGGGATGGGGGTATTTTGATTTCTCGGTGGGGGAATTGGTGCATACAGTCGAAGCCTAGGTGTGGTGGTAACCAGTCGCCATTCAAAAACCTAATACAACGTTATGCTTATCCGTTAAACGCTCAGTAGGAGCTACGCATCGAGTTTAATCATATAAAAAACAGAGGCGGAAAATTTTTTATCTACTTAAAAAAATAGTAAATCGCAGATGTGACCGGTTGCAGCTGTAGGGAATGCACAAATGCTACGGGTGCCCAACATACATGCACAGTATGGGAATTCTGGGGGGGGGGTGAAACCAAAAGTGCACTTTTGTGGGCCCTAAAATGGCCGGTGCGCGTTAAAAGACATTGTTTTTGGCGTTTCTGACGATACTCTATCCTTCTAGAGCAAGAAATCATGAAAAAAATTCTCGAAAAAATGTCCGACTAAATTGACCAATATATCGCTTAAAACATCGAATATATGGCGCGAAGCGCGAAAAATTTTGCGATTTTGATGCAAATAGATAGCCAAAAACCCTTAATAAGACACTTTGTCGACCAAATTTTCATGTAAGTTTAGGAAACTTTTGAAAAATCGCCATATTCTGAGGTGGAAGGCTGAGAAATTTTTCGCGGGGGTGAAAAATGATTCTGCAGGGGGTGACACCCCCCCCACAAGATCATGTATGGTGCCCAAGTATATTACAGGTACGCACTGTGATCGTTAATAACGATAAAATCGCACCATGTGTCATCTATAATAATCCTGTGCGTTTAAATTTTAAATGAACATTAAAGTATGACTATTAAATAGGTACCTACCTACATTTTAATTTTCTTAAGACTATAAAGGTCATATTAGCATTTGTCATTATTTATACAATATGATACGAATCTGCATTTAGCCTGCGTCTATCGACAGTGCAAAAGAAAACGTTGAGACTTTACGTTAAATTGTTTTAGCCCCATTTCATGCGTCGTCGAAAGTCAAGCTTTTACTATATTCGATCAATAATGAGCAGCACACAGATGGACGAAAAAAAGACAGTCACTTGTACATATATCGATTTAAAGCGGCTTAATAAATAAATGAAATTACAAGGTAGATAGTAAACAGGAAGAAGAAACCATACCTGGGCGGGGGGAGGTTTTGGGGGTATGCAGTCCCCCTAAAAACCGAAATAACCCCCCACAATTCAATTTTTGAAATTTTCTTTCGTTTTTTCTTTTGCAATTCGTTGATGCCAATGGATAGTGCTCGATGAGAAACGTTGAAAAATGGTGTTTTTTCGCCATACCACCATTTTTAGGCAATTTTTTTATTTTTGAAAAATCTCGCACCCCCAGAATTTCGGTGCCGCCCACCTATGGAAGAAACGATATTACGATTGCAATCGACAAATTTTCTATTATTTTTCATACCGAAATTACGTTTTCATTGTAGCGTAAATAGTATCGGTTCGAAAATAGCCAAAAAGCACCTAAAAAACTCTAATCATCAATAGCTTTTCGAATAATTAAAATAAAATTTCGTATCAACTTTGTAAACAAAAATAGACAGGTTAATCAATATTATACATAGTTACCGTAATACACGCGGTTTCAGACATTATCACGATTGTTAAAACATACATAATACGGGTCGTTGATAATAACGCACTCGCAAACTGAATAAATCATATCTTGTTCGAATGAAAAACCTGACAAAAATGCGAGAAAATTTGCGCGTAAAGCTGAAAGAAAAACTGGCGTAAAAAGTACTAGCGTCATTACGGTGTAAAGTAGGTCGAATGAAGAATGACTAGACGGATAATTTTATAATTTGAGGTTAAATATTGAGCTTGCAAAGATACAGTACACTTCGGACGAAATCGAGCGCTTTAAACGCCGATCGAGATTGAAGCGATTGTAAAGTGTAAACAATTGGATAAACCGAGCAAACGGGAAAGGTTTACACTAAGGAAGGGATAAAAACTACATGCATTCGACAAAAAGTATAAAGGGTTGCGCAGTACACCTGCGAAGAAGGCGGAGCGGCGCTCTCATGACCTGAAAGGTATAAAGTCCGGCTTTACACTATTGTTTAAACAATCTGTACGTTCCTGTTTACAGCGTAGAAAATAACGCGCACGCAGTTAACTGCGCTTCATTGACGAAAGCACAGCCCCTCTCCCTTTCCATCGCCCATTTTTTATTGCATAAGCTAAGTGCGCCAAAATAGTCCCCGAGTTTAAACAAATACAGTACCAAGAGTGTAAACTAGTGGTAAAGCACGACAGGCTCCTTGATAATGATTAGCGTACGATAGGCGTTAGTTTACAATGGTACCGCTACGTCCGTATTCGGCCCGTCGAACGAAAACGCCGGGATTAGTGTAAAGTCACACCTACAGTAAGCCAGGGTGTAAACCGAACGATTACGGACGAAAATGGGTGAAAAGACACGCGGAGCAACGCAAAAACGAAGCGAAATAACTTAGTTACGCCTCCAGCCGGGCCGGGACACGGCTGCGCCGGAGCCTTTGGTCGACGGCGCCGGACTGGGATGCGACGGCGCCGGACCGGGATGCGACGGCGCTGGACCGGGACTGGACGAGCCGGACGACGGCTTGCTCGGTGGCATTCGCTCATTGATTTTATCCAATCGCTTCGCTTCTTCAAACGACGCGATTTTGTGATGAGGCGCGCTGTGAAGCGCTACAAAACGATTTATAATCAGCAAAATTTAAAAAAAACTTGAAAATTTTAGAGAAATTCAGCTTTGTGTTTTCGCATCGCCTTATTTTAAATTTTTCTCTTGATTACAATGCTGATTTCAAGATGTTTTTAAATGAAAATTTTCAAAAAAATTTTTTCAGAACGTTATGTAATGAGAGGGGGGTCCGATGGAGCCCAATGGTCAAAAGAAGCACAAACATTCGATTCTGGGACATATCGATTTGCGTGGCACGGTTTTTTTTGTACCCGGCAAAGATTTTTCCCGATGTACAAAGACTTTTCGGGACCGTCTTTGTACATGAACAAAGATTTTTGGGAGGACAAAAATTGCAAAAAAGGTCTAAATTAGAAAAAATTTCGGCGCTTCGCGCCGAAATGAGTAATTGTGTGTTCTATATATCTTTATAATGGCAGAAATTGCATTTCAAAAGTAAAAATGTCAAATTTTTCGGCGCTTCGCGCCGTTTTAAGACGATTCTTAATGATGTTCGCCCTTAGAGAACCAGAAATTAGCTAAAACACACTACGAAAAGTCGAAGAACTCTGTTTTTACCACACTAAAGTCGCTGCTATACCATATTATCCTGCCCAAAAATTTTGTGTTGTACAAAATGTACAAAGATTTTTAGGAAGACAAAAACTGTAAAAAAGATGTAAAATTCCCACAATTTTCGGCGCTTCGCTCCGAACTGATAAATTATTTGTCCTATATATCTTTGAAATGGCAGAATTTGCATTTAGAATGGAAAAATGTCAACATTTTTTTCAGATAATTTTCAGTAACTTTTGGCGTCAGAAACCCATAAATTAGCTAGAATACACTACCAAAGATCGAAAACCCTGTTTACCACATTAAAATCGCTACTTTACTATATTATAGTACACAAAAATTTGCATTTACAAAATGTACAAAGACTTTTGGGGGAAAAAAAAATACTGGTGTGAGGGAGGTTCGCCAAATTCTACAGAGACCCTCGCCCGTATGTGCTAGGACCTATATCGGCAATGACCAAATCAGGGGTTGGGGTTAGAGAGGAGGGTGGGACAAACATTGTTCAAAATTCCGAAAAAACATCGAAAATTTAACTCTGGGGTCTGCAAGAGCATAGATGGGCGGCACCAAAGTTCTCGGGGGGATGCCAGATTTTTTTGAAGGTAAAAAAATGACCTTAAAAACGGTGGTATGGCTAAAAAACACCATTTTTCAACGTAATCATCGAGCACTATCCATTGGCATCAAAAAATTGCGAAAAAAAACAAGGTGAGTATATTTTGGTTTCTGGGGGGTGCATACCCCCAAACCCCCCACGCCCAGGTATGTGCAGGAGTATATTCAATTCTCGATGAGGTTTAAGGCCCCATTTCAGGGGTCAACTATGTTTGATCAATGGGGACGGGTATTCAAAATGGGCCTGAGGAATGTATCATATTATGGAAGCTTTTGAGTGTTCAAACCTCCCCATAAAACAGTTTTTATCCTCTCCCCGTAATATGCAAAAATCGTTTGAAGCGTTTTTAGCGATATTTCCATTCAAAAGTGTCAATTCTTTCGACCCTTCGCGCCAAACACCCATTTTCGGCTATATTTCTGCTGAATTTTCCTTATAAATATTTTATGTTCTCAGCGCAGGACGAAAGCGCATCGTGAAAAATGCAAAAATGATGTTTCTAACTCATATCCGTCATTTTTCATCACAAAAAACTCGAAATTTTTTGGCTTCATTCCAAGGATTCCCGTGCTATCTGTGTATGCATGCTTTAAACTCTCCAAGGAATTCAAGCCATCTGCTCAAAAAGATCCAAGCAGTAAATTTAGAAAACCGTTTTTCGGCAACTTTTCTCTAATTGTTCATGTGAAAAGTAAGTCTGCAATTTATTGATTTTAAACATTGGAAAAAGAGCTTGCTAAGCGAGACTTGTAAAGTAAGAGAAATTTGAAGTTTATGAAGAGAATTATAAAAGATTTTAAACTTAAAGAAAATGAAAAAAGTGGGACGTTGGTAAATTAAAACAAATTTAAAGGATATGATGAAACATCATTGTTGAGAATGGGACGATCACGTGCTATGTATAATGACCATACGCGGGCAGCAAGAAGATTCTGGGGGAGGGGGGGCAAGATTTTTCAAAGGTCAAAAAAATGCCTTAAAAAATGGTGGTAAGGCGAAAAAACACCATTTTTCGTTGTTTCTCATCGAGCACTATCCATTGGCATAAAAAATTGCGAAAAACCGAAAAAATTTTAAAAATTCAATTCTGGGGGGTATTTTGATTTCTGAGGGGGGTGCATACCCCCACGCCCAGGTGTGCTGATAACCTTGAAGCAATCTGGTGTAATTGGATGATTGCTATTCGATATATGTTTGTGAATAGCAGATACGCTATCACCCCGAATTGGCTTTCCTGTAGCAAACTAGATGTCATTATGCTCTGCAATTCTACTCCCAAAATGTCGGCGAGTTTCGCCAATGTAACTAGCCATACAGCTAAAACACGTATACTTAAATACTGAATTTGAGCGACCGAAAAATGACACTTTTTTATAGCCTTTTGAGTGAGAAAAAATTTTCCTTTTCGGAAAAGTTCGAATTTTATCATCTCAGTGGATAGAGCATGTCGAGAAACGTCGAAAAATGCGGTTTTTGCGAGCAGCCACCCCGACGAATTTCCCAAGATATAGATCAATTGTTTCTCCCTCCCTCGGCCGGATCCTGGATACGGGCCTGCACACAACCATACGTGATCTGGGGGGGGGTTTCAGCCCCGCAAAAAATTTTCCACCCCACCCCTAATTTGCCATTTTTTGAAAGTTCCCAAAAATTTGTAGAAAAGATGCTTTTTAAGCCTTTTCAGATAACTTTCTGCTCAAAAGTGTCAAATTTTGGTGGTTTCGCGCTTTATACTCACGTTTTGACTTTATTTTGTTCGATTTGTCCTGACTTTTTCTTTTTTTTTCGAAAATTTTTTGTTTTTATGCTCAAAAACGCCGAAAACGATGTTTTTGACGCGTATCTACCATTTCCGGACCCAGAAAGGCGGAACTTTATAATTTCACCCCCCCGAATTCCCATGCTGTGCATGTATGCATGCAACCGGTATTTCGGTCGGAAATTCAAACGGACTTTCTTGATTTTCTGAAATTATTCGACAGGTCTTATTCTACTTTAAGTGCGATGCAATAAAAAACCTAATTTATCGAGAGGTGTCGCCAAAAATATCAACCAGTTATGAGTAAAATAAAGAAAAGAGTCAAATAAAATATATAAAAGGGCCAACTTCCAAATAATGCCGAATTTCGGTCCTAAATCTGAGAATCAGCCAGAAATTAATTATATAAAATTAAAATCAAATTTATAAAATAAAATTAAATTAAAGAAATTAAATTAATAATTTAAGCGAAATTAATATAATTTTATTTCATTTTATTTATTATTTAGCATATTTTGCAAAAATTTCTCGATTTATCCTTTGGTTAATTTCATTTATTTGACGAATATTTGATTATTTTTCATTTATTTAATTAAAATATCACCCTGTGCCAAATCGATCAAGGCATGGTAGACAATGGAAAATAAATACTTAGGAGAGATACCCATATCCAACGCATCGGTGATAAATAAATGAAATAAATAATGAATCATATTAATCATAATAGAAAGATAAAAAAAGGTCGAAGGTCAAAGGTCAAAGAATGAGCTTTTCTCACACATAAACCAAACAAAATAATCTCCGCTGAACTTTCAAATTGACAAGAAAGAAATGAAGCTTAAAAATGCCGGCACGTATCTCTGAGGGATAATCGAGGGGGGGGGTGGGACCATTGGTGGGCGGCACCGAAATTCTAAGGGGGGTGTAAGATTTTTCAGAGGTAAAAAATGGCCTTAAAAATGGTGGTATGGCGAAAAAACACAATTTTTCAACGTTTTTCATCGAGCATTATCCATTGGCATCAAAAAATTGCGAAAAATAACAAAGATTTACAAAAATTGAATTCTGGGGGGTATTTCGGTTTTTTCTGGTTTCTGGGGGGTATTTTGGTTTCTCGGATGGTGCATATCCCCCAACCCCCCCCCCCGCCCAGGTGTTGTTCGAACCCCCAGAATTCAGAAAATCGGAAAAATAGGACTTAAACGTCATTTTGTGCTATTTTTGGCCTTTTTGAGCTTAGTCGCCCCAAAATTGGTGTTGACCCCCCAAATAGGACGGCCGGCTACATACGTGCCTGTAAAAATGCAACATAAGAAAATGATATAAAATTTGTCGATTAAAATCAATAATAACAAATTACATTATAATTCGAAAAAGTTATACCTAAACCCACGTTACAATTAATTAATTAATTAGTTATAATTCATTAATAATAAAGTGTTTTTTAATTCGATAAATTCCTAATTAATTAAGGGATATTCCAATTATAATGAGAATAATTAAAATCATAAAACTTGGAAATTTCAGAATAATTGGGAAATTTTCTCAATTACATATACTAAAAACATAAATTTTCAACAAACAAAAATTTAAGATGCAAAATTATCATTTTTGTTTATTTTATTAATTTTCCTTTCAAAAAAAATTAATACATACTTTGATCCAAGGCTTGCTTCCCACCGGCTAAAACGCCCAGTGGCAGCTTTCCGGACGGAGTTAAACCCTTTAGCATCAATACTGTCTCGTTCTCTTCCCTAAAAAATTAGAAAAAAACAAATTATAAAAATTCATAAAAAGTATGTAAAAACACATAGAAAATAAATAAACGGGAGAAATGTCATAAAATAATAACAAAACAGTGGCCCGCAAAAAAATTATGAAAAAAATCAAAATAAATGGATGAAAATAAAAATTTATTATGAAATTGTAAGCTAAACCTATTTTAAATTGAATTTAAATTTATTATTTACGATAAAGAATAGAAAACAACGTGATAAAAATAAAAAAACAGTATGAAAAATTAAGAAAAGAAAAAGTCGTGAAATGAAGAAAATATAGAAAAATTGAAGAATAATATTTAAACATATAACAGAAAAATGAAGAACAAGGCAAAATATATTGAACATAAAAATTCGAAACATAAAAAAGCCGAACCCCGATTTTTAGCGAATATTTGCGTTTTTTGACCATTTTTTAGCGCTTTATTTGCCATTTTTGACCAAAACTATTTCATTCACCCCCGCACCCTCAAAATGGTTTGGCTCGGCTACCCCTCTCAAAATTTTAGAGGACTTACATAAATTTCGACCAATGATGACAGGATGAAATTAGATGAATAAATAGCCTAATTTACCTTAGAACGGAGAATACCCGGGCCATTTTCCCAATAGCTCGTATCTTTGTTCTAATTATCTCTTTTCTCGCCGACGGTACCCCTCCTTAAAAATCCAAATTTTATTCGAGATTAGAAGATGGGAAAATTAATAATTCAAATTCGAAAAATGTAGGAAGGAAATTTATTAAATTATCAAAATACATAATAAAAGACGTTGTTTAACATTTGCCGACAGGATTTATGGTAGGGTGAAAATGGTAAAACCCCCTAAGCATGAAGCTACTTGATTCACCTCTGCTGTAGGTGCGGGTGACTATTTCCCGATACATAGCCCTAGGCCAGCGCGTCTGAACTAGACCGAGTCTGAATCACGAGGCCGGTGTGACTGCACAGAACGCTGTTATTATCCGCCACACAAGTGCAGCTTCCCATTTATCGACCCCGGAGGGATGGAAGGCTGGGTTGGCCTGCCGAAAAGAACTGTGTCAACGTGGATTCGAACCTAGGACCTTGCGATCCGTAGGTTTAATTGTTTACCACTCGGCGTCTCTCCTATCGACAGGATTTGAAAGCCCCAGATTATCATAGACAAAAACGAAACCCGCGAGATCTTCGTTATTGAAATTTAATAACTTATTTCGATCCACTAAGATAATTTAGTTTCCAAGTCAAGAATCCTTCTATGCGATTTTATAATTTCACTAAATTATGTAAATCGAATGAATAATTCAAAAAATAATTACATATATAATAAAATCTTATTTTTTTCAGCCGAAAATAAATTTTGAGAATTTAACCAAACGTTAATAAATTTGATAGTCGCAGAAAAAGAAGTATCATTCATCTTTTTTTCTCAATTTGCCCACTTTTACACATCGAATCACTAAAAATTACTGAAAAGCTGACAAAAAACACTGGCTATTCCGTAAGTGCTGGACTTTCTTGCAGACACTCGAATAAATTTCAGCAATGGTAGTCAACATAACGAAAGTTTTGAAAAACTTATCGTAATACACAGACATGAAATAGCTCGAAATTTTGGGTGGGGTGCATACATAATCGGGGGGGGCGATAACGGCCTCATGAAAATTTTGTCCCGCCGCAAAAATTTTTTAACCCCCCAGGATTGACGGTTTACTAAAAGTTCTAAAAACTTTCTAAAAATTTGTAGAAAAGATGCTTTTTCAAACGTTTCTAGCTATTTTTCTGCTCAAAAGTGCCAAATATTCGGTGCTTCGCGCCAATATACTCATGTTTTGACTATATTTTGTTCAATTTGTTCCGACTTTTTTTTTGTTGATTTTTTTTTCGAAATTTTTTGTTTTTATGCTCTAGTAAGATAGAGCATCATCAGAAACTCAGAAACGCTAAAAAACAATGTTTTTGACGAGTACCTACAATTTTCGGACCCAAAAAAGGCATTTATAATTACACCCCCCCCAGAATTACAATGCTGTACCGTATGGTGGGGTGTCCGGATAATATTAGGCAGTGGGGTAAACGACCTCCGATTTTCGGCCTAAAATAGCAAACAGCACCTGAAAATGACCAATAAAATTCAAGTTTTCTACAAAAAAAATCGGAGGGAGAGGTCAAAAATTTCCCGACTTCACAGAGATAGGGGGCACGATCGACCTTGGTTGAGAGGATCCTGTAAACCCTCTGTTACATGCCTATATGGACAAATCGTGCAACTTCATTCAACCCGGTATCAATAGGAACCAGGTCGGTATCAATGTGGAAGAGCTAGCGGTATCAATGGAAAATTTACAACTTCATGAACAAATAGAAAGAAAAATGATGGAAATTCACAAAAAAATGACTCTAAAATCAGTCAATCAACTAGAAAATGGGATATCATTCCAGGAAGATAAGTGAAAACCGTCTGAAAATCAGCTAATCAAATAATCAATCAATGACTAACCAACCAATAATCAGATCTAGAAACAATCAATAATTAAGCAATTGACCACTAAGCGACTAATCAACTAACCAAGCAACCATTTAGTTCGCTAAGGACAATCAACCAAATAATTAGGCAGCCGGTATCAATGGGAAGACCGGCAGGCACGTAGCTGGCTCTTCTATTTTGGGGGGGACCAACACCAATTTTGGGGAATCCTAAGCCAAAAATAGCACAAAATAACGTGTAAAAGTCCTATTTTTCCGGGTTTTTTCTGAATTTTGGGGGGGGGGGGGGGGTCCGACCCCCAGTCCCTCCCTCCCACAGCTACGTGCCTGAAGACCGGCCTTTGTTCATGTGCGGTTACATGTACGAGTATGTTAGAAGAGCATATGAGCTAACATAAATTCATTGGCATTAACTAAGTGGGAACAAAACTAAGCATACTACGAGTATGGGAAGAAAAAACCATCGACAGGTAAGTACTAAGTGAAAGAGGCGCAAAAGACAGCTTGCATTGCTTGTGTAAACGTTGTGCAGAAGTCAGTATGGTGGAAAGCCGGTGGACTAAAGATTTAAACCAATCTATAAACTACAAGATCAAATTGAAACTTTTACAAAATACCATAAAAAATTAAATAAGCCTGGGCACGATGTTGGATGGAGAAGAAAACCTGATTTCAGACAGAAGCCAAGGGTTGTGTAAAAATACACGGGTAGCTTACATGCACAATATGGCGGATGAGGAAAATATTAACCCCTCCCCTGCTGAAGGGTCAGCCAGACAGGTACTGTTCGGCGATTTTAAGCTGACGGAACGTTTTTCGCCTAATTTTTGAGAACAAAAACGGTAATAATGAAATTTGCAGGCGCTTCGCGCCAAATCAATACTAATATGTTTTTTCACTCAAAAAAGCGCCCAAAATTGATTTTGTTCATGTATTTTTAGTGTTAGAAACGGTATACCGCAGTAAAGATGAACTAAGTATGTTTAAAAAATGCGCAGTTACCACGAAAAAGCGTTTCATGGTCTATTTCCATTATTCTCGTCGTTTGAATAGCAAAAAAGTCGTAAATACTAAATTTACTGGTTCGGATTTCTATAATTTACCCCTCGCGCCCTCCCGCCCACTTTAAACTTGCGCATTTATGTGGGCAGCGTAAGTCCTTGGGTGGGATCTAAAAAGGGCAAGAAAGCAATGATCGGATAAAAATACCGTGTTAGAATCAAGCGCTATCCTCTGGCGTCCAAAAATCAAGAAAAAAACTAAAAAACATAATTTAAATATTTTACGTCTGCAAGGGAATGAATTTTAAGGGAGGAATCCAAAACCCGTCAAAAACCGAACGTCAATAAGCGCCTGAAAGCTCGATCGAACCGCTTGTTTTATAAAAAAAATTTTTATCATAAAATAATAGCAAAATTAATCGAATATAACAGATTTAGCCGCACACTGTCTCTATTGAGGATTTAATTATGGGGAGAGGCGCAATTTTTTAGCTGGAGAGCTCGGTAAAGCAGGGGCGAATTTTGGGAGATCGGACGATCATACTTCCCGTTGGCCTCACACAGCTGGCGAGATACAAAATTAATCTCTATTTTTTTAATGACGGCTCTTGGCCACACCTGGGCGTGGGGTTTGGGGGTATGCATGCCCCAGAAACCAAAACACCCCCCCAGAATTCATTTTTCGAAAATTTTTTTCGTTTGTTTCGCAATTTTTTGATGCCAATAGATAGTGCTTGATGAGAAACGTCGAAAAATGGTGTTTTTATCGCCATACCACCATTTTAAAGACCATTTTTTGACATTCAAAAGTCTTGCACCCCCCAGAATTTTCTTGCAGCCCACGTATATTTATGCTCTTGGCCTCATTTGTCGTTATTTCTTAAATTCGGCCATAGGTAGAGTGGCGCAATATTTCGACTCTTTGTAACACATTTATTTCGAGTTTGGCGATTTTTCGCACGCAAATCATACATGCATATAACGGCTCGAAATTGGGGGGGGGTGAATTACCTCCCATTTTTTGGCCAAAAACGGTCAAAATCGCAAATTTTTAAAAAATGGGGAATGGGTAAAAAATTTTCTGAGTTTGGGGGATGGGGGGGGCGTTCGACCTTGGGTGGGGGATCTTCCCCCAAAATCCGAGGATTTTTGAATTTTTTTATGAAATCATTCGAACGTTAGAAAGCGAGCAAGTCTTTTGGAACGGTCAAGAACATTGTTAGATAATGACAGAAAGACGTTCTATAATGTATATAAAACTTTTTTGCGTTCTTACTTTTCCAAATTATATAACAGAGCGGGGAACACTACGATCGTTTCCATTAAAATCAAAATAATGACATGCGAACGCACGTGGACAGCTACTAAATTATAAGGCCTGCCGGTGCCAAATCGCATAAAGTCGTTAATAATATAATTCTAGCAGATCAACCGGATTATTTGGGTAGGGGCGCGGGTCATGCAAGAGCATGGGGGCGAGGGCGAATTACTCCACACACTGAGCTATGAAAAACTGATAGCTATCGAACGATTAGGACCGAAAAAGCATCGCTATGTAGCATTTGTTTGGGCTCAGAAACTAGCTGTATAGCCTTTTCTTTGGACTAAGCAGAAGCATACCGTGTGAGCTCAGAAGTGCTATTAGAAAATCTATTTCCTCGACTCTAAAAAGGGCTGAAAAGGCTTTAGTTAGTCCGAAAACATTATATAGATACGTTTGTGAGTCCAAAAAGGCTATATCGTCAGTTTTCTCAGCCAGAAAAAGCAATATAGCTAATCTTCTCAGCCCAAAAAGGCTATAGGACTGTTTCTACGAAGAAATTAGCCATCTACCAATTTTTGGTTTTCACACCCCTGAAAATTTGACCTTACGCATCTATGGCGTGGATACTCTCGACTTCTGAGAGTCCTAGCCACCCAAAGCCCGCAAACTCCATGTGTGCACGCGACATGCATAAATCAAGCGAATGCAGCTTTGAAACTCGAAGTTATTGAACAACACGAATAGATTGATGAGCCCAGCAGGGACAGAAAAGAAGCGGATTCAGGAATTCCGAAAGGGCGAGCGCAGCCACAGTGGGCGTGGGGGTCTGGAATCCAGGATGCGAAATAGAGACAGAATCAAATTTTAATTTCTTCATTTTTCGCGCTTTTTAGGCCAATATGTGGTATTCGACGGAAAATAGCGGAAATGGTGTTTTTCGTCACTAAAATCAATTTTTCCGGCGCTTCCTTGACCATCAAAAAATTTTGGATACCCCCGAATCTAGGAGCCGTACTCTTGTGAAAAGTGGCCCCGAACTGTCAAAAATAACACGAATTGCCATTTATTGCGCTTAAATGTGTTTTTTCGCTAATTTCACAGCATCTTCTTATTTAAAATAGCTTCTGATGCAAATTTTTCAAAAAGTCTAAAGCTACTCGGAAATTTCGACACGAGAAAAGTTTTACTAAGTAGCGCTTATTGGGCGCGAATCCGGCGGAATTTAACACAAATCAGACCCCAAGGTTTAATGACTTATCTGGCTATTCATTTAGAATATTTCAAGATTTAGAAAAAAAGAAAAATGAAAAAACAATGCAGAAACTAAGTTATGCAATGATAATTGAGAGAAAATTTGTCGACCCTGAGTCAATACAATGACTGCACTGCACAGCATAGAAATTCTAGGAGACGAGGGAGGACAGTCCCAAAAACGGGATCTCAAAGTGCCTTCTTTTGCGTTCTAAAACGATGAGTACGCGTCAAAAACACTATTTTTGGCGATTTGAACAATTCTTACGGAGAGAGCAACGTAAAAAAAATTCCGACAAAAAATTCGATGAAGACAAGTAAAATATAAAAAATAATTTGAAATTTTTCAATACTTTCAATAAATCAAAAATTCTGGGGTTTAGCAATCATACGGTGGGGGGCACGGTTATTTTGTATTCGGCAAAGATTTTTCCCGATTTACAAAGCCTTTTCGGGATAAACTGTAAAAAGGTGTAAAATTAGCGAAAATTTTCGGCGCTTCGCGTCGAAATGAGTAATTGTCTGTTCTACGTATCTTCTAATGGCAGAACTTGCATTTAGAACGGAAAAATGTCAAATTTTTCGGCGCTTCGCGCCGTTTTGAGACAATTTTTAGTAATTTTTGGCGTCATAAACTCAGAAACTAGATAAAATAATACACTACCAAAGGACGAAAAACCCTGTTTTACCACACTATAGTAGGTACACAAAAAATTGCATGTACAAAATGTACAAAGACTGTCGGGGACCATCTTTGTACATTTACAAAGGAACCTTAGGTCATCAAAGCCATACAAGTAACAGACTAACAGATGGGAAGAGTTCAAGCTTTTTGGGCAAAAATGACCTCGAAAACTAGTATACTTTGCATTTTGGCCATATATGTACAGGCGTTTTTTGCCATTTTTGGCCAATGAAGTCGCTTACCCCCCCTTTCCTGGAATATAGCCGGGTAGCCTAATTCTAAATTTCGAGTCATTACATGTATGGTCAGACAGAGCAGAACCTCAAGATCACGTGTCCTCAAGGCTTGGAAGATTGCCACGATTAGACGAGCGCGTGGGAGTTTAATATTTTTAAATGACTTTCGAGGAAAAAAGCTAAATTTTGAAAAATGTTGGAAAAAGAATGAAAATTAAAAAAAACATTTCACCAAACAAACTATTTTCTCAGTCAGGGCGTAAAAAGCGGCAAAAGTCAACTCTTAAAAACAAAAAGCTGGCATCAAAGTGTTCGAAAACTTGAAAAAAGAGTCTAGAAACCAGTATATTTCTGAAAATCTAGGAATCTAAATAAATTTCAAACATATTTCAAGCATTTTCTTGCCTATAAAACAGATTTCTCGGAATACTTAAATTAAAATTAAATTCAAACCAAAAATTCAAAACCTAATTCCCACAAGTATACGTGAAAAAATATTAAGCGGAGTAAGCTATGAACAACTATTCTTACCTTCCGAGTCTGCATTAAGAAAAAACGCAATTTGATTTCATGTAATCAAGGGTATATTCAGCACCGTTGATTATTAATTAATTAGTTAATAAGTAAATTGCATATTTTACCTTAAATTTTCTGATATTAAGCTTCCCATTTCATGTTGGTAATAAATCGGTGCATTTCTACAGTTTTAGAAAATTAGCTTTTACGTCGTACATGCAACTAAGGAATTCGGGAATCCCCATACAAAGTTGCTTGTTCCCAACCCCTCCGAAAGCCAACAAAATTCTGGACCTCCTCCCCGATTTTTTTGAGAAAATTTGAATTTTTTGGCCGTTTTTAAGGGTCTTTTAACCAAAAATTTCAAATCATTCACCCCGCCCATTCCCAACCCCTAGAAATGGCCGGCAAACCCAACCAAAACTTCGAGCCATATAAAATTATAAAAAAAATATAAAAATATAAAAAAAGTTGTAGTCATATGATAAAAAAACAGAAAATATAAAATATAAATAAAAATAAAGATATAAAAAAATTGAAAATTTTTATAAAAATTTTAAAAATATAAAAAATATATATAAAAAAAGAAAATATAAAAAAACCATATGAAAAAGAATTGAAAAAAATAAATAAAAACCATATAAAAACGCATACAAAATTGAAAAAAGTTGTAGTCATATGACTGGGAGATTGCTCACCATTTTACCTGATCAGCAATTTTAGAATTTCTAATCTTAAAATTTTGCTGAATTTAATTTTACTTAATAGTCATAATCATGGAAATGCACAGCATGGCAACAGAGAATATTCTTGAGCTTAAATGGTCTTAAAAGGGGTGCAAAAGTTAATATTGCGTAAAAATTGTACTTATTGACATCTTCTGGTCGATTTCAATACTCTTTGTAGAAAATATCGATTTTTGTTCGTTTTCTGCCTCAATTTTGCCTTCATTTAATTCACAAAAAATTCCCACTCCGCTCTTCCGCGGGGAACTCAAGGACCCCCTCCAAATCCTACACCGCATGCGTCATTACAACGCAAGAGCGTAAATATATAATCAAAGGCAGCTATACTTCATTGCATACATGTAACAGGGTGGGACACGCGGGATCCCCACCACCCAAAGTTGGTTGTCTTCCCATGGCATCAAAGTCGGAAAATTTTCAATCCCCCCGACGCTGAGGAAAAATTGCATTTTTAACCGTTTTTAAGTGTTTCTTGGCCAAAAATTAGAAGTTATTTTCACTTTCCGCCATTAATCCACAAGGTCAGGGTCGGCAGAGGACGGACGGAGAGTAAAATCTCAGAAATAAAAAACGGCAAATTTAGCGTTCACGATTTTCTTTTGTTGTTTAAACGAACAAAATAGTCAAAATAGCCAATAAAAAGGTCTTTTCGTGGTAATTTCGCATTTCAAAAACATTTTTAGTCCATTTTGACTGCATTTACGAGTATATCACTTTTAAGATTAAAAATACAGAAATCGATTAATTTTTGGCGCTTTTTGGGTAACGCCGAAAATTTTTTTGACATTCTACTGCTTTTGACATAAAAACTGACACAAAAAACGTTCCATCGCTCAAAATCGCCGGCCTGCCTGCTCACCCTTTAGCGAAGGTAATACCCCCTGAGCCCCATCGTACATATATGCTCCCCACCCACCCCCCCCCTTAAAATGGCTGGATACCACTACCAGGAAATTCAAGCCGTTATATTTATGGTTCATACGATGTCCAAGCATGATCAGCACCAGAAATGCGCCGCTTAGATTCTGAAGGGCGGGGGTGTAATGAAATAAATGTTTCAAATCGCTTTCTTTGGTTTAAAAACGGTAGTTACTCGCTAAAAACATCACTTTTTGGCGTTTTAATGATATCTACGTTATCTTTTCGAAATCTGAGAATATTTTAAAAAATCCGAATAAATTGAACGACGTGTAGTCAAAACTAAGTAAATGATATGGTACGATGCGCCAAGAATTTGATACTTTTGAGCGAACAGGTAGCCTTAAAAAGCGTGAGAAAGCGCATTTTCAGCGAGTTTTTTCTGATAAAATTCCGAATTCTAGGGAGGGAGGTATGATGTATCTGAGGACGAAAAACTTTCTGGGTTGGGGGATGAGCGAAAACCCACGACGATAACGCGTGGCCAGCATACATGATCTTGGGGGGTTCAACCCCCGCAGAATCATTTTTCACCCCCCCCCCCGCAAAAAATTTTTCACCCCCTAGAATTGGCGATTTTTCAAAAGTTTCCTAAACTTACCTGAAAATCGGTAGAAAAAGTGTCTTTTTAAGGGTTTTTGGCTATCTATTTGCTCAAAATCGCCAAATTTCGGCGCTTCGCGCCATATATTCATGTTTTGAGCGATATATTGGTCAATTTATTCGACTTTTTCAAAATTTTTTTCATGATTTCATGCTCTAGGAGGATAGAGTATCGTCAGAAACGCCAAAAACGATGTTTTTTAAAACGCGTACTGGCCATTTTTGGGCCCAAAAAAGGCACTTTAGGTTTTCATACCCCCAGAATTCCCATGCTGAGCATGTATGGTAGCCAGCATACGAATTCTGAGCGTTAGGGCACAAAATTTTTCGGTAAAAAAGGGTAGAAAAATTAGTATAAAACCATTATTCTCCGACGTTTCCCATTAATTCACGAACGCTATGAAAATCGGTAAAAAGAAGAAAATTAAGTTCAGGGAATGTTTCGACCGAACCCCCTACCACGCAAGTATGCGCTCAAGTCCTCCTTAACATTTTTGCATACAGCAAGCCCCATCGGGTGTAACACTAAAGTCTTTTTTTCAATATTTGCACGGTTACTTATTTATTTATTTATCTATTTTTTATTTCATTTTTTCCTCTTTTTTCTTTTTCCCCTCATTATTTCTTTTTGTTTATTTCTTTCTGCTTCTTTCTCGTACTGATGACTTCTTACTATGCCAGTATCAGATCGAGAAATTTATATTTGCTAGTTGCTACAATATACGATTATTCCTAGTATCGCAACTGCCTAACTTTCGTTTTTGCGAATTATTATCAACAGGGCAATTTAAGGGCCACAATGCAACTACGACATTCTTTCATATTAAGAGACTTATAACAGCTAAAGATTATGGGAGGGGCAGAAGGTCATTTTCAAAAAAAGATGGGATGAATGAAGTTCAATTTCTGTCCAAAAACGGCAAAAAACACCTAGAAAGACAAAAAATGGCTAAAAACACCTAAAAAGACAAAAAAATGGCTAAAAACACAAAAATGGCCAAAAAAGCAAATTTTTTCGGTCAAAATTTTGAGTAAAAATTTACGACTTTGGCGGAAAGAGAACGGCTCAGTTTGGCCGTGGACGCAAGCAAACCCACGTTATACGCGTGCGTATTGTAGCTAGATTTTTTTAAAAAAAACAGCTAATATCCTAAGCCAAGCAAAGGTCAATCTAGCACAAAACTCAGAAAATGCTGATGCTAGTAAATTTAGAAACTTCATCCTCTTTTTTAAAATAAAAAATGCTAAATATTTTTTGAAAAAGTTGAAAGTTTCAGAAAAATTAGATAGTAGAGGCCAAATTCGATAAATGAGATAAAGAGCAAATTGACAAGAGCGGAGACAATATAAAAATAACGAAAAAAAAGGAATTTTTTTCCGAACATTTCGCATGCAAGAGAATCAATTCATTTAAAGTAAAAAAGAATCTTGTTATAATAAAAAACAGGATTAATTTTGAACTAGGGCATCGGAGAATCGAGCATTTTTTTCAATAGGACCGAAGAAAGCGAAAAGCTGAAAAAACGAAGTTTTAAGTAAAATTTTAGGATGCAGAAAAAAATCATGAAAATCAGAGGATCAGGTTAAGGCGACTTTAGGTTTGCAATCACACATGGGCATGGGGTTGAGAGGGGGTATTACTCTACCTAGGGTTTTGTAAAACCAGGTACTGTCGGGCGATTTTGAGGAAACGAAAGGCGCTACAAGATAATTTATGAGCTTACTGCGGAAAAAATGCAGAAAATTCTAATGAAAATGGTTAAAAATATAAAAAAATTTTTTAAATATTTTTTTGTATTTTTAATCGCTAAAACCTATAAATTAGCCAAACTTCGATAATAACGGCCAAGAAAGCCTATTTACCGCATATTACGTGCTACTGTGCCATATTATACTACCCTAAAATGTACGCGTACAAAATGTATATGTAGACTTTTGGGGACCGCCTTTATACCCGTACGAAGGGACATATGTGATCTTGGGGGGGGAGTTTGGGGGGGGGGGTTTCACCCCCGCAAAAAATTTTTCACCCCCTCCCAGGATTGGAGATTTTTCAAAAGTTTCCTAAACTTACCTGAAAATTGGTAGAAAAAGTGTCTTTTTAAGGGTTTTTGGCTATCTATTTGCTCAAAATCGCAGAATTTTCGGCGCTTCGCGCCATATATTCATGTTTTAAGCGATATATTGGTCAATTTATTCGACTTTATTCGAAATTTTCTTCATGATTTTATGCTCTAGAAGGATAGAGTATCGTCAGAAACGCCAAAACGATGTTTTTTAACGCGTACCGGCCATTTTCGGGCCCAAAAAGGCACTTTAGGTTTTCACCTCTCCCCAGAATTCCCATGCTGCGCATTGTATGCAAAGGGACCTATTCAAAAACGATGACCACAATTCACTATATGACCATTCCAGGCCCGCATCTGGGATTTTATTTCGGGGAGGGGCGAAAATTTTGAGGTCAGATATCTCGAGAACCATTAGGAGATGGGCAAAAATAAAGGCATTTTTGAGCGTGTCCGAACGAGCTCTAAGCAATGACGAAGGAAAATTTCAAAAATTTCACTCTATTCCATACTCATATTACACAAATTTATCGTTTAAACAATCTACAGACCTCATTTCTCATCATTCAACGAACAAATCATTTCCCAATTTCTGTCTTTGTAGTTAATCTTTGTGATTTACAAAGAAAAACAATACAGAAAAATGAATAATCCGGCGCGAAGCGCCGAAAAAAATTTGACACGTTCTACACGCCTAACAAAAATTTGAGCGGTTTTGGGCGGGATAGAAGACGACAAAAAATAAAAAAATAATAATACAAAAATAATAAAAATGGTTCTGAAAGTTCATAAAAAACCAAATTTTCTTATTTTTGGCTGGAATTGATTTACTGATATATCGAAATTAATGTTTACTACAATAAATTGTGCGCTAATGGACGAGCGTTTCATGATTTGACATAATTTAATGATAGTTTAATAATTTTATTTTTCTTGTATCTGTGAATTCAACTTGCAAGGAAATATCTGCATAACTATGCATTTCAGATAAAATCGACTGAAAAGATTGAAAATAAGATCAAAATTGAACTTAAGAAATAAAAGCTTAAGCGAAAAACAAAAGTAAAAACCCAAAACACTGGTATTTAGTCCAGAAATGAGCCAAATTAAAAAGCAAAAACAATTTTTTTTCCATAAAAACTTAAAAATTAGCTTAAATTTGCTTAATACGGAAAAATTCATTTTTGAATCAAAATTTATGACGAAATCCTAAAGCTGAGAAAGCTACTAAGTAGGGACGGGGATTCGCTCAACTAAAATGGGTCTCCCTCATCCCAAAGTCAGAATTTTCCGCCTCCGTGATTTTTGGCAAAAGCTTGCATCTAAAGCCAAATTAAGGTGCCCTTTCGTCAGTTTAGGCCAAAAATTCATTCACCCCCCACCGGCCCACTTATATACCGCCCTAACAGTGGCGGATCCAGAATTTCCCTAAGGGAAAGGCGGTACCCCTAAGGGGGAGGCGGTAACCCTAGGGGGGAGGCGGTACCCCTAAGGGGGGGGCGGAATTCTGACTTGGGCGGAAAAATTAGCCGTTTTAACCAGAAAGTCGCTAAAAATCGCTCAAAAATCCTTAATTTTGCGCACTATTTTGGGCCAATGGGGCGGCGCCCCTAGATCCGCCCCTGCGCCCTAAGCAGGTCGTCCCCCATTCCCTAGAAGACAATAATTTTGACCCACTCTCGATTTTTGGCGAAAACACGCGTTTTTGGTAATTTTTCACTAGTTTTTATCAATTGTGGACGAAAATTGGAGATAATTTCCACCCCCCTGACAGTGGCCGGGACACCTTCCCAGAATTTCGAGCTGTTGGGTGTAATTTTTTATATGATATTAGGCATTAGAAAAACAAATCATCATTTATTCATCGAATATTGCCTACGAGTTATTCAAAAGAGCCAAAAATGATGAAAATTCGATTAGAAATTTGAAAAACACAATTTCATAACAACGTTACAAAGTGGCGCTTTATAAAAATAGAAAAATTTTCGAGGAAATGAGCATAAATACAAAAATTCAAATTCTAGAAAAAAATATTCGTCATACAAATTTCATAAACAAATCAAAAATAACAAAATAAACTTTTAGTGTAAAGTGCCGCAAAGGCCACATAAAACGTGAAGTGGTGGGCTAAATCTCAGCCAAAAGCGCAATAAGAAGGAAAGAAGTGCGGCGCGCTTTACACAGCGTGAAAAGTGTAAAGTGTAAAGTGCAAAGTATAAATATAAATGTATAGTAAAAATGATAAATATAAGTGTAAAGTATAAATAAATATAAATATAAATGTAAAGCATAAATGCCAGTGTAAAGCGAAGCGAGAAGTAAAAACTAATAGACCAGCCGAGATGACGCTTTAATCAGATATTTACATCCGGTTTATTATTTAAACCAAAATTTACATATAAATATTCTTAGGCGATACACATTTTCTTACTAACGTAAAGCATTTATTTTTTTGGCGACGCGCGACTCTTTACACAACTGTTTGCGAGCAGGCGCTGAAGTACAAAGATCACGAAAAGCTAATACTGAAGCCAACTTTACATCACGGATTCGAGAATCAAAATAAGGGAAAAGTTCAGGAGCTTGGGGAAGAGGGCCTTACGTACGGCTCCCCGTGGAGGGCCAAAATCCCCAAAATCCAAATTAAGGGATACCGAATTCGTCAAAAAACGTACGACCCACTCACCTTCGAACGTATCATCGATCTCGGCCATTAATTCGTCGTCTGAGCAAATATTGAGGATGTGAACCAACATTTCGGTCACTTTAAACAAAAACGAGAAAAAATTCAGAAACGGAGAAAAAATAAAGCGAAAATAAAAACCGAATGGACTGAGGTGGTGTAAACAGAGCACAATTGAGCATCATCGGAAAAATGAATGAAACGAAACAGTGTAAACGAAGTTTAATAATATAATCAGAGTTAGCGAGATCCGATAATGTATCAACAGTGGCGGATCTAGGATTTTTCTAAGGGGGGGGACGGAAACTTGACTTGGGCGGAAAAATTAGCCGTTCTAACCCGAAAATCGCTCAAAAATCGCCCAAAAATGCTTAATTCTGCGCACTGATTTTGGGCCAATGGGGGCGGCCGCCCCCGCCCCTCCCATACGCAGAATTGCACTTTACACAAAGCGACGCATCTTTTAGCAAGGGCTCAACTCGCGTTAAGCTCGACTTAAGCGAGAAACAATAACTGGTAATTCTGGGGGTGAAAACCTAAAATGTGCCTTTGTTGAGCCCAAAAATGGTCTGTATCGAACGTTAAACATCGTTTTGTTGAGCGTTTCTGACGATACTCTATCTTGCTAGAGCATAAAATCATGAAAAAATTTCAAAGAAACGTCGAATAAATTCACTCAATATATCGCTTAAAACATGAATATATGGCGCGAAGCGCCGAATAATTTGGCGATTTTGAGCAAATAGATAGCCAAAACGCTTAAAAAGACACTTTTTCGACCAATTTTCAGGTAAGTTTAGGAAACTTATTGAAAAATCGCCAATTCTGGGGGGGTGAAAATTCTTTTGCGGGAGAGGTTAAAATTGATTCTGCAAAGGTGAATAACCACACCCCAAGATCATGTATGGATACACACAAGTAACTTAGTTATACCGATTGGTTGTTAGCATAATACTATTTATTCGACGCAATAGATCGCTGGTTAAATTGTTCTTTTATTCAGCTTTTAAAATAAAAGACAAGTGTAAACAAGACTGAAAATTTTTTGGGGAAAAAATTCAAATTCGCCAAAGATTTCGGCTTTGTTGACATTTCGCTGATGAAACTTGCAAATTTTTTGTGGCTTCGAGTTTATCTTTAAACAACAACTAAGCGGCACGAAATACAAAACGAACTTCTTTAGTAAAAATAAACGATTAAAAATGATAAAATAATAGCAAAGAATGATAGGAAGAAAGGGCGAACCTTTTTCGCCGACAAAGGGCAAAGACCACGTGAAAACGTCCATGAAATTGGGAAGCCAATAAGGGTGCGGCGAGCTATTAAACTGCCGAATGTTCATAACGTTATTCTCGTATTTAAGTATAGCGGCTAAAAATAGATATTGACGTGACGAAAGGACTAATGCTCAATTTCGGACTAATTGACGAAACCGCCCAACTTTTGACGAAATTTTGAGAAATGGTTCAAATTTCGATTTTTTGTCAAAATATGGTTGAAAATTTGATAAAAAAAGAAAAATTTCGATTTTTCGTCAAAATATGAAAATTTGATAAAAATTCTGGCGGGCAGGGGAGGATTGAAGGGGTGGGGGGAGCCACTTTTCCCCCCATTGGCCAGGCACGTGTCTCTGGGGAAAATGGGGGGGGTTCGCTGACCCCCAAAATTCAGAAAAATTGGAGAAATAGGACTTTTTAAACCTTATTTTGTGCTATTTTCGGCCTTTTTGGGCTTGGTCCCCCCAAAAAATTGGTGTTGGTCCCCACCGAAATAGGACGGCCAGCTACGTGCCTGCCATTGGCCCAAAATAGTTTTGGAGATAAAGAATAGATATGTCATTTGCAATGATTTTTGGCAGTCGGTGATCATAATTTCTCGAATTTTTTGGTGCTTCGAGCCGATAATAACTATTACGACATTTATTTACTTTCTCGGCGGCCTAAAAGTCATAATTTTGCTCACGAAATAAGTTTCAAAACGATTTCAAAAGCAAAAACGGCTGCTTAAGCCATTTTGCTTCAACTTTCAAACATAACTTTTGAATTTTTTGGCGCTTTCGCTAAAGTCAAACAAATCTGATGATTTTTTCGCAAAAAAAGTTGTCGAAAATTTCAATATTTCATGGAAAAATGCTGCTTAAAAGACATTTTAGATAAAATTGGACAACGCAAAACGCTAAAAAAACGTCATTTCGCACATTGAAGGCAAATTTTTGGACCTGTTTCCGACTATTTTTGGAAAATTTGGGGTACCGCCCACACGTGGGCGTGGGGGTTTGGAGGGGGGTATGCACTCCCAGAAGTTGAAATACCCTCCCCCAAAATTCGAATTTTGAAATTTTTTTGCTTTTCAGCGATTTTCTTATGCCATTGGATAGTGCTCGATGAGAAACATCGAAAAATGGTGTTTTTTCGCCATAACGACCACTATTTAAGACCATTTTGACCTTCAAAAATTTTTCCACCTCCTACAATTTTGGTGCTGCCCACCTATGGTACCGCCTCCCATCGTGCGAACATCCTAGATCCGCATTGGTGGAGGGGGGGTGGGTGAAATTTCAAGATGCCTCTTCGGGCCCAATAATGGTGAATGGATGGATACGTTCTCAAAAACATCGTTTTTTGGCGCTTCTGACGACGCTCTATCTTTCTAGAGCATAAAAACATTAAAAAATGGCGAAAAAATCAAGAAATTGAACAAGATATAGTCAAAAAATGAGCATATGGCGCTAAGTTACAAAAATTTGACACTTTTGAGCAAATTTGAACGTTTCCAACAGCAAATTTTTAACGATTTGTTTTGAAAAATTCGGAAATCACGAATTCTAATGGGGAAATGTCGGAGGGGGGAGTTAAAACTTGTCTGGTGGGAGTGAAAACCACCAAAACCCCCTAAAATAATGTGTGGTTTTTAGTAGTTTTTAGCCCATTTTGACTCGTTTTGTCGTTTAAATCGAAAAATGAGAATTCGTCGAAATGTTTTTAATGTTTCTTCAGGTCAATTCAACTCCATTCTAGACATTATACGGTCAAACGGGATAAAAATAAAGCATTGACCTGTTAACTACTTGTTTCACAAAAATCGAGCAGAAATTTTCTCTAAGCTGAAGAAATCGCCTGACCATGGCTCAGATCTCGAATTCTACGATAGTAACATCCCCTTTCATCCTTCCATACGGAAATGCGCGGTTCGGAGAGTCTAGCTGAACCCTCAGGAAGAATGTAAAATTTTTTGGGGTAAAATTTAGAAGAAAAATATGTAAAAAATGTAAAATTTCTGTGGGGAAACAAGGCGAAATATGTAGATGCTAAAAATCGACAAAAATCAAAATTGTATACAAAAAGCTTGAAATTGACAAGAAAGCTGTGAATTAATGCAGGTTTTGCGCTATTTTAGCATCTCACTTTTCCAGCTTATTTTGGCAGAAAAGGTTTCTGGCTGACCCCAACACTTATCATCCTGTAAATCGAGGTCGTAACCATAGATGATCTTGGGAGAAATGTTTCACACCCCCCCCCGAAAAAGTTTCAGTCCCACAAAAAGTCTTTCACCACCCTCAGAATAGGCGATTTTTCGAAAAATTCCAAAAATTTTCTAAAAATTTTTAGAAAAGATGTTTTTTAAGCGTTTTCAGCCATCTATTTCATCAAAAGTGCCAAATTTTTGGCGCTTGGCGCCATTATCCTTCTGTTTTGACTATATTTTGTTCAATTTGTTCCGACTTTTTTGATTTTTTTCGAAATTTTTCATGTTTTGATGCTCTAAAAAGATAGAGCATCGTTAGAAAGGCTGAAAAACGATGTTTTTGACGCGTACCTACCATTTTTAGACCCGGAAAAGGCACTTCACAATTTCACTCCCCCCGGAATTCCTATGCTGTGTATGTATAGTCGTAACACGTAATAAATCACAGCCAAAAAGCTGAAAATGGCAATTTTTACTCGAAATTCGGGTGGAAAGAAGTGAAAAACCTCAACTTTTATGGGAGAAAATGCGCCTGACTTCCGCGTAGGCAAAGTACACAATCCTAAGGGGCTTAGGGACATTCAAAATAAAATCAAAACACAAGATCTAGTAGCGTTCGAGGAAGTCTGACAGCCTCCTTTTCCCAAGAAACTGACAATTTTTCAAAGCTAACAGTGAATGAAATTTTTCATATTTTGATACTTTTATCGAACTTCCCTAACCCCCAGACAGGGGCGGATTTAGGGGGGGGCGGCCGCTCCCCATTGGCCCAAAATAGTGCGCAAAATTAAGGATTTTTGAACGATTTTTAGCGATTTTCGGCTTAAAACTGCTAATTTATCCACCCAAGTCAGGGTTCCGCCCCCCCCCTTAGGGGTACCGCCGCCCCCCCCCCCCCTTAGGAAAATCCTGGATCCGCCACTGCCCCCAGACGATATTCATTATTTCGAGAAAAGTTTTGGATGATCCAAAAAAGATCCCAAAAAGCCGCACAACATAGTTATGAAAGCCACGCATTACAATACGGGTTTAAAGCGCATTTTTCGAATTCAAAATTTAAGATGAGAAATCTTAGATTTTATTTAATACGCATAAAATGTATATGATGAGCGCTAAATATGCAGAGAGTGTGGTCTAAAAAACGACAATTAAAATGCGGCTTAACTGACGTAAAATTTAATTTGGGCGCAAGAGTTGTGTAAAGTACAGGCACTTAGTTACCGTCATACAGGGGGATGCGGGATACCCCCCATATAAAGTTAATCTCCCGAAGCCAGTAGAATTTTGACCCCATTTTTGCGAAAAAAAATTATTGGCCGTTTTCAGGTGTTTTTTTTTTGACCGATTTTGGCAAAAAATTAGAGGTCATTAACCCCCCCCCCCCGATAAAAATGTTCAGGGAACCCTCCTCCACCCAAACTTGCAAGCCGTTACAATACGATCACCGTAATCCGTTTAAGACAGTCATACGACTAATTGTATGCCTATAAAAAATTAGATCTAACGTACCCTTATTATTATAAACGTCTAGGTAATTTGGCGCTGAAAATATCGTAATCAGCGAAGGGAAACCCGTTGCTTGACTTTTTCTGTACATTCGATATCTTAAAATATTCAACATTTAAATTATTCGATATCTTAAAAATATATTCAATATTTAAATTAAAAACAAACAAAAAATAAATGGTCGATCAAATGTACCCATAAGTATAAATAAATAAATAAATTTGTCAGTGAGTCGATAGATAATTTCCTTACCCTGCATCCTGAGCTTCGTGCGCTCTAATGATTGATAGTAAATTATTATGCTGAAGAAAATCACAACACGCCGAATAGCTGAAGAGAAAATAAAATATTCAACTAACAAGCTTGCAGCGCATAGATGCACAAGGTCAGGGTCGGCGGAAGGGGGTGAGGGTAAAATTCCAGAAATCCAAACCAATAAATTTAGTGTTCCGATTTTTTTGCTATTTTAATGACGAAAATGGTCAAAAAAGCCTTTAAAATGCTTTTTCATACTAATACCGCATTTTAAAATCATTGTTAAGTCCATTTTGACTATTATATCGCTTTTAACGCTAAAAATAATGAAATTGATATACATGGCAAGAAATTTTGGTGTTTTAGATCATCTTCATACAATTTTGGCCGCTTTTTTAGTAAAAAGTACATAAAATTATGCATCCGATTACAACTTTTGTCCCTTAAAAAATGATGCAGAAACTGTCCGTCAGCTCAAAATCGCCGGACACTACCTTTCTGCCTAACCCTTCAGGGGCAATACCCCTTTCACCCTCTAACTTACATGTGAGGACAGGGAGGGCCAACAAAAAGCTACAAACTTTCTTAAACAAAATTTTTTCAATCATTAGTATGGCCGAGTCAACCGTAGCGCAAAACAACAAACGTTCTTTGAAACAGTAAGTATAGCGCAACAGAACAAATGGGTTACAATGAGTAACCTCTTTTATAGTCCTTTCACTATACACTTTTGTAAACATCAATCTTTTCCTTAAGTTACAGCAACAAAACAAATTAAAAGTTATGCGTAAGAGTGTACTTCAATAAAAACTCCAATAAAAATACAGTGTACTTCAATAAAAAACAATAATCATTGCATAATAACTATATATTTGAAAAAATACGAGTATATGCTGGAAAAACAATAAGTTAGTACCATGCATGATCAAAGGATGGGGGGCGGGAGGTTTCAACCACTAGAAAAATTTTGACCACCCGCAAAATTTTTTTACCCCGCCCTCCCCTAGGATTGACGATTGTTTTGAAAATTTTAAAAACTTTCTAAAAATCTTATTTCTAGGCGTTTTCAGCTATCTATTTGCTAAAAAGTACTAAATAATCGACGCTTCGCGCCATTATACTCATGTTTTGACCATATTTTGTTCAATTTGTTTCGACTTTTTTTGATTTTCATGTTCTAATGCTCTCATCGTAAGAAACGCTGAAAAAGGATATTTTTTCACGCGAACCTATCATTTTTGGACCCAAAAAAGCCACGGTATAATTTAACCCCCCAGAATTTCCATGCTGTGCACGTACGGTTGGTTGGTACCCAGTGAGACATTATACAGAATTGTTAAAACAAATTTGTAACATGTGCCTATAAAAGTATATTCATCTCGATAGCGTATAGGAATAAGGAACCACTTTAAATCGGTCGAATGTCTTTTTTTGGCAAATATGCAAATTTATTACCTTGTAAACACAACACATCCGCTTTCGCATTATTTAGCTATACGAACGGTCGATCGATAATACTACCGGCTGCTACTTAATCTCGCAAAGACGTTCATTATTTAAGCTATCGCGCTTATAAAGCAAAAACAAATAGAGGCAAGGGACACGTGTCGAAATAAACGAGGCAGAGAGCTACGCTGGAGCATAGATGGCTCTTGAATTGGATTACCTACTTTATGTGTAAATCCGCGCGATATATAAAATTTATTTTCTTTACAACACAACAACGTTTATTCGCATTTTAAAAGCGCCATTAACGCCGTTTCCGATTTTGCGCGCGTTTTTCGCAATATCATTTTCCCCGCAAGAGCTTCCGCGTACGTAGCTACTTTATTTACACGCTTTGCGTTTACGGATTTGATTTTAAAAAGCCAGCTCGCATCTAACTCTAGAACAAATAGTTATTTAAGTCGCCAAAGTAATTGCTATGGGAAAACGACATGTGGTCGCGCAACGCGCGTAATTGACGATAGAAGCTAATATTAAGAGATGTAAGCCGGGCCGCTTCTTTTTAGCGCGCGAAAAGTTTTGCGAGCTCGCAAGAAATATGAAAAATGTACACTTTTAGCGAAGCGGGAAAAAATTCAATCTCAAAATCTTTTTCGGCGCTAAATGCAATATGAGAACGGTGTACCAGGCAGCCGGATGACATTGTGCCAAGAAACTTCACTGATTAGTTCGAGCGAGTTTGCTCAGTCAAAACAAAATCGAGCAGGTTTTATAGAATAATGAACGATTGTAAGGGGATAAAAAACTATCCATTCAATCGCGTCACACGTGCATGGTCCTTAATAGTGATGTCGTGGACACCGGCACCGGGCCGGTGCTAGGATGGTGCCGGTGCCGGTGCTTTATAAAAGACAGACAAATATTAATTAAATTATGAATGAAAAGTCCTTTTTTTCATCGATATAACGACAAAAGACATAAGGGAGGTTACTTATTGTTAATTAGAGTCCTTGGCTGGCCAAATAAGAAATATTTGGATAGAACTGCAGAATAAGATAAGTCTTCAAAATTTTTGCAAAATGCGAAAGTTAATCATAAAAGCCGATTTGACCGTTTATATTGTTCGTTGAAGCTGGTTGATACGTTAACTATGCGAGTTATTTTTGAATTAAATAACGCATTCCCCGTAAACTTCGACAGTAGAATTCTACTTTTGCACGTTGCACTCGTAATTGTGCAACATTTAAAGTCATTCAAAGTCGGATACAAACGTATTCACTTTCTTTCTCATGAAATTTAAATTTTCTTAGAATTTTCTTTTTGTTATAATTCAAGTTTATATTTTTTCTTTCAGTATAAGTTATACCAAACAATAAAGAAATAACAGTGTAACCAAAAAATAGTGTAAGACAAGGTAGATCTAGTGAAAAACACGTAGAAAATTAAAGTGTCCTATGATATGCTAATCTAGCACCGGCGACGGCGCAGGTACAGAAGGTACCGGCACCGGTGAAAAAAGCGGCACTGGGATATCACCATACATGCACTGCATGGGAATTCTGGGAGGGGGGGGGTAGAAACTATAAAGTGCCTTTTTGGGATTCGAAAATGGTAGGTAGGCGTCAAAAACATCGTTTTTCAGCGTTTCTGACGATGCGCTATCTTTCTAGAGTATAAAATCATAAAAAATTCAAAAAAAATCGGAACAAATTGAACAAAATATAGTCAAAACATGAGTATAATGGCGCGAAGCGCTGTAAATTTGCCACTCTTGAGCAAACAGATGGCTAAAACCGCTCTAAAAAAGTATCTTTTCTACAAATTTTTATAAAATTTTTGAGACTTTTCAAAAAATCGTCAATTCTGGGGAGGGGGGTTAAAAAATTTTTGCGGCGGGGTTTAAATTTTTCTGGGCGGGCTAAACCCTTCAAGATCATGTATGGACATCACTAATCCTTAATATGAAGAAAATTTATGTCAACAGCAGAATATGTATGCATAGAGAGGAAATATATGTAATTAAAACAGGTACGTACCTAATAAATGTAATAAGTGAATGCGTGTTCTTGGGGGGGGGCGGGAAGTTTAGGGGCTTTTGACTCTCGCAGAATGGCCTCGGACAGTGACCTTACACAAGACATCTGTTGCCTGACCCCCAAGAACTGTCTATTTTCCGAAAAAAATCGTAGAAAGTGTGCTATTTTAAGCGTCTATAGCTATATTTTGTCTCAAAAGTGTACCCATTTGTATACCCATTTGTTGATGATATTTTGTTCAATTTCCAATTTATTCTGTAAAGGATGCATCTTATTCCAGATTGAATCATAGTAGCAGAGTATTAGATCTTCACTTTGTAACTATAAGAAGTTTTGAAAATAAAAAAAATTTCAATCCGACTAGGACACGATCATATCATTTCTCATTAATCTCCTTGCTACAATTTTTGTTAAACTGAAGAAAGGAACGGATCAGTAAAAATAATCAAAATGAATAGGCGTTTAGATCAAGATTTTGCCAATCTGCATTCAGCTCAGCAGGAGCGTTTTCCATATGCTGTTACAGTCTGACCTTGTACATGTATATATATATATATATACATACGACGACGGTCCCTAAAAGTCTTTGTACATTTTGTACACACAAATTTTTGGGTACTATAATATGGTACAGTAGCGATTTTAGTGTAGTAAAAACAGAGTTGTTCGACATTTTGTAGTGTATTTTAGCTAATTTCTGGGTTTCTGAGGGCAAAATTCACTAATAATCGTCTCAAAACGGCGCGAAGCGCAAAATTTGACATTTTTCATTTCAAAATGCAATTTCTGACATTATAGAGATATATAGAACACACAATTACTCATGTCCGGCGCGGAGTGCCGAAAATTTTTCCGAGTTTTAAATTTTTTTGCTGTTTTTGTCTCACCACACATCTTTGTACATGTACAAAGACGGCCCTCAAAAGTCTTTGTACATCGTGAAAAATCTTTGCCGAATACAAAAAAACACCGTCTCGGGCTAATGAATTTCAGGTCCTATTTCTGTACTAAGAACGAACACCACGCACATGATTTTGGCATAAACGCACAATCGCGGACCATACATGTACAGCATGGAAATTCTGGGGGAATCAGGCACAAGAATTTTTAAAAAGTGCCTTTTGGGCTACAAAAACGATGGGTACACATGAAAAACACTGTTTCTTGACGTTTCAGACAATGCTCGCTCTTTCTAGAACATAAAAACGTAAAAGAAATCTCAAACAAATTTGAATAAATTGAGTGAATTGAACAAAATATAGTCAAAAAATGTGCGTGTGGCACGAAGCGCAGAAAATTTGAGATTTTTGGAACCAGAAATGATGTAAAAACGCCTAAAAAGACACTACTTTCTACAACTTTTATCAACTTTTACAAAAGATCGACAATTCTGGAAGGCGCAGCCATTTTGCGCGGCGTCAGTTGCCATTCTGCGAGTAGGGGTCAGAACCCCCAAGACACACGTCTGTCGCGGACGCTTAATCTCTACTTGCAATAAAGTGATAGCCGATCAAGAAATTTTCAGTCGGGACGACTATTTTTGAGTAAAGGCGAATCATAAGCCGTCGTCAGCGCTTCTTTCGGTTAAAAAAGAATATGAGGGAACAGCATCGGAGCAAAATTTTAAGGACTGCTCTTTAGGCACGTAGCTGGCCGTCTTATCTTGGGGGGACCAACACCAATTTTTTTGGGGGTTTAAGCCCAAAAACGCCAAAATCACAAAATAACGTTTAAAGAAAAGTCATATTTTTCCGATTTTTCGAATTTGGGGGGGGTCCGAACCCCCACACGTGCTCTGCTGCTCTTTCCATTTTACATAGCGCACGGTGTACTAACATGATAATTAGTAGCATAGACCAAAGTAGCCTGACGAGCGAAATGTAATTTTGACGATTTTTCAACGTTCTTGCGCAATGGGGAGCTGGGCAAGTTAAGGAACTTACATAAAAGAATAATTATGATGAACAACATATGGAACAATAAAATAAAAAGACAACTAAAGATTCGAAAAGTGTGATATTGAAGGCGCTTGTGTGTAAATTTTTTGGTCGGCTGTCACGCTGATGCCGATGAGAATGTCAATCCAGGCCCCTTGACAGGCACGTACTGTGGAAGCAAGGGTCTCGAGGATTCCGGGGCCGCCCGAAATACAGGGGTGAAAAAATTTTCAAAAGTCAAGAAATGGTCTTAAACGTTGTTCGTATGGCTGAAAAACACCATTTTTCGACGTCTTAGATCCTTGAGATCGAGCGACGGCATCAAAAACTCGCCAAAAAAGCGGAGAAAATCTCAAGATTCGAATTCTGGGTGTATCTTGATTTCTGGGAGGGTTTTCTAAACTTCTGGGGGAACATACCCCCTAGGCCTCACGCCCATGTGTGGTTATGCCCTTTATTTTAATTCAAGGGCCTAAGCCAGAAAACGTTTTTCGTTCCGAAAATTGAACCAAACCCGATTCGAATCGAAATACGCTATACTTTAAGATGATTCGTGTTGTTTTTAGGTATAACTTTGCTTTTCTGACATTTTCTTTGTATGTTTGTTTGCCTTTCAAACGTTTCGCTAAAAATCTCCATTCTAAGTTGATCGATCCGGCGAATAAGCAAAGATAACGAACGCGCCATTTCGGCATAATCAGTTACATGGTTGTGCGGCGTTTGATTCCGAATCTCGGGGGTAGCGAACAATGTATCAATTTTATCAGGAGCATTATTTACGTAAACATGATAGTTTTTGCTTCCGTTTTTGCACTTTTCTCATCCGTCAACAATGCGCCTAAAATTGATAGTTTTCCAAGAAATTCTATCAGGAAAATTTCCCAGAAATAAGCGATTTAACGTGTCAGCGAGTCGTTGCGCGGAATTATGGTAGAAGCGTTTATTGGGCCGTTTCCTTTTTATGCATATTTCGAGAAAGCATAGTTTTTTCGGTGCAAGATTGAAGATTAGGCCTGCGTAAATAAAAGCGATATCGGGTCGATAATGACACAACGCCGCGGCGTTAATGGCACTCCGATACCGATTGATTACATTTGATAACAATGCGCGAGGAATACGTAATTTGAATATACCGGCTCGGAATATACTGTTACTGTATAACAATGCGCTTCATATGCAAATTTTCGTTTGAGGTACCAACGGACGATTGCTTGATTTGGTTTTTGCTCTTGTATAAAAGATACAGTAAGCTCGAAAGAAGGAATGCTATTGTTTGAATAAGAAAAAATGACGAGCCGAGAATACGAAATAGGAATGAAAGAGAGAGAAGGAAAACAACCTATTCGATGCAGCCAATGAATAGTAAAAGAATTGTTAATGTTTAATTAGTTATTCCGAACCAATTTCTTCATCCGAGCTAACGCGTGATATTATATTACGTATAATAGCACGCTTCTCATTAATTTCGCAGCTGAACTTAGGAAAAACAATATCCAATGGGTTTATACATTCATTCATTTTTGATCTGCTAGCGTTGAATAGAATGGATGAATTCATCCATTAAATCACTTTGCGGATGATAACCGCAGAATGTCGGTATAAGGGAGCAAAGAAAAATCAATAAGAGCATTTCTGAACCAAAAACGTCGTTGACATTACACATGCTATGTTTACAAGCGAATCATTGGGGAATGATGTACAATTTTGAAAGGCAAAGCATCGAGATGGATGGCTTTTCATCTCAGGCCTGATAATGTTATCGGCCTTCTATTCTAGTGAAGCTTCAAATAAATTATTTCTCCCATCTTTATCATTTTGGTTGAAAAGCCTATAAATTCTTCGATTTCCAGTGAGTTTTTCCGCAGACAAACAATATTCAGTATATAGGAAAGAAAATGTAAAGTCGATATCTACCGCAATAATCCGACGAACAGTATATAATCGTACTGAAGGCTACCGTGATCGTATAAAATATTGAAGTTATGTAAATAATGAAGAATAGAGTGGAAAAATTATTTTCTTACAAAACAAGAGTTTTCTTTTTAGTAAAAACGCTATAACTGAGGCGATTCTTCCGAGACGTTCAATTTTCCTAGTTTTTCATGGAAACCGACTGCTAATCAAGAATTAGGGGTGTCATATCAGTTTTCATTTGGAAAGCGAGATTCTACCATGTCTTTGACCTGTGAGATGAAAATACGGAAAATTTAGGAACCTTATGGTGACTTTGAGCAGACCTTTATTATGATGTTACGGCTGGTATGGTTATTATGGTTGTTGAGGTTGGTATGGCCAAAAATTTGGTTTCTTGAGCTTTTTTCAAATATCTAATGTTAGGTCTCCTCTTTAAAAAACGATACCATTTGTCCACCTTATGAAAAGTAAAACTATGATTTATGTACTAAGTAAACGAAAATTTTTAATACGTGCAGAATTAGATGTCCACTCCAAACCATACATGATTATAGAGGGTTTCCATAAGCCCCAGAAATTTTTCCACCCACCCCAGAATTTGTGATTTTTCAAAAGCTTTCCAAAATTTTCCTAAAAATTAGCAGAAAGGTGCTATAAGCACTTTTACTATCTATTTGCTCAGAAGTGTCAAATTTTCGGTGCGTATCCTAACGTTTTAACTATATTTTGTTCAATTTATTCGACTTTTTCTGACTTTTTTCCAAATATTGTGTGTTTATATGCTCTAGAAAAATAGAGCATCGTCAGATATGCTGAAAAACGATGTTTTTGACGCGTACCCACGATTTTTAGGCCCAAAAAAGGAACATTAGAATTTCACTCCCTCCAGAGTTTACAATGCTGTGCAGGTTTGCTCCTAACTGCTCCAAGATTAGCCCTCAAACGCTACTTTTTCAGTAAAAAAGTTTGTCTATATAGACAATCGTTTGATCAGAAACGTTTTTCCTGTATTTTACTTTTACGAATAGAACTTTGCATACAAACCTAATCGCCTTAAGCTTTGCTACACCTTTACAATTTTTTAATTCTATTCCGGACCAATTTTCTTTGAAGCACAGTTGCATTAAATAAAAGAATTCTAAAAATTTATAAGTCCCAGAATTCTCAAAGACTAGAAGGGCAGAAAATTAAATTTTTCAAAGTACCCAATCACAGAATGAAAAACGGATGAAAGCGATTCAAGTTCTATCGTTCCTCGAGCGCTGCCCGGCAAATCAAACACCAAAGTTGGCACAAACACATTGCGTACATATTAAAGCCAAATAACATGCCATTGCCATTCGTAAAGCCAAACTAGAAAAACCTGTTTTAAATCATTGGACAATTTTTATTGCCTAATTTCCCTCCGCTTTATGGTCTTTTTGAATGATCCCTTGTTTTTCACAGTGCTAGCCATTTTTTCTAGTCCTCCTTCATTATAATTTTAGCACTTTTACCCATCCATTTTTCAATTTATCAATCGCTCAAAATAAAACAGTTGTAGGCCTAAGCAAGCTTATGCATTCGATACGAAATTTGAACTTCCTGTTTTTTTAATAAATGCTTCAATCAAATGCGATTGAACCGCATTGTAAAACTGCGTAAAGCATCTTAAATGGTATTAAAAATATTTGATTTGTTCATTATGGACGACGCGCCTGTTAAATTTTTGAATCTTCTTTAGCGAGAGTATTCCCCAAAGAGAAGGATTCAATACGCGATACTCGCTTAAATTCATCGGCATGAAGTCATTATTAGCAGAATCCTGTGCTTTAGTGCTCAACGCTAAACGCCTGGGCGCAAAAATCGATAATTGCGCAATATCAGCGTTATAGGATGGGCGCATTTATACCACGCGCTGCTGCCGGTGTTATAAATGCGCCTATGTTGTAACATTGATAAGTATAATTACGCGCGAATTAATGCCCATTACATCGTCGTATAACACGTTGTTTTATTACGCCGACAACCCGATTGAACAACGCCAACGTTATACGCAGTTTCCAAGGAATTAACGCGAAATTACGTGCTTAACGCGTATCCGAGAAACGCCATGGATGCTAATTGCGTTCGGTAGACGAAAGTAAGGGCGGAACCGGTCATTTTTTGACGAGAAATTCTATAGCCAGTGGTCATAGTATTTATTCATAAATTATAAAAAGCAGATAAATTACAGGAGAGCTTGTTTAATACCTTTTTGCCGTTGGTCTTAAATATACAGAGCGGAAAATCCGATAGCGAGGCGTCGAAAAACGCATAAATATTCGCGCGTTTCGCAGGTGAGCGGCGCGCTTATTTAATGATACATGCGCAAATTAATACATAGGTAAAACGCAGAGGAGTAATTTATGATCACCGGACCGGATATACACTGCGATAAATTTGTTTTCGACCGATAAACGTGCCGAATTTCGCACGAAAATTCAAATTAATGAATGTGGTTTTCAAAAAGCAAGCCGGAGCTTATAACGGACAAATAAATAATCTTAAAGAGCAATTGCGCATAAAATGACAAATTTAAAAAAACTAGTTCAGTCATAGTGTTTTAAATTTTTATTTCGCACGGCGAGAAGCGCTTCACAGCAAAAATCAGATTCCTAGTTTACATTATCCGTGAAGAGGCTCTTTAGTATATCATTCGAAAAAGTCAATATGAAAAAGCAGTTGAAATTACGCAAGCTGTCATATAAGATATAATAGTTTGATTGAATTAGGAATGTAAAGTTCATTTTAAAACATTATAATACACTCTTAAAATACACACTGCGAATATATGCCCATCACTTATTAACGTGAGAGCGTTCCAGTCGAACGTAATTTACAGAAAAATTGCGCGGTGAAATTAACTTTTAGCGACACAAAACGGACTAAAAAAATCAAAACATGTGATAAAAACTTTCAAAAATTTATTTTGCACAGAAAACGCAGGCACGTAGCTGGCCCTACCTATTTTGGGGGGATCAACACTCAATTTTGGGGGGTCTAAGCCAACAAATAGCATAAAATAACGTATAAAAAGTCCTATTTTCCGGTTTTTCCTGAATTTTGGGGGGTCGGACCCATATGGGCGTGGGATCGGGGGGTCTGGACCCCCCCAGAACCAAAAGACCCGCCGCAGAAATCAAAAGACCCCCAGAAATCAATTTTTGAAAATTTTTTCGTTTTTTTCGCACTATTTTGATGCCGATGGTAGTGCTGATGAGAAACGTCGAAATGGTGCTTTTATCCCATATCACCATTTTTAAGGCCATTTTTTGACCTTCAAAAAATCTTGACCCCAAATTTCTGCTGCCATGTATGGTCGGACTCTGACCCCCCCAGTCCCCCGCTACGTGCCTGAGGAAACGGACAGTTCAAACTACATAGGCCCCTATTATAATAGTTTATAACACTAGGTAACATTCGCGTGTTAAAAGCCTTGAATATCGAACGCACAGCCGCATAAGGTCCTAACAGAATATCGCAGTAATACAGGCATTCCAGATATCAAAGTGTAAACTAAATCAATCACTTTTAAAGCGGGAATTATCGATAAATATTTCTTAAAAATATATAGCGCTTGAAGCTCGTTCAGAGTCGGGTTCCATGCTTCAATGCGCATTAAACGCTTAAAACATTAAATCGCATTTTTAGTGTAAAGCGTACCTATAGAAGTAGGAACAACCCCGCACTGAGTTGTGTGTAAACTGCTCGGAGCTCTTTTCGGTGCCGAAATCTTCCAGCGGATCCGACCAAAGAAGATCGCACATCGGGCCAAACGCCGGAGGCTCCTTGAATCGGTCAAGCTAAGACAAATTCAAATTTTAATTTTTAACGTAGCCTGGCAATTAATTTTAGGAAAACCTTATATTTTAAACAAAAGTTTTAGCTTGAATTTATCAATTTTTACAAGCAAAGTAGGAAGCATATTACAATAGAACTTAAAAAAATTTTAATCAAAGGACAACGCGCAACACTTCTGAATACGTTTAATGCAGACGGGAAAAATTAGAGAAATGTACGCAGATTACATCCAAACTTCATTTTAAGCAAAAAAAAGTTTAAACTTATTATTTCATCGAAATAACACAAGAAAGCGTATAACAATGCAATTCAAGCATTATGTTTCAAAGAGGTACTTTTTATCATTAAACTATATTAAACTTAAGATAACATACAAATCTAAATAGATTAATCTTATATTTTTTCGTAAATGAAAGAATTTATTCGGTGATTTATTCTTATAATCTTATTTTTTCACGATAACTGTTTTTCTTACATAATTCCAAGAAATTACAGTCACGTGACTCGAAATTGCTTGATTTTAAAGTTACCTTTTTGATATCATCTAACGTATGAATTTCGGGAGAAAGACCACCGTGGACGCATAAAAACTGTTGATTCATTAAAGCGGCAAGGGGCAATGCATCGAAAGATTCCATACAGGCATCGTAAACTTTTTCGGAATACTTGATCTTACCTACACATTACATTCGTTGATAAAAGATCAATAAAAATTTTAAAAACATAAACTTGATGCTGTGTAATTCAAAACCAATCAGAAACGCGTTACAAGCGTTGGTTGGGCCCGGTTTCAATATCTTCAGGCTTAAGCTGGCTTCAACCTACTCCAATGTTTAAACATACGTGGCCAATTTTGAGCCTAGCTTATGCCAGGCTTAAGCTTAGCTTAACCTGGCTCAAGCGTGGTTTAAGCCAGTCTCAAACCTGGCCACGTATGTTTGAAGATTGAGGTGATATTTAAGCCTGGCTTAGGCCTAAAGATACTGAAACAGGGCCCTGGATTCGAAGAGGCAGCTTTATACTAATTTTCGAGAACGTATGTACATACAGGGCCGTATTAAGAATATAGGGGATGGCCGCCCTCCCTCCCTTTGTCATTGTCAGAAAATAAAATTTTTGCTAGGTAAGATAATACGCGAAAAGATGTAAGATTGCATATCTTTGACGCGAAATCTTCAAATTTTCGGCGCTTGGCGCCATATATATAGAATGTGAAATAATTTCCATAATTTTGGCACAAGCGCGACCAAAAATGACACTTTTTGAGTGAAAAGAAAATTTCTTCCGAAAACTTCGAATTTTACGGTCTTAATGGATAGAGCAGGTCAGTAAATGACAAAAAAATCCGGTTTTCGCGAGCAGGCACGTAGCTGGCCGTCCTATTCTAGGAAGACCAACACCAATTTTTGGGGGACCAAGCCCAAAAAAGCCAAAAATAGCACAAAATAACGTTTAAAAGGTCCTATTTCGCCGATTTTCCTGAATTTTTGGGGGGTCCAACCCCCCATTCCCCAGAAATACGTGACCGTTCGCGATATAATTTCAGACGAATTTCCCGAGATATAGACCAATTTACGATGCCCCCCCTTATTAGCCGAATCCTAGATATGGGCCTGTGTACATAGACGTAAATTCGAATTAACAGTACAGATTTATCAATTAATGTTATTAAAGCATGATAGTCAGGAAAATCATCCACTTGACATAGATGATTTAACTGAAAATACCTACGCACATATAGCCAAATTTGAATACTCGCGGAATAGGAAGTAAAATTTAATTAAATAAAATTCGATCAATTTAATCAATTAATTAGAATCAAAATTCACCGTCTTTTTCAATCATAAAACCCACAGGCACGTAGCTCTGGGGGAAGGGGGGTCCGGCCGGACCCCCCAAATTCAGAAAAATCGAACTTTTTCAACGTTATTTTGTGCTATTTTTGGCTTTTTGGGCTTATTCCCCCAAAATTGGTGTTGGCCCCCTCCCCCAAAAAATGGTGTTGGTTGGTCCCCCCAAAATAGGACGGCCAGCTACGTGCCTGCAAAAACCACCCATTGCCCATAAAAATTCGACTTTTTGAGAGATAATCTCGTAATTTTAATCTTAGGTTGAGCTGATTGAACTACGAGTATATTTACTGTTCTTACACTGTTGCCTACCTCGCTGAATCATACGGTACCTGCCCCAAATCGCAATATTTTGAAGAAAAAACCAAAAATCAGCAGAAACAAACAATATCAACTAATGATTGAAAATTAGAAAATTAGAATTAATCTACTACTTGAAGGCATGCCTGGCGTGCACCCCCGGAAACCAAAATACCCCCAGAATTCAATTTTCGAATTTTTTTTGTTTTTTTTTGCAATTTTTTGATGCCAATGGATAGTGCTCGATGAGAAACGTTGAAAAATGGTGTTTTTCGCCATACCACAACTTTTTAGGCCATTTTTTGACTTTTAAAAAATCTTGCACCCCCCATAATTTGGTGCCGCCCACCTATGCTTATAGCTCCAAGGAAAATTAACGTAGGGTTTTGAATATAATTCAGAAGTCTAACGTTTCTTTACAATTTTTTGGTAACAACGATGAGTTTTTGTTGCCAAAGTGTAATTTGAATCGCCTCAACTATATCACTCTCGAAAAAAACCAAATTTTTTACACTTCCAATGAAGAGACAAAGAAATACTTCGCGATACCCAAATCCAATAAGCATTATTCGCCTAACAGAAGTTTTGGCTACATGAGGGCTTGAGGAAAATGTACTAAAATCCAGACTACTGGTGAAAAACCGAAAATTTCGACAAAAAATAAATTTTGATTTAGTAATAAAAATATTAAATAATATGTAGTTAAAATAATGCGTTATCGTCCAAGCCTTAATGCTAAACATAGAACTTTCATCAATAGCAAATGCGGAATGTTCTAGCCAAAAAAAAACCCGAGGCCTAGAGCGCGCCAAGCAAGAAAATATGTAGCATTGTAAAAAATAGCAGATACGCATATACAGTGGCGGATCCAGGATTTTCCTAAGGGGGGGGTGGCGGTACCCCTCAGGGGGGGGGGCGGAAACCTGGCTTGGGCGGAAAAATTAGCCGTTTTAACCCGAAAATCGCTAAAAATCGCTCAAAAATCCTTAATTTTGCGCACTATTTTGGGCCGATGGAGGGGGGGGCGGCCGCCCCCCGTCCCCTAAATACGCCCCTGCGCATATACGTATTAGGGGTATCTTCAATTAAAAGCCACAATTCTTTGTTTTTTAGCAGTGATTAATTCTACTTTTTGATTCACAAGTTGCCTAAACTTTCTTCTACCTACAAAACATATGTGCGTCCCGCTAGGCCGTCCAGCTATTGCGCTAGCGGGCCTGGATAGGGTTTTCTAGGTGGCCATCTATTAGTGTAAAGTGACGTAGTGTAAAGTGACGTAGTGTAGAGTGACATAGTGTAGAGTGACGTACTGTAAAGTGACGTAGTGTACAGTGACGGATAAGGTAATAAAAAACAGATTGGTACAGTCCAAGAGATGCCGCGTTTGGCTGAAAAACGTTCGCTACACGCTAATGTACATATTTGGCAAATTGCCAATGATTGATTTCCAGCCGTCAAGTTTGTTTTATTTAAACACAAAAAACCCATTCAATCGAAACAATAAAACGCACAAAAGCAGTTTTTTGGCTTAGTACAGCAATTTGAGATTAAGAATCCTTTCGCAGCGAAGCCCAAGGTCAAGTTTTTATTTTTTGGCCCATACCGCGTATAATTTAATCACATATAATTGCGTCTTTGTCGGTTTTTTAAGCAATTTCTAATTTTTTCGTTTCGCAGCTCTAATAATGCAGTAATCAAACTTGACTATTTTCATCATATAATCCAAAATTAGTATAAATACGTTTGCGTACATAGGCACGTAGCTCTGGGGGACGGGGGGTCCGGACCCCCCAAAAAAAATTCAGAAAAAGCCGGAAAAATAAAAGTTTTTAAACGTTATTTTGTGCTATTTTTGGCCTTTTTAGACCCCGGACCATACATGATCTTGGGGGGGGGGTTTAAGGGGTTTTTCACCCCCCCCCCCGTTAAATCATTTGTCACCCCCCGCAAAAATTTTTCACACCCCCCCAGAATTGGCGATTTTTCAAAAGTTTCCTAAACTTACCTGAAAATTGGTAGAAAATGTGTCTTTTTAAGGGTTTTTGGCTATCTATTTGCTCAAAATCGCTAAATTTTCGGCGCTTCGCGCCATATATTCATGTTCTAAGCGATGTATTGGTCGATTTATTCGACTTTTTTCGAAATTTGTTTCATGATTTCATGCGCTAGAAGGATAGAGTATCGTCAGAAACGCCAAAAAACGATGTTTTTTTAACGCGTACCGGCCATCTTTGGGCCCAAAAAAGGCACTTTAGGTTTTCACCCCCCCCCCCAGAATTCCCATACTGTGCATGTATGCCCCGGAACCCCAAAATTGGTGTTGGTCGCCCCTAAAATAGGACGGCCAGCTTCGTGCCTGCGCGTACGCCAGAGAGCAAAAGGGAAATTCTACAAAGTCGATCGATTTATAAAGCGGCTTGGTAGGGCGGGAGGAAGAAAAAGGGACGTTTTAATTTTTTAAGATTTTTTGAGTTTTTAAATTGTTTCAAGGCTTTTTTACTACGAACATTTTAAGCGAAGCAAAAGCTGCGATTGTAAACAAAAGTAGAACCGGCGCACTCAAAAATTAGTGTAGCATATTGCGAATCGCGCAGTACGACCATAGGTGAGCGGCACCAAAGTTCTGGGGGGGGTGCAAGATTTTTCAAAGGTCAAAAAATCGCCTTAAAAATTGTGATATGGCGGAAAACACCGTTTTTCAACGTTCTTCATCGAGCACTATCCATTGGCATCAAAAAACTGCGGAAAAAAATTGTTTAAAAAATTCAAAAATTGAATTCTGGGGAAGGAATATTCTGGATTCTGGGGGGGTATTTGGGTGTCTGAGGGGTGCATACCCCCAGAGCGTGTGAAGGCAAAATTAATTAATTAATTAAATTAACATTACATGGACAATTTTGCCTACGAATTCTTTGTTCACTTTACACTAAAAGAACATTTAAAAAAGTGACCATAAAAAACTACTAACATTCTTGCTTAAATGTAAAGTACTCCGTCAAATGCCGACATTCGTGGTTTCCTCTGAGCAGAAAGAATGTGTTGACGTAGCAAATTTTCAAAGCCCACATATAGATTACGCACTAAAAATTTAGGAAAAATTTCAATTAAATTTCGAGAAATGCGCAATGAGAATAATTTTACGGTATTCGCTTTAAACAAGTTGCAAAAACTCGAAAATCTAACAGATTAAACATCACAAAAATTAATTAAAATTATCCATTATCCAAAAAAAATTTGTACGATTTTTATTGAATTCGAGGAGTAGATTGCTAAATTGAGTGAACTTTTCAAGTCTTAATTTTAATTTAATTTAATCTTAAATTAAATCTTAATTTTCAAATTTCAATCTTAATTAAATTATTGTGAAGCCGATATTGATAATACAACAAAAAATGACAACCTACATATTTGAAGCCGCTGGTGGGAAAATAGAATAAAAAATTTTTTTAGCTAAAATTTTAAAAATATTACTTAAATATTAAAAAATATATAAATAAATAAATTGCATTTTTAAATATATATACGAAAGTTTTAGAACAAAATATTTAAATTATCTAAATATAGGATATTAAATGGTATAATAATGTTAAAAAATTTAAAAAATAGAATTAATGGAATAAAATTTCTAAAAATAGAAAATTAGAGTAGTAAATATTTAAATTAATAAATCATAAGAGTAAAATAATAAATACCTAAACAGAAAATTCATAAAAATGTAACGAATTTCGAAAATGGCGCAAAAATGAGAAAATTTGAATATTTCAATCAAGCCGAGAATTACAACAACATAAACTTTTTAATTCTACAAATAAACGTTGAAAAATCAAGATCGAATTGGTTAAGTTGAATGTTTCGGGTATGCACAAAATCAGCATAGAAATAAGGAACAAATTAAAAATTAATAATTTAAAAAATAAAAAACCGAACATAAAATAAACAACGAAATTAAAAAATTTAATAGTAAACGTTAAAAAATGAAAAAATAAGAATCGAAGGAAAATTTAAAAAAATTGGAAAACATTTTGAAAAATTAAAAGATAAGAATCGAAAGGAAAAATTTTAAACATGAGAAAACATTTGAATCAAAATTTAGGCACAACGATTTCTGATGGAAAATTAAGAAATGAATAATAAAACGATTAATTAGCCGTAAATTGGATAACATGCAAATTAAATAAATATGACTAATTAATTAATGTAGATCAATATTAAAATGAGCACTTCTATGCTGAAATAGCCCCGATCTACGTAATCGCCCAAAAATAAATATTTCGTTGTCGCGGGCGGCCCGCCCACTTCGAATAATTTCAACAAATCGAAATATTGCCCGTGAATATCGCCGCAAACTGTTATAATAAATTGAGGAAATTTGATTTCGAACGAAATAATCAGGAAAATTAACAAAATTGTTCGAAATTTATCAAAAAATCAAAAAGAAATTAATTCGATATTTAACCGCTGAAATTACATTATTTTAAGAATTATCAGCTTAAAAAACGCAGTTATATCTTAATATTCGAGAAAATCAGAAAATATTCATTTTTTTTAAATTTACGAAAAATGAACTATTCTTAATAAAGTCGCCTAAGCACAATTTCGAATATTTTGACAAATCATGTCAAAAAGTCAAATTAATGCCGATTAAACGCTTTTTACATATATCCAATGCAAATATACAGACAGGGTTGCCCAAACACAACTACTTACCTACTTTATGATTAAATAAGCCGAATTTAATTAGTATAATACCGGTTGTAACCTTATCTGAGCGACCATGTCACGCACTACTTTTATTATAATTTTTCAAAAACACAATGATTACTGGATTAGAATGGAATTTTTTAAAATTCACGTCAAAAAACTGTGGAAATAAGGAAAAAAGCAAAAAAGGTAATCGCAATAATTATTTCAAATAATTTAATTAAATGAAATTAAGATCTGAAATGAATATTTATATTAATTAAAATAAATTAAATAACGAATTCAAACATAAAATACAATTATCAATATATTAAAATTAAAACTAGTAATTTAATAAATTTAACAGTTTTATTATGATTATTTATTCTATTATAATTATTTGTTTATTATAATTTTATTATAACTAATTTTATCATAATTATTCAACTACACAATGGCCATTTGATTAAAATTAACTTTTTTTCAAATTCACGCTGAAAAATTGTGGAAAAAGGAAACAATCAAAAAAAGGAAATCACATAAAATAATTCAAATCATTTAATAAATTAAATTAAGACCTGAAATGAATATTCATATTAATTGAAATGAATTTAAATAACGAATTCAAACATAAAAGTAAAATTAATCAATATATAAAATAAAAACTAGTAATTTATTAAATTTGATACTTTTAATAATTATTTATTTTATTATGATTATCTTTTATCATAATTTTATTATAACTACTTTTATTATAATTATTCAAGTACACAATAGCCATTGGATTAAGATAAAGTTTTTTTTCAAATTCACGCTAAAAATTGCGGAAATAAGGAAAAAAGCAACACAAGGTAATCGCATTAAATAATTCAACTAATTTAATTAAATACAAATTAAGACTTGAAATGAATATTTATATTAATTAAAATGAATTTAAATATCGAATTCGAACATTAGAGTAAAATTAATCGGTATATAAAATTAAAACTAGTAATTTATTAGATTTAATAATTTTTTATAATTATTTATTTAAGGAAAAAAGCAAAAAAGGTAATCGCATTAAATAATTTAATTAAATGAAGATCTGAAATGAATATTTATATTAGTTAAAATAATTTCAAATAACGAATTCAAACATAAAATTAAAATTGATCAATGTACATATAAAATAAAAACTAGTAATTTATAAAATTTGATACTTTTTAATAATTATTTATATAAGGAAAAAAGCAAAAAAGGTAATCGCATTAAATAATTTAATTAAATGAAGATCTGAAATGCATATAAATTAGTTAAAATAATTTCAAATAACGAATTCAAGCATAAAATTAAAATTAATCAATATATAAAATTAAAACTAGTAATTTATTAGATTTAATTCCGCTTGAAAAAAATATAAAATCCCAGAGAGAATACACTCATGGCAGCAACAAACAACCAACCCTTTAATTTACGACTGAAACTTAAACCATAACCTAATGATTTGAGTCCAATTTTTAATGAAAAAATTTAAAAAATGAAAAATTTATATAAAAAAATTTTAAAAAATGAAAAATTTCTAGTTTGATCCAAGGCAAACGCGAAATTTAAATTATAGTGAGCCATTAGAACTCAGTTTAAAAATTATTATTATAAATTCTGCGATTATAAAAACTGTAATATCAACCTAAAATTTTGGAAATAGTTGACGATGCTAAGAAAGGAACAAACCTATCTTGCGATCTAAAACACGAAACAAGGTTCGTTTTGATGATTAGTCCACAAATTTTAATTTACGATTAGGAATTTCGAGAATTTAGAATAAACTGCTTCGGTCGAAATTAAATAAATAAACGAGTGACTAAATAAACTACATGTTAAACTACGGTACTAATTAAATAAATTATTTTAAACTAAATTTAATTAAATAACCCTCAGATTCGTAAAAAAACTATTGCTCCTGTCGAAATTTCGAGATTACTATCGACACAGAAACACAATGTGTACAGGTTTGTGAGGCGTATTATAAAGCTGATACAAACAACACGGGACCGAAAACAACTAAAGAAAGATGAGGGTATTCAAATGACCCCAATTTTTATTACCTACCTGTTACCGGAGCTTCTATGTCGAGAATAGTTTTCTCTTGCTTCAACAGGGCAGTGCCTTCGTAGATAATTTTCAAAGCCACTTGCTCCTCTACCCGACCTTCTTTGGCGAAATGTTCCCTCAGAATTTCCGTCCTAGGTTTATTCGTTTTACGGTCATATATCTCTTCCATGCTTAACCGTTGACTAGGGGGCAATGTGACCCCTTCAAAAAAAGTGTTTACATCGTTCGAATGAAATCGAGTTAAATCAAAACTAAAATTAAGTCAAATTAAGGAATAAACTGAGCCGGAAAATGATCCTAAAATGCGATCCTAATTAGCTTCCTTAATCACTCGAAACGAAATCGTGTCAGATCGTAGAAATTTAGTGTTAACGCTTTTTTGACTAGTCAAATGGCGAAAATAATCAAAATAGCTCATTTAGAGCGGTTCTGCTCCGTATAGCGCATTTTTGAAACACCGTTTTATTCCATTACCTATATTTTAGTTCATTTAGGTCCATTGTCATTTGATCGCATTGAACACTAAGAAAGATATAAAAATTGATCAATTTAAAAAAGTTTCAATTTTTTCAAACCATTTTAACACAATTCTGGGCGCTTTTGACTTACAGCACGTAAGATTATAAATCCGGTGCGGACCTCCCGAAAAATTATGGCATTAATGCCAGTTTCGTCGTAAAATAATTCTATAAATGTTCTGTCGGAATAACGTCTGTCAGACCCTTTCCCTTAATAGAGAGGGGCAATAATATCCCCTCTCAACCCCACCCAGTCCATAAAGTGAAGCAGTGGCTTTGCGCAGAGCATGGAAATAATGGATTAAACTCAAAACAATACTAAAGTGCATTTTTAAACTTAAAACCGATGAGTATGCGCGTACATGCAGGGGATGTCTCTCCACCCCGAGACCAAGATTTTTCATTCTGCACCCCCGTTAGGACGAAAAAACCGCATTTAAGGCCATTTTCATGCACGCAATTATTTTTTTGCCACTTTTGGCCTAAAATTGTAAGTTATTCCTTCCCTAAAAATCACCGGCTATCCGGGCCAAGATTTTGAGCTATTACGCGTCTAAGTACGACGCGTTAAAAACACCCTTGTTTGAGGTTCCTGAGAATGTTCTTCCTTGCTAAATGACAAAACCACACAAAAACATGAAAAAATTTAACCAGCGGAATATAATCAAATCGAACAAAAATAATGTCAAAATTAGGTATTTGGCGGAAAAGGTACGATTTTTAATAAAAAACCAAACTTTCAGGGTTGAATAATTCTTTGTGCCAAGATCATTCATAGTTGCATACAGTCAAACCGTAATAAGTGAGTTTTTAGGTTCTATTAAATTTATTATTATTTATCAAATTTGTTTTATTAAAATCCAATTATTCTATTCTATTAAAAAATTTATTATTCGATTTTGCCCAATTTTTAATATTTTCTTTGGTCCTGCTGCTATCATTTAGATAGGTGCCTGCCCGATCATAACATCAATCGATAAGTGGCTTTCAGCAACGATTCGCTGAGCCTGAACTTATACTAAGCTTAACTAAACAAGAGTGCTGGTGAGGATAAAGGCCGATTTTTACCCCCCCCACTCCTCCCGATTCGCACCCATGCAGATCATTGCTAAGTATTGAATTTTCTATAATTTTCAATTTCTTCCGCGGCTTTTCGTGCCGATAAATAGAGCTTGATGGGAAACGTCGAAAAAGTGGCGTTTTTCCCGCCTACCATCAATTTGTTAACTTTATTCGATCTTTCAAAACTTACGATTCCACGAAAATTCGGGTCCCGCCCACGTTATGCCTATAGAAAATACCTTTTATTGTTCTTTCATTAAAACCCGCATTCTTAGAAGCGGGCGAACTCGTCGAAGCTACCGGCGAAGCCATGTTTCGTAACTCGCTAATCTACATGCATGCAGGTACTGAATATAGAGGTGCGAACAACAATCAAATCTTTGGCATCTATGGCTTCAAACACGCTTAACTAAGCTCCATTCCAGACTAAATAATTAACGCTCAGCGATCGATCAAAAGATAGGTTTTTTTAATCCGCAATAAACGCGGTTTGATCTGCCTTAATGGATATTATAAAGGAAACAGAAATTCTGTGAGCATTATTCGACGGTGAGATCCTAAAAATGAATGCGGCCGGAGATACACAAAACAAAACAGCAACGAGTTTAATTACGAAGAGACAATCGTTTTTTAGCACGGTGAAATGTGCGCGCGCGCTAAAATACGAGTATTAAGCATATAGCGAATTAAAATGGAAAATAACGCGTTCGGCGGCTCCTTTTGCGAATTCAATAAGCCAATATAGTTTTTAAATAATTCCATCTGCGTATTAGACTGAGCTCGCGAGACATAGATGAGCGAGGAAAACCCGCACAGGTGGGCAAGGGGGTGAAAATCAAAAGTTCGGAGATGGCTGAGTGCATCGTAAAAAACGAGTCTACAGCGAAAATAAGAATGATACTGCTCGCTCGTTTTTAAAGCGATACCATGGTTATTTTTGAACCTATCAAAATAGCTTAGCTTAACTATACAGCGTTTTTGAATTGAAAATAGCATTTGGCCTTTTTATATCGGTAAAATTAGCTATAAATCCTTCTGAATCTCAGAAAAAAACAAATATATAGCATTCCTAAACTTGCACATAAGTTTCTGAGCCCAAAACGCTAGAAATATAACTATTTAAAATAAAGTACAAAAGTGTAAATATCAGTTTTTAATGCTTTCCATGAAAGTTTTTTATATCTTTCTTCAACAATATAAAAGGTCATGAACTATCCAACCCATAAATTTAAGATTTATAAAAGCATTACGTATTTTATTAGACACTTCGGCCCGAATGACAGAACGTTAGTTAAACGTAACCTTAGGTTAAAGTCGAGTAAAACCCAGCAAAAATCTCGGGTTAAACTCCTTTTGGTATGACAGAAAGCGAGTTAACTATAACCCAGGGTTAAAGTCGGGTAACAGCTCGGGTTGAATGTCGATATGACAGAAAGCGGGTTAAACCAACGGTGGGTTAAAAAATGGTCGATTTAACCCGAGATTTTTAACCCTGCTCCAAGCGAAGTAAAATCTCGGGTCGCCTATCTTATTGAATTACTGGCCATACATGTTTTGATTCTGCTGAGCTCAAAAAATAATCGGTGCTGTTTCAAACTTAGAGCAAACAGAAATACCAGTGCCTACGCTATTGGTCAAAACAATTTTAAAAGATAGAAATGTTTCGGACATAACTATTATACAAAAGGCGGTCACATCGATTAGATGCTGATTCAGAATGAGGAACTTCTTATGTTAAATTATTTTCTTCATTTTACGTCTTTACTAATTATATTTATTACTTTGACCGATTTTTATTTTCTTATTTTCATCGCATACGCAATGATTGACGAATCCATTACAGCAATTTTAGGTGTTACATTTGACCCTAGCCTATCGTTCAAACGCCATATCGAGACGATCAAACAAAAAGTTCAAAAACGCAACAACATCTTGAAAGCGTTAACTGGACGAACATGGGGTGCACAAAAAGAAACGATTCTTCTAACATACAAGGCCATTGGCCGTTCACTTTTGTATTATGCTGCACCAGTTTGGACGCTGTCAATTAAAGCATCTAATTTTTGAAAACTGAAAAGCTGTCAAAATACGGCACTCTGTTTGGCCACCGGTTGCCTTCAACTCACGTCAATCGACCACCTGCATAGCGAAACCAGAATGCTATCTGTATCAGATCACAACCGACTCTTGGCTGACCAATATTTCGTTGCATGCCTGCATAACAACCATCCATACAGGCAGTTATTCGGCTGTCCTGGACCACCTTGCCGACGTCAAAGAAATTTCCGGCTCAAACCAACACTTAAAATGTACTCAGAAACTAGAGTTCAACGCCGTTTAAGAAATCTACCTCCACCTACAACACTTCACCAATGTCAAAACAATCTCCACAAGAAGGCAGTGATCGCCAGCCATCACTGATTCATCAAACCAAACCCTTTCATATTCCGTCGCCCACCAAATATTGCCGCACAAGAAACAAATCTCCCACATTGCTCCCGAGCCAAACTTGCACAACTAAGGAGCGAATACAGCTACATATTGGCATCGACTCGCAGCCGACTAGACAACACTGGCCAAACATCTGATCTTTGCCCTTACTGCCTGGCGGCGACAGAAGATACACTACACCTCTTCAACTGCCCGTCACGGCCTTTACAAGCAAATATCATCAAACTATGGAGGAAACCAGCAAAGATAGCAACCGCATTAAACATTTGATCGATGGTACCATGTCCGGCAAATACAACAACAATCCATTACAGCGTTACTGCAAATTACATAACATGGCCATTAAACGGTTCGCTTAGCAGTATATGTATCATTTCAGCAGTTCAAATGAACATTTACTGCCTTTGATACATGTTTGGCATTGCAAAATATGCGTCAATCTCGGGTTAAACTAATAAAAAGTCGGGTTATCTTGCTTCAAACTTGGGTAAGCTTACCCGAGTTTAACCCACCTTCTGTCGTACGGGTTAAATTTGACCTAAGATAAAATTTAACCGTGGGTTAGCTAACCCAAGAATTCCCGTCAACCCTAGGTTAAACTAACCCACGTTCTGTCACTCGGGCCCTCATCTGCCAATCATGCATGCCCATTTACGACGTTTATTCCTATTTCAGACGAATTGAATGAAATCCTACAAAATATAGTCATAAATAGTTATTTGGCGCGAAGCGCCAAAGTAATTTATGCTTTGAGCAAAAACTAGTCAAGAAGCGCTTAGGCAGGGCATTGCTTAAAGTTTCCGAAAATAGTAAGTTTCGAGAGGTGAAGATTTTTGGCGGCGGATGAAAGCCCTCCAATCCACGTAAATGAAAATTAAAACTCGTAATATATTTTCAGGCAGGTATCTCTGGGAGGAATGGGGGCTTTGGACCACCCAAAATTCAGGAAAATCGGAGAAACAGGACTTTTTAAACGTTATTTTGTGCTATTTTTGGCTTTTTGGGCTTAGTCCCCCAAAAATTGGTGTTGCCTACCCCCCCCATGGGACAGCCAGCTACGTGCCTGGTTACTTTCACCATTTTCAGTTTAATCTTATGATCATTCATCAATAAAATTTGAGGCGAAAACAAAGTGTCTCTCATTAATTATACACACAAGCGTGGAGGGAGAACATCAAATTCAAAAAAGCAAATGGGAATCGCATAATGCGTTAGAAATATTCAAAGAAAACGCGGAAATCGAATTTGATCGAACGCCGCTTATTATTGCTAAAATACCTTTTTACTGCAAGTTTTTTCGTCATTAGCACTAAAATACAGAACGCTTGTTTAAACCGAAATAATACATTTTCGGGCATACCTGGACAAAGGCCGGTCTTCCAAATGATACCGGCGGTCAAAAATTGTGGTTGGTTGTAGAGCTGCACACTTTGCAAATTTTACTACCCGGGTACCCGGCTATTTCATTACCCGGGTATACCCAGATAGGACCTTGGATAAAAGAGAATGCAGTGAACATAGTTTATTTACGGTTGACAGTGAGGTCTAGGGCAAAGTGATATTTAAGCAGTAAAATTATTGAAAAATTAATGCAAGATTAAATATAATCAAGGCTTTAATCTGAAGAATTTGTATGCATTTAATGAAATTCAAGTAATTTTCATAATTCAAAGCAAAAAAATTGTGAAGCAGGTTTTGTATCTTCATAGCGTCATTGAAATATTTGAAGCAGGAAAACACATTGACGAAAAGCAATTTTGAAATCAACCGGAAATGAAAATTTATTCAAAAACAAGTCTGAGTCTATCTGGAGCTGACTGCAGAGACGTAGTCAGAATTTAGGTTCGGGGGCATAAACGTTTTCATGTAGAATTTACGGCCTTTCTATTGACAAACAGTTCGGAATTCATAAGTGGCGCAAAGTGCAAAGGAATTTAGTCATTTTTTCCACCCTTAACAGTTTAAAGCTCTGTGAATACTATTAATCTGATAGAGCAGAAAATTACCAAATTTGTACAAAACAGTTTTGACAATTCAAACTTCAAACAAGAAAACTGCGAATTACTAACTTTGACTGAAGATATTTTGAGTGATTCAGGCTTTTAAACGCAATGCTGGAGCTTTACAAAAAGAAAGAAAAGTAACTGGCGGCGCTATGCGCCGGAAAATTTTGACGTCTTTGCACATTAAACTCAATTTATACCGCTTAAATCATACAAAACAGACAAATTAATGCCGGCGCGAAACGTCGGAAATTTTTAGAAACTCCTAACCATACGTGGGCAGCAAAAAAATTCTGGGGGGGATGCAAGATTTTTTGAAAGTCAAAAAATGGCCTTAAAAATGGTGGTAGGGCAATAAAAACACCATTTTTCGACGTTTCTCATCAAGTACTATCCATTGGCATCAAAAAATTGCGAAAAAACGAAAAAATTTTTCAAAAATTGAATTCTGGGGGGTATTTTGATTTCTGGGGGAGGGGTATTTTGGTTTCTGGGGGGTGCATACCCCCAAACCCCCCACGCCCAGGTGTGCTCCTAACCCTTTTACCTGGCTTGTTTCCCCTAAAATCTCGTTGCACATGTACAACGAGATTTTATGGCTGCGGGACGTCAGAGGTGTCGAGCGGGATCCGGGGCAGAGTCCCGGAAAATTTTGTAAAAAAACATTTTAATGTTAAATAGTAACATTAAAATTTTCGCAAAATCGGCCAAATCTCGGTTCGGAAGCAAGCCCAAAAACACTTAAAATTGATGAACTCATACATTGCACAAACTGATCTGAAATGCGCTTTTCGACCTCTGCTGGGTACTTAGCGCAGCAACGGGTCGCTGACAATAAGGTATAGAAAGATGTATCCATGAAAATTTTGTTCTTACTGTTTTGGGCTATTTGTGAAGGTCTTTTTTTCTAAGGCCCATTTGTGGCCTTCTAATTACCAAAATGCAGTTCATAGAACAACAAATGCGCAAAAACATAAGAAAATTTGACAAACTGGTTCACAATCATTTTCGCACTTTTACTATCATGCTCAACAAGCATGCGCAGTTTCATTCAACGAACAAATAGTGCATTAAATTACTAAAGTGATGTGGAGTGCTGGATTATTTTAGCTGATTCAAGCTTTTGAATTTGTTGGATCTATATAGCAATAAATAATAATGACTCGGCGCAGAAAATTTTGAAGTTTTTGCCCTTTTGAACTTAGTTTTCTGGACATACATTATTGCAACAAAAAAATCAGCAATATTCCGAAAAATTTCGGGGGCAGGTACCCCCAATGCCCCCTGGCTACCATAGGTGGGCAGCACCAAAATTCTGGGGGGGGGGTGAAAAAATTTTCAAAGGTAAAAAATGGTCTTAAAAGTGGTCGTAGGGCGAAAAAAACACGATTTTTCGACGTTTCTCATCAAGCACTATCCAATGGCATCAAAAAATCGCCAAAGAACCAAAAAATTTCAAAATTTGAATTCTGGAGGGTATTTTTATTTCTGGGGGTGCATACCCCCAAACCCCCCCACGCCCACGTGTGCTGGCTACGCCTATGGCTGACTGCATTTGGAACATCGATAGGCTTTGAACCAGGTCTAACTGAAACAGTTGCGCGCAGGATGTGAATAAAAGTTGCAGTTTAAATTTATATAATGGTCACAGAAGTGAATGAATAATAAAAATTATAAAAAAGCGTCGCTAACAGATAATTTCTTGTTTAAGTTTGTTGACAATGAAGAATAAGAAGAATTCGGCATAAATAAAATAATGTAACTAAAGAGCTGAATAATGAAATATGCCTAGATTGTATGCGTGATATATTGTGATAATAGGAAATATAAACAGACTCGCTTATTTAACATTTTACGGTTGATTATATATATCAAATCACATTTACATTGTGATTCAGTCGCACTTTAGAAGCAATATGTTTCTAGGTTTCAACTTCAATTCTTAGCACATATTGCATAACTACAGTGCTAATTTTCCATTTTATATTAGGGGATTCGGGTACCCGGGTAGTAAAATTATTTTCTACCCGGGTACTCGGATACCCGCGTGCAGCTCTAGTTGGTTGCTGGTTCGAAAAAGGGTTGTTTTGGAATATGTTACCTCATAACTTGTTCGAAACGTTCTGCATGTCTGCATGCATCATTTGCGTTTATTTTATCCGTCTTAATTTACTCGCATTTAGCATCATCAGCCAGTACACTAATTACTAATTGTTTACAACTATAGTCTTTAGAGTGTTCACCTCTAAATTTTTTTGGCCTTTTTAGCATCCTCAGCTCAATTTCACAGATTTTTAAAGGACAAGACAACGCGAAAAATTGGCCTTATCATGGAAAATTTCTACCCTATACTTTACATAAGTCCAATTAAGCAGCCTTTTTACAAATAAACAATGAAATAATTTATTATATCTGCCAAATAGTGCGTGAAAATTTTGGCCTTTTTATTTTTTAAAAGATTATTAAACATTACATCTGGCATGAAGCGCCAAATAATCTTGACCTACTATCCTCTTAAGCTCAATATGATTGTTTTTCAAAAATACGAGTATACAAGCAGTACCGAAACTTATTACCGTTGTCGCCACAAAATTTGCAGCCTTAATCATCCTTAAACTTCGCTTAGGTTTGTAACTGCTTCTTTCATGCGAAACGGGAAATAAGAATATTAAATCTAGCAAAAATGTTGATAATTTCCCATTTCAGCTCAATTTTAGGAATTTATCGAAACAGACTTATGAATAAATTGGTAACGTCAGCATTATTAATGGAAAATTATGGCATTTCCATCACCTTCGACTTAATTTTGAGGCATGTAGGGTTGATAAGAGATAGACAAAATTCTGGCATTTAGATTTTTGTCCTCTGAAATTTCGCGCCAGCTGTAAAACTTTAACCTAGTACAAAAATGTATTCGACTAAACGTCTGTCGACGAGCTTCATATTATGGCGAATGAAAATATTCAAAAAAATTTAAAATTTGTGATTCGAGAAATATTGTAGCATTTTACTCCTTTAAACTCAATTATGCAGCCTTTGAAGAGATTTCCTGAAGCTTAATTTTGAAGCTCTCTTAATAGAGAGAGTGCTTAAATTATATCTGGCGCGAAGTGCCAGAACATTTCTACATTTTTATCTCTTTAAACTCAAATTTGCAGGTTTCTGGAAATAAACAATCCAGTAATTATGCCTCGGCGCGAAGCGCCGAAAATTTTCGAGAGTCCTATCCTTTTACCTAAATTTTGCAACTTTCTAAACAGCAAAACAGTTATTATAATTTGCGCGAAGCGCCGGAAATTTCTGATGTTTTTATCCTTTTGAGCTCAATTTTGCAGCTTTCTGAATGTATGCAATAAAAATTATATCCGGTGCGAAGTGCTGGAAATTTTCGATATATTTATTCTTTTATGCTCATTTTTGCAGATTTACAAATATAAGCTATGCAGCAATTATATCTGGTGCAAAGTGGGCGTTTTTATGAAGCTCAATTTGACACATTTCTAAAGATGAGAAATGTAGAAATTATGTTAAATCAATGTTTGACTTCAGTCAATGTCAGTCTCAGTAGCATCGGATCTTATGCCCTGACACCTGCACCGAATGACATACCTTTGTCCAGTGTTTTTATACAAGGTTCCCTTGTTCAAATGCAAAGACGGTATCCAAAGTCTTTCAATTTATAGGTTTCCAAAGATTAAAAATACAGAATAGTTAATGAAATATTTTGATATTTTTACCATTTTCAAGTAGATTTTGCGGACTTTTTTATTGACAAATAATTTAGGACCTTCAAGTGTGGACTGGCGTTTTTTCAGCGTTTTACGTCGTCTACTTTCGTTTGAAATCGATTTTGGCACAACATTTCCTCGACAATTTTTAAAGTTTTTGATAATTCTGTGCGAAAGAAATCATTAAATTTCGTTGACTTCAGTGAAAATCCAGTGCGAAGTGCCGGAAAATTCGTGAATTTCTGGCGGAAGGACATTTAGAAGCTTGAATCACTGCTCGGTTTCCCGTATTTGTAGCATTTGATGCGTAGCGTCGAAAATTTTTAAGTTACACATGAAAGGAAATTAGAATAAAAATATGCTGAAATAGCTATCTGGCGCAAAGCGCCGAAAAATTTCGACATTTATATATTTTTGCGCTCAATTTTGCACCTTTTTGTATGATAAAAATGCAGAAAATTTTATTTGCCGAAAAATTTCATCTATCGGAAACTGAAATAGGCAAAAGGTGAGTTTTTTAAATAAATGGCGCCAAGCACCGTAAATTTTAGTATTTTTACACTGTGAAACGTCAAAAACATGTGTAGCTTTTTACCTGAAAAGTAAGGGAAAATTTTTAAGAATGAATGGTTGAGTGGTTGGTTCGTCAGTTGGCTGGTTGGTTGATTAAACGATTGATCGGTTGCTTGGTTGATTGATTGATTGATTGATTGCTTAATGATTGACTGATTGATTGACTGGTTGGTTTGTTGGCTGGATGGATGGTTGATTGGTCGGTTAGATGGTTGGTTGATCTGATGATTCGTCATTTGGTCAGTTTGTCATTAAATGGGTTGGCTTGTCAGTTAATCAGCAGACTGTTCGGTTAATTTCGTTCATCGGCTGAGTAGTTGGTTTGTGAGTTGGTTGATTGGTCGGTTATGCAGATTGGCTAATTGGTTAGTTGGCCAGATAGTTGTTTGAGCAAATTGGCTGGGTGGTTGGTTAACCGGTTAGTTGTTTAATTGGCTAGTTGGTTGGTTGATTGGCCTACTGTTTTGTTGTTTGGTTGGCCATTTGATTGGTTGGTTGTTTAATTGGTTGTTTGGTTAGCTGGTTGGCCAATTAGTTGGTTGGTTGGTTAGTTGGCTGGTTGGTTGGTTGGCTCTTTGATTGTTTGGTTGGCTGTTTGATTGGTTGGTTGGCTAGTTGCTTGGTCGGTTGGCCGGTTGGTTGGCTAGTTAATTGGTTGGTTGGTTGGCCTCTTAGTTGGTCGGTTGGCTAGTTGGTTGATTGACTAGTTAGTTGCTCTGTTGGTCGGTTGGTTGGTTGGCCAATAAGTTGGTTGGTTGGCTCGTTAATTGGTTGATGGTTGGTGGTGTGTCGGTTGGTTGGTTGGTCAATTGATTGGGTATCTAGTTGGTTGTTTGGTTGGCCGGTTGGCTGGTTGGTCAGTTGATTGATTGGTTGGTTGGTTGATTGGTTGGTTGGTTGATTGGTTGGATACTTAAATGGTTGGTTGGCCGGTTAGTTGGTTTGTTGGTTGGCCGTTTGGTTGGTTGGTTGCTGGTTGGTTGGCTAATTGGTTGGTTGGCTAGTTACAAATGGTTGGTTAGCCGGTTTTTTGCTGGGTTGGTTGGATGGCCAGCTAGTTGGTTGGTTGCTTGCTTGGTTGGCCAGTTGGTTGGTTGGTTGGTTGGTTGGTTAGTTCCTTGGTTGGCTGATTGATTGGTTAGTTGGCCAGTTGGTTGGCCAGTTGGTTGGCCGGTTGGTTAGTTGGTTGGGCAGTTAGTTGGTTAGTTGGTTGGTTGGCTTGTTGGTTGGTTGATTAGTTGGTTGGTTGGTTATTCAGTTGGTTGGTTGTTTGGCTGGTCAGTTGGTGGATTGGTTGGCCAATCAATTGGTTGGTTGGTTGGTTGGTTGGACTGTTACTTAGTTGGACTGTTACTCGGTTGGCTGATTGACTGGTCCGATGACTGATTGAAATAATGTCTTTATGATATATTTCCATGTTTTTGTACTTGTACATTGATTTTTGCTGAGTTTATCTTTGTTTTTTAACAAAAAAATTTAGGTGATACTCGCGATCTTCCCAGGTGATACCGAGTGGCCTTCAGGTGATACCGGGTTGAACCGGGTTGAACCCATTGTCCAGGTGTGTTTTCGGGACAGATCTCAAAACTGTCCATTCATACACTTTATGGGATACCGAATTTTTTTAGCATTCCAAAATTAGTGGTATGTACGATGATGCGATGGTTATGAGACTAACAATTCAACTTTGGCGGAGATCCACCCCGATACCTCTGGCAACAATAACTGACACGTTACATCCGGCCACCGACCAGGCACATAGCTGGCCGTCCTATTTTGGGGGACAAACATCAACTTTTTGGGGGGACTAAGCCCAAAAAAAGCCAAAAATAGCACAAAATAACGTTTAAAAAAGTCCTATTTTTCCGATTTTTCTGAATTTTGGGGGGTATGAACTCCCATCCCCAGAGATAAGTGCCTGCCACCAACCCGATACCTCAAGAAGTTAACGAGTTGCTTGCTAATGTAATTAATCCTAAATTCAATAAAAAACTCTGTAATAATAGATACGGGCTTGATCATAAGCAAGAAAATGACGTGACTAAAGACTGATAAATAGTAGAAAATTTAGTGAATACACAGACAAAATGGCGGTGGTTGGTACATAAAAATTTTGCGCTCTACTAGGGATTATCATGATCAGTAATACGCTATTTCAGTTAAAACTTGATTATTCTTTCTTCAGTTCCCGTATCCAGGATTTTCTTTAAGGGTGGGGGGCAAGGTCAACATTTTTCAAAAAATAAGGGGTACCAAAGGATGAATTTTGAAAAAGACGTTTGCAATCACTAGAGCTGTACACTTGCAAATTTTGCTACTCAGATGCTGCACAAAAAATTTGCAGAATAGAAGACATAGATGCAGAATATGCTTTAGGTTATATAAGTAAAAATGGAGTGTGTACGCCGAACGCTAGACTCTGATTGTTATTGTATAATTCAGAATTTTTTGCGACTTTTGGCTAAAAAGGCAAAGCGGAGCATACAAGCACAGCTTGGGAATTCTAGGGGTCTATTACCTTCCTAGTCTATGCAAACAATCAAACAGATTTTACTCCAGTGGAAGGAATTTAGAGATTATAAGCTGCGTATAACAAATGCTTTAAATGATCAGAAAATCGAAGATAAATTTGCGATTCGTAATTAATAAAAACTACGTTTGGCACACCATTTTGTAGTCAGGTCAAGTATTTTACAACATGGGACAACGCAAAAAAGAAATCCAGTTTACTTATAGGCAGATTAAATTCACAAAACAGTTTTATATATGTATTTATTTTTTTCAAATCAAGTTTCTTATTACGGACATAGGCCTGACTAAAAAAAGCGCAACACATGTTTAGTAGATATGGGTATGCAACGTGGGTAGGTATGCGAAATCCGAACGAATGCGTGTATGAACCTTATTAAATTGGAAATAAAAGCTAGCATTGACGTTGAAACAAATGACTAAATCCTGCTTGGTGCACCTGCACAAGCCACAAAGTAAGCAAAAAAGGTTAATTCGAACATCTTCAACTTGGGGTAAGTGATAAAATTTCTTCCTTTTGTTGTTTTACTTCTCATACGTTTTATGTACATGGTAGCACTCCTGCTTAGGTTGTTATTACTCCAACGTTGGTTGTTTTATTAAGTACTCCGGCTTACTTCTAGATTATGGGCATTACCTTGGAATCCACTAGCACGTTTTAGGCAGTTCACTTCAGTTTCAGTTCCTCTAGTTAAATCAATTGTGTCGCGAGCGATGTTAAAATTAGCTACAGTACTTAACACAAGTATTTGGAGTAACTTAAGAATATGGTCTCAGTACTAAGACTATGTTGAAAGAAAGCGGAAAAAAATTTCATTCGTCTATGATCAATATTACAAAAGCTATGGGTTTCGTTAATTAGCCTCTTCTCGACCTAAGCAAGCATCTTCTCAACCTAAGTATTTGAAGATTCAAACAGCTGAATGCAGAACACGTGTAAATATCCAATTTACGACGACCTAAGCATCTATACATTGACCTAAGCATCTATACATCGACCTAAGCATCTATACATCGACCTAAGCGTCTATACATACATCGACCTAAGCATCTATACATCGATCTAAGCATCTATACATTGATCTAAGCATCTATACATTGATCTTAGCATCTATACATCGACCTGAGCGGGAGCGACCTCGACCTAAGCAGCATAAAACACCTTTTCAGATATACATAGCCTAAGCCTTAGTATAATAGAAGGGAATTTTTTCTAATATGGTTTTGTCTCCGATTCTCCTAAAAATACTTTTTCTGATAGATTCAAGGACATTGAGAGTCCAGAAAAAGAGCGTTTAGAGGGCTGACGAATATTTGTGGAGATAGAGCCCTTCAAACTTGCAAAAAACATGATTATTTCAATGTTCTTAGGGCTCTATCTCCACAAATATTCGTCAGCCGCCTAAACGCTTTTTTCCGGACTCAGCTTCATCGAATCTATCAGAAAAAATTCTTTTTAGGAGAATCAATAACAAAAAAATTTTTGAAAAAAAAAATTATGCACAAAAAAATTATGCAAAACCCCATTTTTGACATTTCTACGTTACAGTTCTGACTTCACAAAGCCGAAGCAGGGTAAAATCAATTCATCACGGTTATTATTTTAGACTTGCCGTGCATATCAAATTGGTGCCAGCTGATGGTCTAAGCCTAAGGCACAATTGGGGCAAAAATAGCTCCGCTTGCTTCGCTCGCTCCGCAATTTTTCCCCCAATTAACTCAGGCTTAGACCATCAGCTGGCACCAATGTGAATACACTTTCTAAGCCTAAGCCTAAGATGTTCGTATAAGCAAGCTGATGAGTTGTGGGCAAGTATCTATTTGCCAAAAATTTAGCTCGCATGGATCTAATCACCAAATTTTATCTAATATGGTTTTTTCTCAATTTTCTCAAAAACAGTGTTTTTACGCTTTTTAACCTCAGAACTTCAATGTACAGTACGCGCCTGGAATTTTGCATGTGCAGTCTCCATTAACTTTTGTTGCAGTCGGATTTTAGCGAGCGGACCTCAGTGGCCATTAGTGGGCTGCTGTTAAGCACTTGCAGCCGCTTGACGGACTACTTCCGAACTACTGCGGCCGTTCGTGGATTGCAGTGGCCGTTGGATGCTGACTGCAGTTACTTTACTGTAAGTACGGAAACATGTATAGTATCGCTGCTAGCATATTGCATTATTTGTCGCACCGCATGCGTGCGTTTCAAACGTGTGTGCATGCAGCAGGTCCAGTCCGAGAAGAAAAGGTAAAAATAGATTGGAATTTTCGTGCATATCATTATAAATCTCGTTTTTTCCATTGGAATCTCATCTAAGAGATTATGGGCATAAAAATTAAAGAGAATAGTATTTTCTGTGTGCGATCGATTGCATATTGCTCTGCAGCAAAAGAGCATTTTAAAATTAATTTCAGGCTGAGAGCGTTCCGCGTTTTAAAACAAATTCATGGCCAATAAAGAGTAAAAGATTTCAAAATCATAAGAACGAAATTTCTTTTGCCATTAGTTATATGATTTTAAAAGCGCATCTTTTCGACTAAATCAAAATTAGCAGTAAAATCAAAGCAAATGCTCTCATTTTTTGGAGGAAAAGTTTTTTCAAGAGGGTATTTTCCGTCTTATACAAACCATATTTTTCACTCTTATTTTGCAAAATTGGAAGGCAGAATGAATAGTGACTGTAAGGTCTAAGCCAGGGGCGTAACCAGGAGGGGGGCGGGGGGCCCCGAAATAAAAAATAATTTTTTAAAAGCAAAGGGGGACCCTTTGCTTCTTTCTTCAGGTGAAGTGGAAACGGATTGTAGACAGCCATAATGCGTTTGCGTTTTCAGCACACTTTTTAGCTTCTAAACTCAAGATTTTCCGGCGCTTGGCGCCGGATTTCTTATGTTCTATCTTTTTTCTTACCTTATAAGCCCAGATTCTACTTAAAAATAGCGAATTTGTCAAAAATTTTCGGCGCTTCGTGCCGGATTTCTTATGCTCTATCTTTTTTCTTAGCGTAGACGCCCAGATTTTACTCAAAACTAGCAAATTTGTCAAAAATTTTCAGCGCTTCCAGCCGGATTTCTTTTGCTCTATCTTTTTTCTTACTTTAGATGCCCAGATTTTACTTAAAAATAGCAAATTTGTCGAAAATTTTCGGCGCCTCGCGCCGATTTATTATTTTCCGTATTAGTTTTCTTTACAAAACTTCAAAAATAAATGCAAAGAAAAGAATTTCGAAATGTTTTGTAGTCAAGCTTTAATTTGATATTGAGAAATTAGTCATACCGATAGGTTAAAAGATAGTTTTGATATCCAAATTTGAAATCAAGCACGAAAATTTTTGAATTTTTTATATTTTTTAATTCACCATGGAATAGATCTTGTTGACAAACGCTCAAAAATGCCATTTCCGCGTATCTCCTAATGGATCCCGAGATATAGGACTTCAAAAATTTTGGCCCTCCCCCCGAAATGAAATCCTGGTTACGCCCCTGGTCTAAGCTGAATATAAAATTTAAAAAAAAGTGAAATACAGATGACAAATAGTTTTGCAAATTAATTGTACATCATGCATAGTGCGCTGAGTTATTTTGATTGCAATATTTCAATTTATTCGAACTTAAGTTAAGTCGAAATTCAACGCTCGGTTACTACACTTTCTGCGCAGGAGATTCAAGTTTTAGGCACAGCCTGTTGCAAACGCCAGTCAATTCGCTATCTGATCAGCAAAATTTATGCGTCCTCAGTCAAACAGAGAGCAGGGAACGCGAGCAAAATCTTTTTGAGCTTGTGTATTAAATTATCAAGAGGTAAAAATTTGTTGTCGTATTTTCAAGCTTTGCAGGTGCATGTTCGCTGAATAGAATAAATACAAAATGGTAGATACGCATATAAAGTAATTTAATTGAACAAGAAAAATTGCGAAGGAAGTTGGGTGGTCAGAATCAAATTTGCGCTGAAATAATAGAATGGGCAATATTTTTTTAACTATATGCTTGCCTGAGGAGACAGACATTATATAATGTAATTCGCTTCTGAACTGAATATATTATTGATGTACATATTGTATCTGAATAAATGAAAAAAGCGAAAATACAAAATATCTTGGAAAGCGGATAATCAGGAGCTTTTTATCAATTTTGTATTTAAAAAGCATTACGATATTTATTGTTTAGTTTATTTTAACAAAAATTTTATGATGTACAATTAATTTGCAAAACTATTTGTCATCTGTATTTCACTATTTTGTTAAATTTTATATTTAGCTTAGGCCTTACAGTCACTATTCATTCTGTCTTCCCAATTTTGCAATATAAGAGTGAAAAATATGGTTTTTTAGAAGAAGGAAAATACCCTTTTGAAAAACCTTTTCCTCCAAAAGATAAGAGCAATTTGCTTTGATTTTATTGCTAATTTTGATATAGTCAAAAAGATGCGCTTTCTAAAATCATATAACTAATGGCAAAAGGAATTTCATGCTTATAATTTTTAAATCTTTTACTCTTTATTGGCCATGAATTTGTTTTAAAACGCGGAATGCACTCAGCCTGAAATTAATTTTAAAATGCACTTTTGCTGCAGAGCAATATGCAATCGATCGCACACAGGAAATACTATTCTCTTTAATTTTTATGCCCATAATCTCTTAGATGAGAGTCCAATGGAGGAAACGAGAATTATAATGATATGCACAAAAATTCCAATCTATTTTTACCTTTTTTTTTCTCGGACTGGACCTGCTGCACGCACACACTTTTGAAACGCACGCATGCGGTGCGACAAATAATGCAATATGCTAGCAGCGATACTATACATGTTTCCGTACTTACAGTAAAGTAACTGCAGTCAGCATCCAACGGCCACTGCAGTCCACGAACGGCCGCAGTATTTCGAAAGCAGTCCGTCAATCGTATGCAAGTGCTTAACAGCGGCCCACTAATGGCCACTGAGGTCCGCTCGCTAAAATCCGACTGCAACAAAAGTTAATGGAGACTGCGCATGCAAAATTCCAGGCGCGTACTGTAGATATGTTAAAAATGGGGGCTTTTGCATAATTTTTTGCATAATATTTTTCAAAAAATTTATTGTCACCGATTCTCCTAGAAATAATTTTTTTTTGATGTAATTGAGGACGCTGAGTCCAGAAAAACAGAGCGTCCAGGCGGCTGACGAATATTTGTGGAGATAGAGCCCTTAGAACTTTGAAATAATCATGTTTTTCTGCAAGTTTGAAGGGCTCTATCTCCACAAATATTTGTCAGCCCCCTAAACGCTTTTTTCTGAACTCAGCGTCCTCGAATCTATCAGAAAAATTTATTTTTAGGAGAATCGGAGACAAAACCATATTAGAAACTTTAGCCAAAATTTTTTTTGTTTCCAAAATTACAAACAGGTTTCCGCGCCTTTTCTGTTTTTTCTCCTTCATTACAATGCTTCTTTCCATAATTTCAGCCCATATTATTTATTTCCGACAAATTTGTAAGTCCGTGGATCAAGCCGTTTAAACGTCCCACCCACCCAACACTCAAATCGAGAGTTGCCTGCAACTTTGCAAGTATGGCTCAGATTTTCACCGAATTTTTTTCCGCGCTTCGATTTATCATGTTCTACCAATTTGACAAAAAATTTTGGCATGCCTTATTCGTTTTGCTCCTTTTCTAAAAGTACCATATTCTTAAGTTTAGCCCAAGTATTTTATTTGCAATCGATACCAATCTAGCTAAATTATTTGAAAAACCTCAAATTTTCACCAAAACCCCAAAAAAGCCGAAAACTTTCGAAGCCTCAACCAAAACCTCAAAAAAATTTCAAACGTTTAAAGAAACATCGAAGCTCGAGATGGAAAAAACCCACGGTTGGCAACCTTGGGTAGGATCAGGGATGGAAAAAAACCCAGATTTGAAAATTTCGAATTTTGGGTTTTTGGGTTTTTTTTTGGGTTTTTTGTGGGTTTTTTGTGGGTTTTTTGGTTTTTTGGGTTTTTAAAGGTTTTTTAAGGGTTTTTTTTATAAAAATTCTAGCTCGAGCTATAGATAGTAGCTGAGAATACTTCAGCAGCTTCAAGACACAAAACAAAACAAGTAAACAACAACTTTATTCAGCTAATACACAAAATTCAAAAACAAAATTGGTCATTCACAAGCACAATCCATGCTGTGTGAACAGAATGAAAAATTGGGCAGAGCAATTTTTAAATGCATAATATTGAAATTTCTTCATAAATTCTGCTCTGCTTCAAGAAGAAAAAACAAAAACATTTGCCATATTAGTAGAAAAATCCATGCCATACTGCCACATAGCCTTTATTAGGCGGCTTTTCTCATTTGAAAAGTACATACTATAGGAGAAAAACAGCAACAGGAAGGAGGAGAGGATGAGAATGGATGGACACTTAACCTCGTGCATCGCAGGCAATTGTAAAAGGAACAACCATGTAGTGATCGACCGGGGCCCTGGCAATCCCCGGCCATTTTTAGGCATCCCGGCCCCGGCCGGGGCAAGGTCAAAAAATGGCCGGGGCCAGGGAAAAATTTAGTGTAATTCGTATTTTGTACAGGCTGTGATACTGGCACTTATTTATCGATGAGCAAGTGTTAATTTTGAGAACTGTACTCATTAGACCATATGTATGCTTACTTAGTCCTTGTTATAACTTTGCTACTGTGTATAAATTAGCTTTTACTGAATAAATGTTTAGGAAAATCTGCATGTTTTCGATTCCTCCACTTAACTTATTTAAACTAAATGCTACTTTTAACTCATTCATTCATAGCTATGGCTGAAAGATTTAGAGTTGACAAATACGTTCTATTTCTAGTTGGAAATTGTACGTTTTCAACAAACTATTTTTACAAAAAACACTTTTACATTTAATTGAATGGGAACCGCGTGCTACAAAACGCGTTTCTTGTGTAATAGTTATAAGGACGGAGGTTAATTATAGGCGAATGTAGACTATGCTGCAGAATCGCATCCGATCCAATGAAGTAAATATGTCTCAAATAGTTTCCTAAGGTCCAGAGTTGAAGGAGGGATGAAATCCCAAATTGGAGAACCATAAAATTGAGTGGTGGACTATTATTAACCGACTCTATTTTGTTGTGCGAGCTTCTTGTGCTTGTACAAAGATCTCCGAAAAGGTCTTTGTATGAGCTAACAAATTTTTGTAGCTATATTATATAAATATATTTTTAAACATAACTATTTTCGCATACTATCAGTATGTGACAGTGTTTTTTGTACAATGTACCTTTGTACATATTTACATGAACAAAGATGGTACCCAAATGGGAAAATATTCGTTATTACTGATTTTTCAATTTCTTACAAAACAGCCATTTTTCAGGTTTCTAATCATCGCGAGCATCGCTAGAAACCCAAAACTGGCCGCGAAACCAGGTCTTGATATGCAAATTAGCCTGATTTGCATAGTATGCAAATTAGGCTAATTTGCATATTGCAAACTTGATTCAGGGCATGTCTTGGGTTCATAGTGCTGCTCCTGATGATTAGAATCCCAAAAAGCGCTGTTTGAGGCTTCAGATTGGTGTCAGGGATGATCTAAGCCTAAGCCAAAGATGGGGCAAAAATTGCTTCGCTCGCTTTGCTCGCTCCGCAATTTTCGCCCCATCTGACTCAGGCTTACATCATCCCCTGGCACCAATTTGAAGGCACATAGCTAAGCCTAAGCCTAAGCCAGTGCTGAGCTCAACTTAATGATTAAGAAATCATGTTGTTTACACCACTCACTATTCTAATCCTCCAGTTCGTCGGGCCTTTGTCACAATTATCAATTAGCGTAGTGCGATTGGAGCATCAAGTTGAGTGAAATCAGTAGTGGTATAGATTTTCGGGCGCGGATAAAAAACCGGAACGTTCTAGCTGCTAATCTGTTGAAAATATGATATAGTTAAGGGGCAGCAGAATTCGTGGTATTGGCCGAAATTGACGAATCCAAGGACTTTCTATATGGGTATACTCGAATTCTCAAAGAATGTTTGCTGGCAAAAGCACACTCAAACTCGTGCTGGCCGTCGGTGCCTTCCGCTTCTTCACTGATACACGTGCCCACCACATAGCGATTCCTTACATATTCACCCGTCAGTTCGTACATCGTATAAACTTTAACAATGCGCGCGGGAGCATTGCATCTTCCTTTTATAGGTCATTTTTCCAGTCATGCTAGAAAATTTAGCGCGAATCAATTTGATTCGCTGTTGACGGATTTCGCAGAGGTCTAAAAAAAACAAAGTTTTGCGCTTTTTCCTACCAATCGCACATCAGCCTCTTCAATGTTATCCAATCCCATCATTGCCTGTAGTGAATATAGAAAGTAGTTCGATTTCTGTGCTACAGTAATATTTGTGATTAGATAATCTTCATAAAGGAAGGTACTTGCTCAAATGCGTTAAGGCTTTACTAAGATCAGTAACAAGACCAAACTTGTGTTCAACAGATTTTTACTAATACCATTTTCTATCATTTCTATAAGTACGTTACTCACTAATGTTTATGTCCCTCCTACATCCGTACCAATCATTTCGGATCATGAATTCGTCTGTTTCATTGAACTTTGAATGTCCCTTATTTATCCGGACAAACCTATTGGGGGTTGAAAATTACCTCCCTCATAATTTTATGTAAATGTCCTTTAAACTAATGTGGTAAATGTGATATTCTACAGTATAATGAGTTACAAGGAGTGTTATCAATTACCTACTTCATGTTTATATGTAAATGTCCTTTAAACTTATGCTATTTACTTTATATTCTACAGTATAATGAGTTACCAGCAGTAAAACACATCCGCATGTCTGTTTTTTATTCCATATAGTCTGTTTCATTGTACTTTGAACGTCCCACATTTACCCGCACACACCTAATGGGGGTATAAATTACATGGTGTTATCAATTACCTCCTTCATGATTTTATGTAAATGTCCTTTAAACTTATGCTATTTACTTTACATTCTACAGTATATTGAGTTACAGGCAGTAAAACACATCCACATGTCTGTTTTTTATTCCATATAGTCTGTTTCATTGTGCTTTGAACATCCCACATTTACCCGCACCCACCTCATGGGGGTAAAAATTGCCTACTTCCTGGTCCTTTACACTAATGCGGTAAACGTGATATGTTACAGTATAATGAGTTACGAGGAGTCAAACACATCCGCCTGTCTCTTTATTATTGCAAATAAACTTATTCACATGACTAATTGGTTCAGGATCGCTTCACTCTTTCCTCTGGCATATTTCCATCAGCTTTGCAGCTTGAACGTTCCGGTTTTCTTTCCGCGGCTGCCACTTGGCTGGTCTTCGTTTGTTCTAACACATCTATGCTTCTCCTATTGCGGTTCGCTGGTTCCGAAACTCATTTTTCTCGAATGATACCCCCAAATGTCTTTGTAGATTTTGTACCAGTGTTTTTTTTGTACACGGTCCGTTTGTGCATGTACAAAGATGGTCCCCAAAAGTCTTTGTACATTTTGTACACACAAATTTTTGGTTACTATAATATGGTACAGTAGCGATTTTAGTGTGGTAAAACAGGGTCTCTTGACTTTTGATTGTATATTTTAGCTAATTTCTGGGTTTCTGACACCGAAAATTACTAAAATTGTCTCAAAACGGCACGAAGCACCTAGAAATTTGACATTTTTCTATTCTAAATACAAATTTTGCCATTTTAAAGATATATAGGACAGACACTTTTTCATATTGGAGCGAAGCGCCGGAAAAATTTTGGAATTTTGCACCTTTTCACAGTTTTTATCTTCCCAAGAATCTTTGTACATGTACAAAGATAGTCCTGAAAAGTCTTTGTACATCGAGAAAAATCTTTGGCAAATACAAAAAAAACACTGTTTTGTACATGCAAGTTTTTGTATACTTTAATATGGTACAGTAACGATTTCAGTGTGGTAGAACATAGTTTTTCGACCTTTAGTAGTGTATTTGGCTAATTTTTGGGTTTCTGAATATTTAACATTTTTCCATTCTAAGCGCAGTGTTGCTTATTACAAGATTTAAGTCGCATATTACAATTTTTGTAATATTTCTGATTTTATAGTACAAGTTGTTTTAGCTTTCTCAGTCGAGTTTTATGAGTGAATTCCATCAGAAGCTCATAAAAATTTCGGCAGTTCGCGCCCAACTAATATTATCAACTAAATTCAGGCCGAATTATCACATTTAGAAGCACAGTCTTTTTGTATCGGCGAAGATTTTTGCTGATGTACAAAGACGTTTCAGGACCGCCTTTGTACATGTACAAAGATTATTGAAGAACAAAAACTGTAAAAAGGTGTAGAATTCCTTATTGCAAATTCTACCATTTTAAAGATTTTCAGGGGGGTAAGCGGCTGCAAAAATGGAGCCGCTTACCCCCCTTCCCCTGAAAATGGCCGAGAAATATGCATGTGACAAGGGGTCTGGGCCATTCCCCATCCACGCTCTGAAGCCCCGAACTTCCTTGAGAGTCAGGAAATATTTGAACACCCTCCCCCATTTTTTGGCGAAAACCTGCGCTTTTTTGGCTATTTTTAAGTGTTTTTACCATTTTTGATCTAGTCGCTAACCCCCTCCTAAAAATGGCGAGGGACCCCTACCCTAGATTTCCAGCCGTTACATGTATACTGAGAGACCCTCACAAAATTTTAAGCGATTACATGCATGTTTTATAGTGATAGTTTATCTATTTACTCTAGCTCACATTCTAAAATAATGTATCACTTAGTGAAATTCTAATAGTTAGGTACACTTTTGCCATACTGAAAATTAAGTTCAAAAAATTCGAAAGGTTTTCACCAAAAATCGTCTGACAGTGACTAGTGTCTTGGACCCTGAGGAGGTAATACTCCCTTATGGAAATGTGTGATGTCTCATTTATTACATCCAATACCTGTTGCATCCAATCGCTACAGCACCAGTAGCAGTAGCGAAGATTTAAATGATATAGAGTGTGCTAAACGCAGCAACATAGACTTTATTGATGATTCAAACAATGAAACACTGGACTAAATTTGTTTCTTGTGACATAAATAGTAATAAAACTTGATATGAAAAGGCGCACCTAAGTTTGCGCTTGCCATTTACTACTGAATGGAGCAGTCGCTCATTATTTCCTTGTCTTATCCCGGCCAGCCCCGGCCCCGGCCAAAAAAGTGGCCCCGGTCGATCACTACAACCATGATACAAAAAACATTGACAATACACATTCCATTACAAATAAATTCTTAACCTGTGGATGAAAAACCCAAAAACCCAAAAAACCTAAAACCCAACGATTTCTTGCACCCAAAAAACCCAAAAACCCAAAAGTTCATAAAACCCAACCTTGCCAACCCTGGGAAGGATGCAATTCTTGTTTTTTCACCCTACAGTACTTGAATAGTGAAAAAACATTTGATATAATTTACATCTTGCTCAGAATCATTGACAGAAAAATCGTATGACAGCAGTACGTGCAGTAAACAAGTGGCCTAGTTCAAGTGATTTATTTATTTTTGGAGAACATTTATAGCGTGTTTGAAAGAAATTTCAAGGCGATGTCCGACAATAAGCCGACAGATGGCGAGTTTAGCCCGCACTTGCTCATCATAGTCTGTTTCACATAAGTTTGTGCATTAATTCTAAGAATTTTAGTCGACAGCAGGCCGGCGATTTCGATATTTATATATCAGATCAATGCTGTTATCGCAATCTGTCACCTTATTGCCGTAGATAAATTTAAAATTTATGACCGACGTTGTTTGAAACAGACTATAGGTATCCGCACCCCAAAAGTATTTAAAATTTCAATGTTTTTATGCTAATGCTCGAAGTTTTTTAGAGAAACTTAGTAATTTACACCTTTTGCTGAATGAAGAGAGTTTTGATGCTCCATTTTTTCAGAAAGTTGGTTCCATATTAATATTTCCGATGGACTATCGTGCCATGGGAAAAATATCGCATTGTTTGCTGTGATCGTAACTCTAAACGTGGTGAGGGTGTAGCTTTATTTCCTAAAACTTCTTTTGATGCTATTCAAACTAATCAGCCACCCGCTTTTAAAGCTTACAAATCTAATAACGAATATTTTCTTAATTCTGATAGAAAGATCGAATTTATTCTAGCTTAATGCTTAAATGTTACGTAGGTATATTGAATGTGCTTGTTCTGTTCCTTTACCTTTTGTAGACTTTAATTTGCTAAAAATTTATTGGCGGATAAATTCGATCCCTAATCATAATCTTTTTTCGACACACTTTAGTTAATAACAGATAATGACAGAAAATACCCATGATCATAATATACTACATCTTTTGAAAAGTGAGCTTGTTAAGCGAGAGTTGTAAACCAAGCGAAACTTAAAGTTTAAACATACCATTAAATTATGAAGAGAATTATAAAAGATTTTAAACTATAAGAAAATGAAAAAGAGTTGGAATGCTCTACTAATAACCTTGAAGCAAATCTAGATGATATGATTGAATGATTGCTATGTTGAGAATATGTTTGATGAAGTAGCTATGTATAAGCTATCACCCTGAATTGGCTTTCCTGTATCGATTGAGATGCCGGTATGCTCTGCAATTCTACTCCCAAAATGTCGGCGAGTTTCGCCAATGTAACTAACTCGCCGACATTTTGGGAGTAGAATTGCAGAGCATACTGGCATCTCATTCGCTACAGGAAAGCCAATTCAGGGTGATAGCTTATCTGCTATTCACAAACATATCTCAAATAGCAATCATTCAATTAGATCAGATTGCTTCAAGGTTATTAGTAGAGCATCCAACTCTTTTGATCTTTTAATCAAGGAGACGTTATACATAGCACGTGATCGTCCTATTCTCAACAATAATGTTTCATCATATCCTCTAAATTTGTTTTAATTTACTAAAATTCCACCTTTCTCATTTTCTTATAGTTTAAAATCTTTTATAATTCTCTTCATAATTTAATGGTATGTTTAAACTTTAAGTTTCGCTTGGTTTACAACTCTCGCTTAACAAGCTCACTTTTCAAAACTACTACCTAGTGAACAGTCGCTTATACCTACTACATCTTCTCTTTGCATCTGGTCAAACTTGTGATGTAAAAGTTGATATTCCTTTTCTAATAGTGACCATAATCTTAGGTAGCGCGTTAGCGCGTACCTATAATATACTTGGGTAAACCCAACACCTGTGCACCCCCTACAGCTATAACGGGACACTTCTGGAAGGTGCGGTTTTTTTTTAAAAGAAAGATAATAAAAAAATTCGCTGCCCTTGTTTTTTGTTTTTCTTGAAACTCAAAATTGACTGTGTAAAGAAGGTGTAAAGTTTTTGTGTAACGTTATAACATAGGACAAATTTTGGGACCTTTTTACTGCGGCATGTGGACAACTGAGTATTGATGACTCGAAGGATTAAACAGGATAGGATAATAGAGGGATGAATTCTACAGATGACACTTTTTTTGTTTTTTGAAATTCGCATTAGTTATTGAACGGCAGTGTAAAGAGTGCGAAAATCTGGGGGTGAAAAAGCACTTTTTGGTCGAGTTTTCAACCTTCCTATGTCCGATACTAACTCCGGTTATGAGATTTTTAAAATGTTTTCTGACAGAAATGTAGAGCGGATCAAGGGCTACATTCTGCATATAAGCAAAGTCTTTTATGCTCTATGGTGAGTTAGATCCTGGGGTTTAAAGTTTACACTCTAGAGGATGGTGTAAAAAAACGGATTTTAACTAAGATTTCTCTGCCAAATTTTTCCGCTTATGAGTCAGTGTAAATCGAAGGCAGCATTAATAAAGTGCCTCATAGGGGCTAAACATCGCAGCAAACCGCATTTAAAAAAACGCAATATTGAGTTATTTATGGGGGTGTAAAGTTCGAAATCAGAGGTATAAAAATGGGCGAAAAAACACGTTTTTTCCGAAGTTTGATTGATAAATCATACCAAATAATTTTTGCAACAGAATTTTGGCGCACAGGAATGTACTACGATTTAAAGGCTACAAATTGTACAAAACCGAATTTCTTTAAAACCCAATGGGGAGTCCGGTACGGATTTTTAAAGTTTACAGTGTTCTAAATGATGGAAAATACGTTTTTGTTGCGTTTTTTGTTCGCCACTTTCTCCGTCCAGAAGTCGGGATAAGTCTAATAGAATAAAAATAAAGTGCTTTATATCGGGTGCATGTCAAGGCAAATTGTCTATACAATAATATTTAGCGAGTGTAAAGTCAAAAATTTGGAGTTTAAAATGCGTTTCTGTCTTGTTTTTTCTGCCTGCTTCTCCGGTTACGAGTCAGGGACATGCTTATCAAGTCTAGAAATGGACCAGGAACCAAATTTGATATGCCAGTCTGGCGCATATGTTTACACTCTACGGTGTTGTAAAGTAGTTTACACCAATTGTTAGTTTGCCCATAGAACATTATGTAGACTTAATTTTTTCATAAATATTAATCGTAATATCGGAACAATATCAAAATTACGAATCTGACTAAAATCTTCTTTACACTAGGTGTTTACATGAAGTGTACACTACATATGTATTTATCTTCGTTTTTGAGCATTCCAGAAACCTAATTTTTTTCCTGGAGTCTAGAAGTTTTCAAAGGATCAAATGTGAGACGTCACGTAGGCGCGTTTGTTTACATCCAACAGTGATGTAAAGTAGTTTACACTCGTTGTTTATATGTCCTCAGACCATTGTAGAGACATAATTTTTTCATGAATGTTGATCATAATATCCGAGTAATTTTTTACACTGCATGTTAGCCTTTGTTCTAGAGCATTGCAAAAACCGAAATTTTTTCCTGAGATATAAAAATTTATGGGGAATGAAATATATACGTCAGTTGGGCGCGCTTGCTTACACTCAGCAGTATTGCAAAGTGGTTTAAACCTAATGTTTATTGTCTTTAAAACATTATGGAGACTCATTTTTCCATAAATGTTGGAAGAAATATCGGAGCAATATCAAAATTACGAATTCGACTAAAATATTCTTTACGCTATGTGTTTGTGTAAAGTTTACATTACGTGTTAACCTTAATTCGATAGACTTGCAGAGACTTTGTAACTGAAGTCAAGAAATTTTCAAGGATTTATATGTGAGACATCAATTAAGTGAGTTTGTTTACCCTCAAAAGTAATCTAAAGTGATTTAAAAATTATGTTCAAGTGTCCTTAGATCATTGAAGAGATGTAATTTTGTCTTAAATGGGTTGCATTAAAGTTAAATCCTTCTTAGCCGTGTTTATAATATGTTTCACAAAATCTTGTACATGGAGGGCTATCGTTTAATTGATGTAAATTGCCTGCAAAAGTGGTTTAAAATGAACCAGCAACCACACTACTGTGCACAGAAGTCGACAAAGATATGCAGCTTTATTGTAATCATGTACATTAATAAGCCGTAAACTGTTAGTATTCTCTACACCTAGTAGTTGTGTAAAGTTTGCACTATTCATTTGTTGTTAATATGTAGTCTATACTACAAATTTATTTTACTACCAAATCAAAGCGTTAGTGTTCCTTACATTTGATATTTGCGTGAAGTTTTTGAATTTTTGCCGAGAAACTTTGCCTTCTAATTTACCAACATCCTGCCTTTTCCATTTTCTTAAAGTTTAAAATCTTTTATAATTCTCTTAATAATTTAATGGTAGGTTTTAACTTTAAGTTTCTCTTGGTTTACAACTCTCGTTTAGCAAGCTCATTTTTCAAAACTTTTTCATAGTGATCAGATTAGTCGCGTTTAGTTTGGAATTGGTGGACGGTCGTTATTTTATTACTCGGCTTAAATAAACCAAGTGACTATCTTTTGATTATTTTCTTTATCGCAAATTCAAACACCCAATTTTCAATTTGAAAATTGATCCAATTTTCAATTTGAAAATTGAAAATTGGGTGTGTTCAATTTCAAAAGTCACAACACATTGTGCTTGTGTATTGATTGAGTGAGGATTTGCAATGTGAATTCGTTGGTTAAATATTTGTGCTTGATTATAAGTGAACTGCACATTAAGAAGAAATAGCTTAATGCAATTTTAATTTGAAAATGGATGGTGTCAATAAGGTTGTCTTGTTTAAAAAGGATAATGCTGATGTTAAGAACAATATTGTTTTCCGCGTTCTTGGACTGTTGTCATTATTGTGGCATGTTACTGATTGTGTTTACTGACTGATGTACTGAAATCACGCTTATTAAAAGTAGTGTACTAGCAAAGAAAAATGCTCCGATGGAACAAAAAAGATGAATATACTTGGAATTGTGGATTATTATGGATGTAAAAGGAGGGGACTAGGAAAAATCTACCTAAAGTCGGAAAATCTGCTAAAAATCTCACTTTCTCTAAGCAACGCAAAAAATCGATGTATATTCTGCGGCCTCTGAAAAAGTGTCTTTTTTAAATAATGCTCGAAGTTTCAGATAAGAGTGTATAAACGAAATCTATCAAGGTTACTTTTTTAAATTGCTGGCACCTGATTGATAGAAAACTAAGAAGTATTGTATTTAAAGTTGTTTTATTTTATGAGCATTAGAGCAAGCAAAGCAGGAGCCGATTGATTAGTGCACACAATCGTTTCGGGCATGCTAGTGTATCTACATTAAGTCTGTTTCAAGTCAACTTACGCGTTTCCTACTGTTTTAAACCAACCATGTCTTCAATTGTCTTCGATGTTTGCTATTTCATTCAATTGGCTTGGAAGACTGTTAGTTTACTTAATATCATTTCCCATAGCTACTGCATAGCTAACGTGCTGCTATTTCAATCATTGTTATGGTTGAATATTTATTTTAATCTGTTGGCCGCAGAATATACATCGATTTTTTTGCGTTGCTTAGAGAAAGTGTGATTTTTAGCAGATTTTCCGACTTTAGGTAGATTTTTCCTAGTCCCCTCCTTTTACATCCATAATAATCCACAATTCCAAGTATATTCATCTTTTTTGTTCCATCGGAGCATTTTTCTTTGCTAGTTCAATTATATTCGATCGTCTTTTGATGCTAGTCAAAAATCCTCGATCATCTTTTTTCATCTTTCGTACAGCTCACTGTCTCAGATTTCTTGGCCTGATTTTTTTGATTTTTGTTCTAATGTAAATACTATATACATTTTGTTTATCGGAGTGCTTCACTCTTTAATTTATGCATTTGTCTCATTAACCCACCCCAAGCCCACCAAACGTAAATATACCAAACTAATTAAAAGAATTTTAAGTAAGAAGCGAATGCTGCGGAAGAAACATAAACTTTATCACTCCCCTGATAAAAAAATCAAATATAAATCTTTTTGCAAAAAAGTGGATGCTGAAATTAGAGAATTTCTCTGCTTCTGAATAAATTAATCTTCTTTCTGACAAAAGTTTAAAATCATTTTACAAATTTTTCAATAATCAGTTAAATAATCATCGCTATTTTTAACCTCTTTCATGACCACAAAATCGTTTCTGATCCTTTGGAAAAGGTAAATTTGTTTAAGAACCATGTGTTTTCTATTGATAATAATCATCTTCCTTGTTTTAGATTCAATGACTAGTTTTGCATTACAAACCATTTATTTTGACGCTTGGAAGGTGCAACTGGTTTTAAATCGAATAACAGACTCTTTTTTTATTGGTCCCGACGGACTCTGTCATTTTTACTTGAAAAAATTTTCAAATTATCTTGCTGAGCCTTTAGCAAGTAATCTTTCTTTTTTAAGTTTTACTATCCCCAATTTATGGAATTTGGCCAATGTAACTCCAGTCTTTGACCCTTGCACCACTATACGGAAAAATGGGAAAATGTATGGTTTAGCTAAATCGACATATTTTTTTACTATTGATCAGAAGTAGTGATGTAAAAGATCATCTGGATCTGATCTTTTTATCCAGATTCAGATCCAGATCCCCAGATCCAGATCATCTAGATCTGGATCTGGTTATTTTCTGATCTGGTTATCTGATCTGGATCTGGATCTGCCAGAAAATTAGAACCTGATCTTTATCTGGATCTGGATCTGTTTAGTAAAGTTATATATGGTAAAACAGATGAAAAAGTTATTTTTGCACGATGGTATTCTTTCTGTTTTACGATTTGCTGTAGGTAGTTATTTAATTAGTTGTAGCCTTACATGCACGGATTGTGTCTCAACAGCTCCACTAGTACCAACAGCCCCACCGCCCCAACAGCCCCACCGTCCCAACAGCCCCATTGTCCCAACAGCCCCACCGTCCCAACAGCCCCACCATCCCAACAGCCCCACGAAAAATCCCAACAGCCCCATCGTCTCAACAGCCCCACCAATAATCCCAACAGCCACAAACAATCCCAACAGCCCCACCGTCACACCAACCCCACCGTTCTAACTGCCCCACCGTCTTAAAGCCCCACCAATGATACCAACAGCCCCACCAGTCTCAAGAGCTCCACCGATTCCCAGTAGTTCCACCGTTCCAGCAGTCCTACCGTTCCAAGAATCAGAACTGTCCTAAGCACACATAAGCGAGGGGGGAAGGGATACTTAGCGTTTAACCCCCAACCCGAAATTCTGGAAATCCGCTAAATTATGGTAGACCCCGAGAATTCCATTTTTAGAACATTCCTCGGTCACTTTAACCCACCAGACCCACAGAATTTGTTCGCTGCCAATGTTGATTCCAAGTGCCCTACTGTTATAATCATAGTTGCACAGCACGACCGGTCTGAAGAAGGAGGTTTGAGCCAAAAATTGACCTCAAAACTGGTATGAATGTTAAAATAGCGTACAAACTACGCTAATCCACATTTTCTGGCTATTTTGAAGCAGATTAGCGTGGAAGTTTTGATTTTCATTTAATTTTAATATTTATCTTTCCTTTTTTCACTAGAAAATTTCTCATTTTTTCTGGCAGTGTAGAGTAGACCATAATGAGGAGGAATCCAATCTTGCAAGATGACTCGAATGAGGCAAAATCCTGGATTGCGCACAAATGCTGAAGCTTCAATTCTAGCAGGTCTACCAGTTTCTCAGGTAGACTTATGCTGAAAATGTAAACCTGCACACTCGTTTATGGTCTTGATGAAATATACGGATTCGGTAAATGATAAAAAAAAATCTTTCATAAAATATTAATATTGCCCGATTTTATTATATCGTATAATAGCGATTGCAGTAATGATGAGGCTGCTGGGATTACTGGTGGGGCTGCTGGGACGATGGGGCTGTTGGAACGGTGGGGCTGTTGGGATTGGTGGGGCTGTTGGGGTTGGTGGGCTGTTAGGATTATTGGTGGTGCTGTTGGAACGGTGGGGCTGTTGGAACGGTGGGGCTGTTGGAATGGTGGGGCTCTTGGGACTGTTAGGGCTGTTGGAACGGGTGGGGCTATTGGGATTGGTGGGTCTGTTGGGATTGGTGGGGCTGTTGGGATTATTGGTGGGGTTGTTGGAACGGTGGGGCTGTTGGGATTTTTGGTGGGGCTGTTGAAACGGTGGAGCTGTTAAGACCGTGGGGCTGTTGGGACTGGTGGGGCTGTTGAGTCATTACCTATGCATGCGGGGATGATAGTGGGGACTGCTGGGGTTTTTGACCCCCAAATCCGTGCTGACCCCCTAGAATGGCCAAAAAGTGCCGCTGACCCCCATAAATTTTTTGTTTCAGAAAAATTTTTGAAGCTCTGCGGAAAAGTAACTTAATTCATAAAAATAAATTGAAAGTTGTTTTTTCCACATAAATTATAATCAGAATTGACCTTTGAGAGACTTTTCTGCCTAAAAGTGGGGAAATTTTGAATTTTTTCGAAAAAAAAATTTTTGTTGAAAAAGTTGTTTCAATGGATGCGCGACATCGAGAAAAGTATAAAAACAATGTTTTCAGTGCCCATGGGCCATTTTTATCGTTTTTTGATGTTTGAAAAAAATTTGACCTGACCTCCAAAATTTCTATGTTGTGCATGTATAGTTTTAGTAGGTGCATCGCATCTGTCATTTTTCATGAATTTTAACAGCGTTTTTTTTTGTTGAATTGAAATTAAGCAGGATTTTTCATAGTATTGCATTTTGTGTTGCTGGGTAATGTATCGTTTTTGTTATTTGACAGTGCCCTCTGAGATATTACACCTTTTCTTTCTTACAAGCGATCGGAAGAAGCATTTGTTTCTCCTGTTTAACCACAAAGTTGTCAAATTCCAGACACGTTCCTGTGAGAATTTAATGCCGTTTTGTCTACAAAGTTGTCAATTATAGCTGTTGTAATAATTTTTACATTTTTCATGCCTCAATTTCATGCTCATTGGTCAAAGTCTAAACTTGTGAGTTTTTACTTTTTAGACAATTTTTACTGATATCATTCTAATGTAAAAGCTCTAAAACGCAAATTTTCCTCGGTTCTGCCCCAGACCCCTCTGAGGGGCTCTTATATTAGTCCTGCCATCGAAGACCCCCAATCCATGTGGGCTTGGGCGCTTTACGCCCTCCTTTTTAGCAATACAAAATTGCTGCACAAAAATATTTTTATCTGATCTGTATCTATATCTGGATCTTTTTAAATTTAATCTGGCAAAACTATCTGGATCTGGATCTGGTTATTTTCTAATCTGGTTATCTGATCTGGATCTGGATCTGCCAGAAAACCTGAACTCGATCTTTTATCTGGATCTGGATCTAGGTAAAATCTGGATCTTTTACATCACCAGTCAGAAGTAGAAGTAGTGATGTAAAAGATCCAGATTTTTACACAAATCCAGATGAAGATCGGATTCAAATTTTCTGACAGATCCAGATCCAGATCAGATGACCATCAGAAAATAAGCAGATCCGGATCCAAGTTTTGCCAAATCAAAATTAGAAAAGATTCAGATACAGATCCAGATCCAGATAAAAATATTTTTTGTGCAGCAATTTGTATTGCTAAAAAGGAGGGCGTAAAAGGCCCGAGCCCACATGGATTGGGTTGGGGGGGGTTTCGGGTGGCGGGACTAATATAGCAGCCCCCCAGAGCAGTCTGGGACGAGCCGAAAATTTGCATTTCAGAGCTTTTACATAAAAATGTTATCAGTAAAAATTGTCTGAAAAGTAAAAGCTCACAAGTTTAGACTTTTACCAATGAGCATGAGTCAACCAAAAGACAGTGTAGTCTGCTTTTTACAAAAATGACATTAATCCAAATTACGCAATTTTTTTAAAACACAAACAATACATTACCTAACGACACAAAATGCAATACTATGAAGAAAACTGCTTAATTTCAATTCAACAAACAAGAACGCTGTTAAAATCCATGAAAATTGACAGATGCACCTACTAAAACCATACATGTACAGCAAAGAAATTCTGAGGGTAGTGTTAAGGTCAAATCTTTTTCAAACATCAAAAAAGCGATAAAATTGGCCCATGGACACAGAAACATTGTTTTTAGACGTTTGTTGATGTTGCGCAACCACTGAAACTAAGAAAATGTTTCAAAAAATTCAAAATTTCCCATTTTTAGGCAAAAAATCTCTGAAAGGTCAATTCTGATGATCATTTACGTGAGCTACTTTTCTGCAGAGGTTTAAAATTTTCTCTAAAACCAAAAAATTATGGGGGTCAGCGGCACTTTTCGGCCATTCTGGGAGATGGGGTCAGCACGGATCTGGGGTTCCGAACCTCCAGCAGACCCCCACCCCCACGTGCATGTAAGGCTACAACTACTTAGATAATCTACCTAGAGTAAATCGTAGAACAGAAACAATACCATCATGCTAAAATAATGTTCTGATCTGGTTAATCAGATATAACTTGACTAAGCAGATCCAGATCCAGATAAAGATTGGCTTCTGATTTTCCGGCAGATCTAGATCAGATAACCTGATCAGAATATAACCAGATCCAGATTATCTGGGTCTGGATCTGAATCTGGATAAAAAGATCAGTTCCAGATGATCTTTTACATCACAGTCAAAAGTCCTTAAATTTTATTTTTTTAGATGCGTAAGTTTATACAGCTGCAGGAATCAGTGGTATACTGTAATCGGCAAAAAAGTACTCTGAAGTCCGATGCCGAATTTTTTGTTGTTGTTTTCTGCATGTTATGATGCAAATTCTTACATATATCACTTACATATTCTTTATTTCATGAGATTCGCGGTCCATTTATCTATAAAATGAGCTATTATAGTTGAAATTTGAACTGGTAGACACTGTTCACGACAGGTATATGATGGCGCATGCACGCACGGGCTCACTGGAGTTCAAAAAATTATTTTTTTCCTGAATTTTCTTCTAGAAATCACCTTTCCTGGTCAAACTTCTTTATTTTTACTAGGCCTAGGCTTAGACTTATGTGGGTGGTAGTTTGGGATGGAAAAACCCAGATTTGAATATTTTGAATGTTGGGATTTTATGGGTTTCTTTTGGTTTTTTCTGTTTTACTGGGTTTTTTATGTGAATGACATTTAGAGCTACATAGAGTAGCCTGGAATGCTTCCAACAGTTGCAAGACACGAAACAAACAAAATAAGATAGTTTTTCATTCATTCTGTGTAGGGGTTAAATTTACCCATAAGTCAGAGTAATTTCCAGCATATTCATCATATTTTTGCCAAATTTCCATGTTTTTGGGCTCCATATCAAATTTTTTTACTGTTTCGATGTAAAACCATTCTTTGCTCTTGTGCGTACTATATTTATTCAAAGCTAACACTATGAAGAATATCTATCACATAAAAATCATGACTGGGTAATTTTAACCCAGCTTACAATCTTCTGCTGTAGAGCAACAGCAAAAACAATTTTTTTTCATTTTTGTATGTATTGAGATTCGAATAGAGGAAAGTGGATTGGCCTGCACCTGGGCGTGGGGGTTCGAGGTATGCATTCTTCCAAGAAACCAAAATACAACGAAGAATTCATTTTTTGAAATTTTTTTATGTTTTTTGTAATTTTTTGATGCTAATGGATAGTGTTAGACGAGAAACGTTAAGAAATGGTGTTTTTCGCCATATCATCGTTTTTAAGGCCATTTTTTGACATTTGAAAGATCTTGTATACCCCATTCCCTCAGAATTTCAGTGCCGCCCACCTATGGACTGGATCCGCAGTTACATATTGCGCAGTGGACACACAGACTTCTGCAACGCACGCACATGCTGAGCGTACACAGTATTAGGTGGGAGCGATTGGCTGTGTCAGTAAAGTGTGTCTGCAATTTTGCTCAAACCAAATAACGCATCCACTCGGCACAAGACTATATGCATACACCCAAAAAACGAACACCAATTCATTCACTAAATGTCATTAGCTAGGTGGACATTGGCGTTGGTTGCTATTGTTTTGAATGGTTATTAAAGTTTGAAAGGTTATTGCAACAGCGGAAATACGTCATCAGATACATAAACGAAGAGGAAAATGTATAGTTGTGGAAAATGTAGAATACAGAATGAAGGACATTAAAGCAATAATGCGAATATGTACAACTCGTACCAAGAAGAAACATTGCTGTGCAAGGTCATAAAGGCAGTGCTCTTACAGTTAATTTTTAATTAATGTGTCAGTGGAGCTAGTGTTGTTGTCTGATAATGTGAAGAAGTCATTTACATTAACATCAACTGCTGAATGAAACATTTTGTATATCATACTTAGATCGTACCAAAAACTTCTATTTTCTAGATATTCTAGATTCAATATCTGAAGTCGATCCTGATAACATATGATGTTTGGATAACGGCACCCTATGACACGTTTAGTAAAGTATCTTTGAACAATTTCAATGTTACGGATATTTTGCTTTTGTATGTGGTGATCAAGCAGAGGTCGAATATTCTAAAAGAGGCCGCGCCTAAGTTTTATAGGCCATTGTGAGAAGTGTAAAGTTCTTACTTTTGAAACAGCGAAAAATTAGTGACATGCGATCAAAGGCCTGCATTACAAGTTTGCTTATGTGAGCAGTAAAATTTAGTTTTTCATCAATTAATATGCCTAAACCTTTTACAGGGGATTTTGAGGTTAAGATAAGGCTATTATTTATCGTGTAAACCATTCCGGAATTATTATGACCAAAATGAAGGACCTGGCATATTGGTAAGGATAAAGGAAGCTGCCAAAAATCTGACCATTCAGAAATTCGATTTAGCAAATTTGAAGATGGAAAAAGTGCTCAGACTTTGCATAAATCTTGATATCATCTGCAAAAATAAGCATGTTTGAATAATGATCAGTTAGATTTAATGCCATTTATGTAGAACAGAAATAAGATTGGACCCAGGACGCTGCCCTGTGGCACACCACTAAAAACACAGGTCTCATTTGAAAAATCATTAGCGATTCTAACTCTCTGAGTCCTATTACTGAGAAAGTTTTTAATCCATTTAAGTACGTAACCTTGGATACCATATTTTGACAATTTGAGAACCAGTTTACTCATTGGCGGATCTAGGATTTTTCTAAGGGGGGGGCGGTACCCCTAAGGGGGGGGGGGGGGCGGAACCCTGACTTGGGTGGAAAAATTAGCCGTTTTAAGCCGAAAATCGCTAGAAATCGCTCAAAAATGCTTAATTTTGCGCACTATTTTGGGCCAATGGGAGGGCGGCCACCCCCCCCCCCCCCGCCCCCTAAATTCACCCCTGAGTTTACTGTGAGAGATGGAATCAAACGCTTTTGCAAAATCCAAGTATATAGCGTCCATGGGCTCCTTTTTGTCTAGCACAACAGTTGCAACTCACACGATTTTTTAGGAAGAAAACCAAACTGTTCAAACGAAATCAAGTTATTTCTTTTAGCATAATCCATTAAGTGACTTTTCATGACTTTTTCAAGAATTCGGCAGCTAACACAAGTTTAAGAAATGGGACGATAATTAGACGATGAAGATACATCGCCTTTCTTTAAGACTGCAATTACAAAAGCAATTTTCCAAATTTTAGGTAAGGTACCAGACAGCATGGATACTAGAAAAATTTTTTCAAGGGAGTTTTCAAAGAATAAGCTAATTTTTTAAAAGATTACTTGGAAGTCCATCAGGTCCACTAGAAGGTGAAGAAATCAAACCTTTTATTGCAGCTATAAATTTGCCTTCCATACACGGAATATGATCAATAATACTTTATGTAAATGGTGTAGGTAAATCAGGTAAAATGCCATTATCGAGGGTGAAAGCATCAGAGAAGAAATTGTTAAGTAGATTAGCTTTTTTAGATTCGTCAAAAATGCATTTACCGTTTTCATCCTTTTGGGGTAGAGAAGGTATTTTATCCTGTAAACCTTTACCAACGTAACTGTGAAATTTCTTTACATTTGACTTTTCAACGAGTTTTTCTTCTTTTTTACAGTAATGCTCATGAACAGCACTTTCTAAAGAAGCAGTAATTTTTTGGTATTTATGCTTTAATTCAGACGATTTGAATTTTTTGAGCTTTTTCCACAGTTTTAACTTTTTTCCGCTGTAATTTGTTTATGCAAAGAGGGTATCTTTTTGGTGATTTGCTTTTGAAAGGGATAAATAGACATACACCTTCATTTATAATACACAGGAATTTTTTATAAAATTCATCTATATTTGTGCAGTCAAAGAAAGCCTCTTCCCAACTAATATAATCAAGGTAAGTGGCAAAATCAACGTTATTTTCACGATTAAAATCTCTAATTTTTTCAATAAATCTTGATTTATTAATATTTGTTAGAAATTTAAAATCAATTTGACTGTGATCACATGTGCCCATTAATGGTGGTAATACAGAAATATCAAAACATAAGCTTATGTTGTTAACAAAATAAGGTCTAAAATGTTATCAAAATGAGTAGGCTCAGCAATTAATTGATAAACATTATGACTAGTTACAGTAATCCAGGAAAGATGTGAGCTTTTGTCAGATGGAATTTTGGTTTCAGATCAATTAATTAACAACAAGTGAAAATTACCTAGGAGTACAGCCGGATAGTTGTCCCGAAGACAATAATCAATGAGCTCACATACCCTTTTTATCTGGTTGAAGTCGTAATGAGGAGAACGATAAATTAATATTATTCTTAGAACAGTGTTTTTCAAAAAGAGATCTAGAACTAAGGATTCAGCCAGGCTATATTCGTTTGGTAAACTAAAAATACTAACTTTTATAGATTTTCTAACCAAAGCACAAACACAACCGCCTTCATAAGCTCTATCCTTTCGAAAAACTAAAAGTCTTAATTATAGAGAACGCTACCATCGGGAGTATCTTTGTTGAGCCATGATTCATTAATAAAAACAAAATCGTACCTATCGAGAATTGAATGCAAAAATACAGTTTTATTGTTTATGCTACAAACATTAATTAAGTAGCCTTTAGAGAATTTACACAGCCTAATTTTTTGATCTTTTATTCGCGGCGATTGTTCAATTTGGACTATTTGAGGCAAAAGAGAGCTTGCGAGAGAATTTTTAACCCACGTGAATAGGAAATCTTACATGATTTTAGGTTACAGTATGACTTAATGTGATGACATTTACATTATGTGTGTGAACTATAGTAATACGGTATGCCTTACAATAAATATTGAATGCGAGTCTGCTTTTGTTTAACAGTGGGAAACTAATGTTTGAGGTACCTACCATCTACTAGAAAGTAATGGTCAATATGTGCCTGCATCTTTCTTTTCGTTGAAAATGAGCTACATGTGCCTACTGCATACGTGTGTGTTACTCATGTGTGTTATTTTGAATGCAAATGCCTGTTTCTTGTAATTAGGAAAATACAGTTAAGTACGACGCAAAGTGTATGTAAAAAGAAAAAATGTATACAACAAGAGAATGTATTTGTGTATGGTTATTTTGAACCCTGAGTCACATCCTTGTCGGGATTTAATACAAAACAGAGTCGGTAAAAGTGTGACGAATAAGTAACGGTGGTGGAGCTCAAAGAAAAATTAATTATGAGAAAAGCAAGGCACGGTGTCATTGATATGTACAAAATGTGTGTGATGTGTCTGCAAGTTATCGATTTCAATGTTTGGATTAGTTTTTTAATGATTTTAAAAGGCCCGGTGTGCTTGTGAGCTAATTTTTGTTTTGACCTTGTGTCATGGAAGATTCATATTCTACTTTGAAGAATAATTAAATTTATTAATTATTGTTGATTAATAATATTTATCACGCTTTTATCGAAATACTACATATAGTCACTAGGTAAAAAGTCCGTCTCTTTTGATGCTAATATTCTTCCATGATTATTTATTTACATTTATTCCCCCAGACTTTATTTACCCTCAAAAATTTAAAAGCAATGGTTTGATCCTTATTATTTGATGATCAAATATGACCTAACTGGACTGAAAAGCGATTTCAGTCAATGAATGTAGCATCTCCAATGCTTAAAGTTCTGGCTCAAACCGGAAAAATCCGAATAATAACACACTAATTCTCGAAGCTTATTTACTCTTCAGGTCATCTAAATTGGGTCATTTTACCAAACTTAATCCGAATAAATTCAAAATATTTACCTTTCCAAATATGTAAAATTCATTACTTGTAGACAGTACGCAGGGTCGTAAAAGTCAGAAGAATCATACAAGCTAATAGATTAGCTAAATACGACAAATATGAATTGACCAATAAGAATTGAGATAAACAAGCCTAGCCCCAACCAAAAAATTGGTAAAGAAAAGTGATAAGCACCATGGCGAAGGGTCCTTTTCCCAACGTAGCTCGGAGTCAAAGAGATAGTTGATAGTTTTCTGACCTCAGCTGTGCAGTTGTTCGTGTTCGCGTCTTATTAATATATTTTTAAGTGATTTCATTCCGAGACTTACATAAGCGGATTATCACCTTGACTGGTACGTACTGTTTTATAATATTATTGTGTATAATATTAGCTGATTATTAGTAATTAATAAAAATAGTTGAATAAGCTAACAACATACTAAGTTACCATGACACTTGTAAAACGAGATCTCTAATTTTATATTGAATTGTGTTTGCTTTTTGATTATATTGTGCAGAATATTTGCTTTGCGCTTGCGCAATATTTGCGTTTGCTCTAATATGAGCGAGTGTGAAAAAATGTTTTAGCTAATTTGCGAAATTATGAAGATCTGCATAATGAGTAGGCGTGAATTGAAATACTGAGTCTGCAGGTAAAAGAGGTTCACGGCCATAAATAAGCTCAAATGCCAAAAAGCCTGTTGTGTCATTTACATGTATCTTAGTAGAAAAATTTGCAAAAGGCAAATATTTGTCCCAATCTTTTTGCCAATTATCAACATAAAAACAAATGCATGTGATGAGTGTTTGGCTAGTTTGTTCGATTTCTCTGATTAAAATCGGATGATATCGTGTTCTGTGCACTTTAAGCGTAATTAGCTAAGCGAGTTATTTCTGTGAACAAAGTAGAAGTAAAATTTGTGCCTCTGTCACAATTAATTATTGATGGCGCGCCATGCCTGCAAACAATGTATGTAACGATTATGTTAGCTGCCGTGTTTGCTGTAATGTCTGGTACTGCGATAGCTTCAACATACTTGCTAAAATAGTCTACAGAAGTGATGATGAAACGATTGCCTTTGTCTGTTATGGGTAATAGTCCAATACAATCTAAATCACACTGTGAAATGGACCTGTTGCATGTATAGGAACTAGCTCAGCCTGAATATTATGGCGTACATGTATGTTCATTTGACAGTCAAAACACGTTTTGCAATAATTAGCAATGTCACACCACATTGTAGGCCAAAAATATTTTCAATTTATAAGTTTGAATGTCTTATGAATTCCAAAATGACCTGCAAATTTGCTGTCATGATTTTCTTGCAAGATTGACGGCTTAAGTGCGTGTGGGATGTGCAACTTGTTTTTTTGTTGAATTTACGATGCAGAATGCATTAATTAATGTGTTAAGACTGCCTGCATAGCTTGTGTGATCATTTAGCTGTTCTATAATGTCATGACTTTGTCTGTCAGACATCGATTTTCCTTGATGATTTTAATATATTCTTTGGTGTCAGCAGCTTCTTCTTCTAAGCCAAAAAAGAGAACTTGTGATGCGGGATGCATGTTTAAATTTCCAATGTCTACGTTTTGTGCTTGAAATTTCTATAGAACAGCATGATAAAGCGTCAGCATTTTTATTTTTCGATCCCTCACGAGGCTAGATGTCTAGATTGTAAGCCAATAAAGCCAGACCCTTTGAGCTATTCTACCTGACGGATTTTCTTCATGTAAAACTGATTTAACAGATGTATGATCTGTATATACTGTGACTGATTATTGAAACAAAATATGGATGAAAGTGTCCAACAAAAGTATAAACAGCGGATGTTTCGAGTTCTGTTATACCATAATTAAGCTCAGCGAGGCTTCAAGCCTCTACTTGCAAATGCAATAGGATGTTTGTGATTATTGGAACCTATCTGCACCAAAACTGCCCCAATGCCGACTCAAGATGCATCAGTCTGAAGTATAAAAGATTTTTGAAATCTGGATATTGCAAAACTGGTGCGTTTACAAGCAAGAATTTTAGTGTGTCGAATGAATCATGCTGTTCTTTGCCCCATGAGAATTTTTATTTTTGCGCAAAAGTTGAGTTATTTGGAATGAAATCTGTGCACAAGTCAGAATAAATCAACGATAATATGATGGGAGTCCTAAGGAATACTTTACGTGCTTTATATTCTGAGGTGTCGGTACATGTGTTATTGTAGCAATTCTATCAGGATCAGGTGATATTCCATGTGCCAAAATAATGTGTCCAAGATATTTTACTTGTGATTGGGAAAATTTGCATTTTTGAATCCATAATTTTAGTCCTGCTCGGTCTAATCTACTGAGAACTTGTTTGAGATTCTATAGCATTTCAGAGAATGTTTTTGCGAAATAACAATATCATCAATATAGACCATACAAATGTTCCATTGTATGCTGCTTAACAGTACATCCGTGAGGCGTTGAAATGTGCTTGGCATGTTGCATAGGCCAAAAGGCAAATATCAAAATTTATAATGACCATTTTGCGCATTAAATGCTGTTTTTTGATGATGAATTTTTGGATGATGATGGGCAATTGGGGCAATAGGATGTACAAAAACCGAAAAAACCGAAATGTGCGTGCAACAATATGATTGCAAAAGTAATAGCAGCTATTATGATAATGATGACAACAATATTTATTATAACCTGAAGAGGACCTTTTAAAATATTGTTAAGTCCTTCTGTGGCTCCTTTTTGTGAGCCATAAATTATATGCTCAATTGCATCTCCTGCTCCTAATAAGGTGTTGCCGGGGGCTTTGCCTCCGCCTGTCAAAACATCTTATACTGAAGCAGAATTGAGTGCCATCTCAGATGTATAATTTACAATTTTGCTAACAAGTGTTTCAATTTTGTGTGTACGAAAAACGTAATCTTGCAAATTATGAATGACATATATGGGATCATATGCAATATAGTCAAAAATTTTTGAGGAATTAAAGTAAAAGACAGAAAAGTTTTCCTGCCATGCTACCTGTACTGAAATGAGACTAACGTGTGCTGCACCTGATTTTGTGAACCATGTATCATGTTCCTTCTAAAACACAATTTTTCCGGTATTACACGAAATATTTGGGCTAGAAGCTAATAAATTGTTGCTTCCGGGATTAATGAACATAGTGTGATTTTTAATTTCAACCGGTAAATACTGATAGCATGTGTCATTCACACAAAAATTGCTGTAGATTTTTGTTGCACTTACATTTTAGCAATTCCAAAATACTGAGGCATCGCCCCATAATTGTGCTATTATGTCTGTGCATTATAGAAATGCTCGAGCGCCAAGTGTAGTGTCGAGTTTCAAAATCTGCCATACTAGGTCTAAATGGCACTGTGCTTGCATGCATAATTCTAACCAAATTGTTCGAAAATTCTGAGCCTCAAACTAAAATATTTTTTGTTCTAAATAACTCAATTTCGCGTCTATTGGATCTGCTAGATTTGGTGTGATATATGCACTGTCCTGATGTTTAAATTAGTGTTGTAAAAGATATCTTTATCTTCATCTTTTTAGCAAGATAAAGATAAAGATAAACATATCTTTATCTTTATATTGATAATTTTGTTATCTTTATCTTTATCTTTATCTTTTTGATAGCAATTCATCTTGCAAAAAAGATAAAGTATGAACATAAGTTAGCACGTAATCTTAAATGAAGGTTTGACATGAAATACATTTAGACGCTTTCAAGTTTTATTGCAATATAAGAAAAGAAAAGAAAACGATTGTTTAAACCCTATGGTGTGTGGCCCAAACTAATGCCTGTATATTGACCTAAGTAAGCGGCAGTGATACCTATCTAAGCAGGAGTACTACTACTAGCACCCATGTTAATCTAAGCCCAAGCCTAGGAAACATAGAGAAGTTTGAAAAAATCCATAACTGTTGCGACTATACTTTGTACAGGCGCACAGAGCAGGGTTTTGATACTTGTGAAAAGAAAGAAGGGACTAACTGTCTGCCAGTAGTAGTACTACGTGAGTCAGTCAGATACCGCAGTTATACCCCCAAACCTACATTTATGTGTGCTTAATGCCTATCACCTCTTTGATCTCAGGTGTAAAAATTAAGGCATTCAGTTAGCTGCCGTACATCACCCACTCTCGTTTATTGCACTTCATAAAAATCATTCTCCTGGGTCCAGGCGATTATATTTACACTAGCAAGAAAAAATGCTCCGATGGAACAAAAAAGGTAGAATATACTTGGAACAAAGAATTATCAAGGACGTAAAGGAGGGGCTAGAAAAAGCTCCTATCTACAAATGTCACAAAAATCTGCTAAAACTCAGAAATTTCCTAAACAAAGAAGAAATGAAAGTAAGTAAATCAAAGAAAAAACCTACCTGTGCCTAAAACTGAAAGATCTGCTAAAAATCAGACTTTTTCTAAGCAACGCAAAAATCGAAGTATATTCTGCGGCCTGCAGAAGAAAGCAGCATCCTGTCGAACAAAGATAATACATTGGGCTAGATAACTGAAGCACTCACTCTGCAAAAGCAGATATCGCCATAGCTGAGCAGCGCCATGTTGCAATATTTTTGTGGGTCAAAGAATTGTAATTATGGTATGCTGGAAAAAAGGCTATTTTTGACGTTCTGATTGAACACCGGTACTACCCCAAACCTCCCATGCCTAATGGTTATCAGTTTACATGGGCAGGAATAAAATCCGGGTGGTCTGGTGGGATTAAACGCCAGAAGAGTACTGAATGGACGCATGCATTATATAGAAATCACAGTCTTCCGTTGCGCGTATCGCAAATAATCATAGGATATAACTTTTTGTAATATTTATCTAGCCACAATATCGAATAAAATTACACGTTGCGAGTGATTAGCAAAAACGCAGATTCGAGATTTATTTTATAAGCTTTATATTAAGCATTGGACACCATACCTAGACATAGGGGGTTTGGGGAGTATGCACCCCAAGGCAAAATACCCAACAAGAAAACGCAAATACCCAACAATACCTCAAAAATTCAATTTTTTTAATCTTTCTGCTCTTTTTGGGTTTTTTTTGGTAGGTACCGATAGATAGAGCTCGACAAGAAACGTTCAAAAATGGTGTTTTTCTTCGCCAAAGCACTATTTTTAGGGCCAATATTCTAATTTGAAAACCCCCTCAGAATTTTGGAACCGCCCACTGTATGGTGGACAATATGAGAAGGTTCACCTATTTTTTTCTTAGGCCGCAGAATATACTTCGATTTTTGCGTTGCTTAGAAAAAGTCTGATTTTTAGCAGATCTTGCAGTTTTAGGCACAGGTAGGTTTTTTCTTTGATTTACTTACTTTCATTTTTTTTTGTTCAGGAAACTTCTGAGTTTTAGCAAATTTTGGACATTTGTAGATAGGAGCTTTTTCTAGTCCCCTCCTTTTTACGTCCTTGATAATTCTTTGTTCCAAGTATATTCTACCTTTTTTGTTCCATTGGAGCATTTTTTCCTGCTAGTACCCAACTTTTTTGTTAACAAAAAATAGTAGTTATTCCTATCTTTGTCAGTGTTGTAGCGAATGTCATTAGGTACTTAGCAATTTATACTTGCATTGTGTATGTATTATACTAGGAAAATCTACCTAAAGTCACAAAATCTGCTAAAAATCAGACTTTCTTTAAGCAACGCTAAAAATCGAAGTATATTCTGCGGCCTCTAAAAAAGTGGCTTTTATTAATAATGTTCGAAGTTTCAGATAAGAGTGTACGAAATCTATCAAGGTTACTTTTTTAAATTGCTGGCACCTGATTGATAGAAAACTAAGAGTGTATTGTATTTAGAGTTGTATTTCATTCAATTGGCTTAGAAGACTGTTATTTTACTCAATATTATTTCCCATAGCTCCTGCATAGCTAACGTGCTGCTTTTTCAATCATTTTTATGGTTAAATATTTATTTTAATCTGTTGGCCGCAGAATATACATCGATTTTTAGCGTTGCTTAGAGAAAGTCTGATTTTTAGCAGATTTTGCGACTTTAGGTAGATCTTTCCTAGTCCCCTCCTTTTACATCCTTAATAATCCACAATTCCAAGTGTATTCATCTTTCTTGTTCCATCAGAGCATTTTTCTTTGCTAGTACCCCACTTTTAATTAGTATGATCTGAGTACATCAGGCAGTAAACACATACAGTAACATGCCACAATAATGACAGCAGTCCAAGAACACAGAAAACAATACTGTTCTTAACATCAGCATTATCCTTTTCAAACAAGACAACCTTACATTATTTTAACAGATCAAAGTTTTTCAGTATTAACTTTATGCAAATATCGAGTGTAAGGAACACTAATGCTCAGATTCGGAAGTAAAATAAATTTGTAGCATAAACTTCATTTTAACAACAAATGATTAGTTCAAACTTCACATAACTACTAGGTTTAGAGAAGGCTAACAGTCAGATTCTCAAATCTGATCTTATGTAGAACATTTTGAAAAAAATTAAGCTTCCACAAGGCTCTAGAACAAGAGTTAATATGCATTGTAAACTTTACACAACCACAGAGTTTAAAGAAAATTTCAGTCGGATTCGTAATTCTGATATTACGATCAACATTTATGAAAAATTAAGTCTCCACTATGGCCCAAGGACAAATAAATATCAGATGTGTAAACGTAGACTCAAGCTACGTTCACTTCGCTTACTCAACCCGAATCTCAAAAGCTTATGCGCTCACACGATGGTTCTCGCCCTTTTTAGGAGGTCGATCACCAGTCGGCGATTTGGGGGTAAGCGGCCCGGCCTATTCAAGGTAGCCCGGCCCTCTACGCACGCACCTAGTGAAACTTACGTACTTAACCCCTTTGAGATTAAGTACCTAACTAAAGTAAATTCTCCGGAAATTTAATTGAGGGCTCAAAAAGATTATTATTTGACTTGTTTTGGACCAAATTCCGGCGTTTGAAAATATTAAGGGTTCCTAAGTATAGTGTAGCACAAGGACAGAATTCAACAGCACGGAAATTCAAGCGAGCCCAGCGACGTTAATTGAATAATTAATTTTTACAATATTTTTTGGACAGAAAAATTATGAAGCAATCAAAAAGCGACAGCAATGAGGATACATGCTGCCGACCGTTGTGTTACGATAATTGGATAAAATCAAACAATGTAATTAAACAAGGGCACAAAGCCCTGCCAAAGGCATACAATACAACTGATGCCAATTGGCACAAACACAAATGAATAAAAAAGAAAACTTACGGCGAAAAGAAGCATGCACACTACACAGGAAAACTAACAGACGAGTTCTGCAGCCAAGCAGATAAAAAGGCACATACGGAGTCTGCTAACGTACGGCGACGAAAAGAAAAAAGATACGCTCAGCGCGGAAACTGGCGGAGAGGCTCTCAGGCTCAAAAACTAATTGTAAAATGTAAAGTCTTAAAGTGCCGTCAAAACCGCACTCGCACGCAGTTTTAACTGACACGGAAAAAGGAGGCGTAACAACACGAACCAAGAGATATGAAAAAGGATCTATGAATACGACAATAGGCCTATGGGCAAAAGCTTACAGTAAAGGTATGTACAAACGAGACAGACACAAATATGAGACACACACATATGATCTTTTAACACACGTAAGATATGATAACACACATAACAATTCGTACTCAAGTCGCATTAAGCCCGAGTGCCCATTTTCCTATCCCGAATTTAGATTGAAAATATGTGTGGGGATAATTTTTAGGGGAAGGTGGTCCCGGGCGACACGCTTAAGCATAGCGCTTAATGGTCGTGTACGTGCGTATGGAAATTGAGCACAAGAATGTACATCTGGGGCAATCAATCGGTTTTTTTCATCTGTTTCAAAAAAAACCCCAAACTGATTTTTTTCCCAAAATTTTTTTTCAGTGTAAAGTTTACAAACATGAGTTTGGCACATACAATCGTACTACAATCAAAGGGCTACAAACTGGCCCAAACGGAATTTATTTACACTCAATGGGGCTTTAGGTTCAGATTTTAAAGTTTACAATGTGGTGGACAGTGAAAAATACGTGTTTGTGCATATTTTTGCTCGCCACTTTCTCTGTTCAGAAGTCGAGAGAAGTTCGAGCAGGATAAAAATAAAGTACTTTCTAGGGGGTGGCGAACAAAAATATGAAGTGAAGAAGTCGGGAGAGGTCGAATAGGATAAAAATAAAGTACTTTTTAAGGGATGGCGAACAAAAATATGGACAAACACGTATTTTTCACTGTCCACCACATTGTAAACTTTAAAAATCTGATCCGAACGCCCCATTGAGTGTAAATAAATTCGGTTTGGACCACTTTGTAGCCCTTTGATTGTAGTACGTTTGTATGTGCAAAACATATGTTCCGCAAAATATTTGATATAATTTACCAATTAAATACGAAAAAACCTGTTTTTTTCGCCCATTTTACACCTCAGATTTCGAACTTTGCACCCCATAAACAACTCAATATTACGTTTTTTGAACGCTGTTGGCTTTGACGTGTAGCCCTTAAACGTTACTTTATTTTTATTTATTTAAATTATCCTAACTCATAACCGAAAAAGTTGGCAGAGAAATCTTTGACAGAATCTGTTTTTTTACTCATCCACTGAAGTGTAAAGTTTAAACCCCTGGTACTGTGTCTTGATTGTAGAAAAGTCTGAAGGTCAGATTCGTTATTCTGACCTCACAGAGAACATTTTTTTAAAAAAATTCATCATCTACGACGCTCTGGGCGGAAAAAATTTTTTCAGTGTAAACTTTACACCTGCACTAATAACGCAATATTGATTGTAAAGAAACAATATAAATTTTGACGTGTAGCGCCTAAGACGAGGCAGATTTTAAAGGTAGTTACCACGGACTTTTAACTAAGTGAAGAATATGGCAGGGAAAAAATATTTTTTTGTTCCAGACTTTTTACAATAAACCGCCTCTAAATCTGAAAATATTACTTTTTAAAAAAAATTAAAAAAAATCCCCCCTAGATTTTTTGACCGTCTACCTTTTGAAACCAATCAGACTGCATAGAATGTTAAACTGAGTTAGATATGCTCTTGCACATGAAGACAGTAAAAAACCGTCTAGTTTACACTCCTGTGCAACAACCAACGAGTGTAAAGAAATTTTTAGACCAGATTCGTAACCTACTAATTTGGGAAAACATTTTAAAAAAATTGGCCCTCCTTAAATTATTTGAATTTTGGTGTAAACTTTACACAATCACGACGCGCTCGGTATTGAGTGTAAACAAGAAAAAAATGGGGGCACCAAGTTTTTTCATTATTCACCTTTAAAAAAAACCGAACCTCTCAGATATGTGCCGTTATAGCTGTGAGGGGGGGACATATGTTGGGGGTACCCAAGTATATTATAGGTACGCGCTAACGCGCTACCTATGATATGTACACTTTATCTTTATCTTTATCTTTTAGGTTCCTTCATCTTGCAAATTATCCTTATCTTTATCTTTATCTTTTAGGTTCCTTCATCTTGCAAATTATCCTTATCTTTTTCTTTCTTAATTTTTTATGTTTATCTTTATCTTCTAGATTTTGAAATCCTTACTATATCTTTATCTTTTATCTTGCAAAAAATCCTCATCTTTTACAACACTAGCTGTTTAAATGCTAAAATATTTAAGCCTGTGTCTATCAAAAGTCCTTTATGTGTCTCAATCGAACCGCTATTATGATGACATGGATGGTCAGAAAAATTTCATGTTTTACTTTAAATGCACCCTGTAATGCTTCTACAATAATGTTTGTACAAGTAATCAAAATATTATATACACCTTTACGCTTAGATGAACACATTTCTGTCAGATTAACTTTATTCCAAACAATCATGTTTTCCTGAGTGCTACAGAAACCAGATTGAGGTATACAACCTGCCACATCATCAAGCTTGCTCAACATAGTTTTACCGTCATATGTGGCAATTTCGCCAAATTCAACTATAGCATTTATTACCGTTTCACGGTACGTTTTGCTGCACAAATTAAAACGAATTAGCAAATTATTATGAGTCGACCAAATGTGTGAAGAAGTTTCACTCAATGTTTGATTTTTGAAAGTTTTCCGAAAACTAATTCATTACAAAATTGTGGTGTAATGATCTGAAAATCGGTAGTTGGTGCAGTAATTCCTTCAGCTCCGAAAAACTCGACATTTGTGCATACTGTACAAGATAAAATGCTACATTTATAAGCATGTGTAGTAGAAGGTGTAGAACGTGGCATGTAAACAATAGCAGATACTTAAGCAGGTTTGCGATTAATTTCAGGTAAGATGCATGATATATGTTTAGGAATCTGTAATGGGTGACCATATTTGTTTTGCATCAAAACTGATATGTGTTATCATGTAGATGAGAAGTTTTTGATGCAAACTGCTCTGAATTAGATTTCAAATTTTGAGCTGATTTTTCGTCACTTTTTCCATAGTCTTTTTGGTGAACTTTTTCAATGCTTTTTTGTGAAAGTTTAATTGTAGAAATTGCCATCGTGGCATACATGTTGAGTCGGATGGCTAGACGCTTTTGTGGAAAAGGCGTCAGTAATAAAATTTTCCGTTTAATGAACCGCTATTTGGTCGGCGGCGGCGGAGAAACTATGGTTTCTTGTTCTCCAGAAACCCATGATGACTTTTCAAGTGCGTTTCACCTTAAATCAAATTTGACAATTTGATGCTGGATCTCGAGCAATCGGAATCGCTTTTGCTGGTGAGATCGTCGATTCTAAGTTGTTTCCAATCTGCAAAACGCGGATCGCTGGTTACGCGATACTTTGCTGGTGAAAATTGATTAATTGATTGTGCCGAACAGTTTTCCGTCGCTATCACTTTTTGTCGACATTGACATCAGGCTATTCATAACGTCAAAATCTGCGAATTTTGTAATTGCAGTTGAATATTTGTCTCATCGGATCCCGTTAAATCCATGTGATTAATATTATGCAAAATGCGATGATTTGTGTGATTTGTTTGTGTTCTAGGTGTAGTAAGTGTAGTGTTGCTTCTGCATGCACATCCTATAGTCCTTGCTGATTACATTTAAAAGAGGTAACTGAAGAAAGAGGCTTTTTCTGCAACTTTCAGATTTGTGTCCACTTAAATTACAAAATCTGCATTTAGCTCGACCTTCTCTACTTGTGTGATTAGTACGCTCACAAATGTAACAAAATTGATTCATGCGTAAATTCTGATTTAACTGCCCACGATTTTGTGGTGCTTCATAAGAAAATCTGTGCGTGTTTTCTGTTTGGTAACTTTTTCTAGTGCTTTTTCTACGCTACTCTGCGTGTTAAGCTGAAGATTTTGCTCGTTTTTTGCATGCTTTTATTAGGCAAAATGTCTTCTTGCAAAATCTGTGTTTCAATATAATAAGTTGCTAGAGCTAATTCATTCAAATTCAGAAATTCTCTAAATTTCACTGCTTCTATGATTTCTGGTAATATGCCTCGCTGAAACAATGATTTTATGATATTTTCACGTGTCCTCAAGTCTAAACTTGGGTAAGCTTCGGGCTTAACATTTAAGTTCGGATAAGTACTCTGAAACTGACTAAGTACGTTTCTGCTTACATTCCATGCAGACAATCTGCTGTACGAGTATGTCCGAATCTTTATGACTTAAAAATTTTTATTTCAGTGTTTGCTTGTATGCTTGCGCGAATTTAAGGGGGGCGTGGGGGCGGCCGCTTCCTCACCATCGGTTGAAAATATTTGGCGAGATAAAGAATGGATATGCAATTTACAATGATGTTTGGCCGTCAGTGACCATAATTTCTCAAATTTTTCTGGCGCTACGCGCCGGATGACATCTATTAATGACATTTATTAACTTCCTTGGCGACCTGGAACCCATTTTCTGTGCTATTTTTGCATAGTTTTTCTATTTTCAATCGTAAATTTCGATGTTTCGCATCAAATGCTATAAAAACAGAAAATCAAGCAGTAAATCGTGCTTCTAGACGTCATTACGCCTTAATTTCACAAATTTTCCGGCGCTACGCGCCAGATTTTTGTGAAAGTCAAAGAAATTTAATGATTTTCCGCACAAAATTGTTTAAAATTCTAAAATTTTTCGGGAAAATATTGCGTCAAGAGTGATTTGTTGTAAAAGTATACAATGTGAAACACAAAAAACGCTATTTCGCGCGTTAAGGGCAAATTTTCGGACCTATTTTTGACTGTTTTTGGAAAAGTTGGGATACCGCCCCCCCCCCCGTAGGAAAATCCTAGATCCGCCACTGCATTTATGCATCGTATGTCTGTGGCGGATTGGGTGTATGCTTCATGTCTTCTATGTGTGGTAAGGCTGCTCCACTTAAAAATGATTCTAGGGACATTTTTCTGAGTGCATCATATGTGTCTTTAATGCGTTGCATTGCTAAATATTTTTCATCCACTCCGAAAAGTGTTCACCTATATTGCCCGAAAAAATTTTAGGTGTGCGTACGATTAGCCCAAAATTGTTTTTAATGTTGCATAAACGAAGATCATCAATTGCCGATGAATTTGTGGCATTGTTCTCATCCTTGTTTTGAATATGTTGCATAATGTCTCTCAAATGTTCCTGGATGATTTTGCTCATTTAGCGATTAGCTTATCTAATCCTTCTTCTTGCATTTCCGTTACTGTTTTCTTCTTAGTTTGCCCAATGATATGATCAAATTTCTCAGATAAAAACACGATTTTCTCAATTTTTGCGTATTCACACTTTTTTACACTGTGTGTAATCATTGGTTATATATGTGAAAAAATGACTGAATATAATGTTATATGCAAGATATACGAGTATATGTACAGCTTCCTGTGATTGTAATGACCCAGTGAAATGTTCGGAATAACGGAATAAACGAGCAATAATTAAACTTTGGCGCAGGTCGCCATGTCAGTAAAATGTGTCTGCAATTTTACTCAAACCAAATAACATAGCTGCTGCATGCAAGACTATATGCATACTCCAAAAAAACGAACACCAATTCTCTCACTAATGTACATAAAATCATTGGCTTTGACCTAGGCGGACGTTGGCGTTGGTTACTATTATTTTGATCTTTTATTCGCGGCAATTGTTCAATTTGGACTATTAGGGGCAAAAGAGAGCTTGTGAGTGAATTTTTAATCCATGTGAAAAGGAAATCTTACGTGATTTTAGGTTAGAGAATGACTTGATGTGATGACATTTTTATAATGTGTCTGAACATGCCATACAATAAATATTGAATGCGAGTCTGCTTTTGTTTTACATTAGGAAACTAATGTTCGAGGCGCAAGATACAGGAACCAAAAAGATAAAGATAAAGATAAAGTGTAAATATGGTCGCCTGGACCATTTGTATGATAATGTAATGAAAACTGCTTTAATCCAAAATAACTTTAAATTCCACACTTCTTCCAGCAACTCAAAATAGACTACATTCCATGGAGCAAAGTGACAAATCATCCCCGGGACCCCGACTGTCAAAACGGCTACTTCAAAAGAACACTCATCACCCTGATTGATCTGATTTTGAATCTATTCATGTGCAACTAACCCAGCGCAAAACACTAACTTGATATTCACCTGATAACTAAAATATTGCACTACTCATCCCGAAACTTACTTATGATAAAACCGGAAATTTAAAATAATTGACAACTCTATTATCATAAATTAACTGGGCGTGGGCACCACCCTTCCTTTGATCTGCTGTTCTCCTAACTGGTATTTAAACCCGTATCCCTGACACAATCAGCCTATTTGCCGACTCGCTCCCCGGGCCTCATTCGCTCTGGCATCGTTGCCTACATGTTCTACCTATATTCGCCTTTTACTCGACTGTTGCGTCGTACGCCCAAGTTGTTATAATTATATTTTGTCAGACGCTGTTATATTACAATACTCGGTTACTCTAGCCCCTTTGTTTTTTTTTGCAATTTTGAGGTCTATATACGGAGATCTCCGCTTGTGCTACACATAAATTTATTTGATAACTTTGCTCCTAGTTATAAGTTATTTATTTGTCCCAAGTTAACTTAATTAAACAGTAAGCTTGATACCCTATTGCCGTGTTATTTGGGTTCTAATCTGTTAAACTGAACTCCAAACGCGGTCTTCGGGTCCCCCAAAAGCCTTATAACTTATGATCTGTGTACCAAAAAACTCACCCTAGAATGAATGTTGATCTACAAGAACTTCAGGATATTTTTGCCACTAGCGCTGAAGCAGTAACTAGAAGAACTTTAACTAATGTAATGAACGCCATTCAGGATAGCTCTCCCTCCTACTCACCCAAATCCAGCCACCACTATTTTATGGAAATCTCAACGAAAATATCTCTGACTGGCTTTTGCTTTTTAATTGTTTTGCCACAGCTCATAATTTAAATGAACAGCGAAAAATCTCATTATTACCTACTTTTCTACATGGCCTGGCTTTAACTTTCTTTAAGCGCAGGGAGCAAGAAACATTAAATAATCCATTAACCTACTTGGAATGGGCTAATGAAGTAAAAACTGAATTTCCGGCCGGTAGGGACTTTGCCCTCCATGAAATGGAACTGATGCACCAAACCCAAAGATCTAACAAAACTGTCTCTGAATTTGCTGTAGATATCCGAACTTTAGTAAAATCAGCATATCCTACCCTTAATACGGAGCAAAGGGAAACAGTGGCTAAAGGAGCTTTTCTCCGAGGTCTAAAACCCGAAATTAAGTGCTTTACACTTCTTGGCACGGAACCCAAAAACCTTGAAGAGGCTATTAGGCGGGCAACCCAACAGGAACTCCAAGACCAGGCGTACGGAACCTCCACCTCCACTTTTAACACTAAACAAACCCCTCCCAAATTAAGCGTTTTAACAACCACTATGAATAACTTATTCCGCCAAATTGCTAACCTTAATTTCCGATCCCCTCAGCAGACTAACTGGTGGTCCAATCAAAGTTTCAACCGCAACCAAGGGCCCTGGAAGCGGGATGTTCGCCCTTCAAACAGTCAGGGTAAAAACTGTTGCTGGAAATGTGGGAGGTTAGGCCATCATGCGATCAGATGTCCACAAAATTTTCACTCCACCCACCCTAGTTCGACTAATTTTGGAGGAAATAATCAAAACACGTCCAGGCCCCCTCCACCTGCTGGCATTGGGCGGTCAAGAGACCCTAGACAACTTAATTCTGCACCCTAGGAGCTCAAATAGGCATGTGATGGCGATGTCCGAATATATAGGCCCCAACAAAAAGGTACCATCCAACCCAAATAATTTTACCGAGGTAGAAAATGCATTTTCATTGTCAAAATCGTGTCCGGACGGTATAGATGTTGTTGACTTCCCAGTGGAAGGGTATAGATTTGATTGTATTAATTTTTTGGTTTTGGAAGGACATGGGGAAGGTAAAGGTCTAGGGCAGAAATCCCTAACCCGAGAAAATGTTGCACTAGACTCCCTCCCCAGGGTATGGACTGTTAAAGAGGTGCCCGTTGACCTAGGAGGGTTAGGTGGTGACACTCCTGTCACAAATAATTATCGTAGTAAGGCTTGCACTAAGGGACAGTCCGCATGCCTTGGGGTCATGAACGCGCCTAGGTCACCAAAATCTGAGGCTGCAGCCGGGAATGTGAAAATTGATAGTTTTGATTGCGTTCATGACGGTTCTCGAGTAAAGAAACTGATTTTCAGTCCGTTTCTGACCACTTTTTGCCTTTTGCTCTTTCTCCTACCCCATGGATTTTGTCAGGTTCCGCCAAATGTCCGCACATATAATTTTTGTGGTACGCTGCAAGGCGGGTATGCTCTAGCGGTCCCCAAAACTGTAGACTGTGTACCCCCCATTATCCACTCTCCTACCCCTATAGCATGAAAGTCGACATATGGGTACCCATAGACACACCTTACAGGGCCGAAGCCATAAAATGCTACATACATAACCGCACTATATGTACTCACACGGGTTTCCTAGGGAGTAAGGGCATTATCTATGACAGGTCCACCACCAGATCAGTTTCTGCCGCAGTTTGTTCTGAAACATGGAAAACGAAAAACTGGGGAACTGAAACTCTCCTTTGTCGACAACATGGACTCTGGGCTACCACAAACAATTTAACTCTTGATTTTTCCTGGTGCTGTCGTGATATATGTAAAACTGCCACCAATTTTTTCATAGAAGTGGGCCAGGTGGGCACAACGGACGGAGACACACTCAGCTCTGACCTTTTTGACATGGCCGGGTGTCACGCCCAAACCGGGAAATGCACCACTGATGAAGCTGTAGTCATCTGGGACCCCTATCCCCTAAAATCATTCTGTAAATATCATAAACTCGGAACATTCACTGTGGATGTAAACTTTCCTTTTGTTATTGCTAAAGAATTACAGAGTAGCTTTACACTCACTAACTCCACTGCTGCCTGCAAACTACTTAGTGCCTATGAGACGCTGCAGGGCGTGATAATCAAGGTTATCATGGGGCGGGATAACTTTGTTCTCCATGAACACTATTATGGCCGAATACCCCGAGAACCCCGAAAATACCACACACCCAACGTAAAATGCGTATTACAGACCCAGAAAATGCTAAATTACAGTACTTGGAACAGAGAATTCTCCAAATTGAACAGGAAGCCTTTAGAAACGTATGGTTAGAGTTATGTCGATCTGCCCAACGACAGCTTGATACTATTAAACAACTCTTACGTATTGACACAACAGCAGGCGCCCGGGTCCTACTCAGGCGAAGTGACATACATGCTGTTTTTGCGGGGGATGCCCTGATGGTATGGCCATGTACCCCGGTTAACACTACAAAAATTTACTGGAACCACAGAGTACGCGATGTCTGCTATGAATATCTCCCTGTTGAGGTTGGTTCACAACGTCTGTATGCACTACCTGGGGGGACTGACCTGACCATGTTCTCCCACACAATTCCATGTGAACGGGTGGTTAAAAGCATTTACTATAAAAACCAAACTATTACTCCGCCCAAGGTTCAGTACATGTCTCACAAACCCCTCTGCAACTTATTTGGGCCGGCAACTGGACACCTTTTACGTTTGACTCCCCAACCCTATTTCATGACACCATGAGCACTCTTGGAGGGGCTAGGAATACCCATGACCTAGAGCAAAAAGTAAACCGCCTTATGGAATACACTTCCCAACTATCTGAGAATCCAGCTTTAGTTTATCAAATCCTCACTGGGACTGGGACTGCCATCAACAGTGTTTTGGACCATAGCCAACAAAAATTTGAACATCTGCTTAACAGGGCTGCCATAGGCACTTCCAACACCCTTAGCCACCTACTTCATGGCCTCTATCAAGTACTTATAAATTTTTTAATCATTACTATTATCATTTTGGTAATTGCAGTTTCAGCTTACATTGGCTTTTTGAGACTCAAGGTATACTGCCGACATAGGACCCAACGCAGGACTCTTAAACACATGGTAGACGAAGTTGGGGTGGAACTCGCAAACTTGACCCCCTCTAGCTCATCCCAAGCCCCACAGGAACGCACCCCGGTGAAACCCATCCATAGAAACCGAATATCAAAATTAAATAGCATTTGGGGGCTTATTCTACAAAAACGGCCACTTAAAACCCCCGATTCTGATCCAAACTCCGAAATCCCAATAATTTACATAAGAATTTCAAGTGAAAAGATTCCGGCCTTGTTAGACTCCGGTTCTGAAGCATCAGTTATGAGCAGACGCCTTTGGGAATATCTTTTGGGCCCGTAAACCCTCTGACTTGCTCCCCTGAGGACACACGACCTCTAATTCTCTCAACCGGGCAAGAAGTACAAGTTATTAATCGCATGACATTAATGGTTACTATAGCATCACAGTGCATTTCAGTTACCTTCCTTATCTGTGGCCTACCCACTATGACTCAAAATAATATTGATTGCATATTAGGATGTGACACTTTATCTCAGCTTGATGACATAATTTTAAATTTTAGTGCTCGAGCTGTAACTATAAATGTTTACTACCTTCCTTTTGCGGTTGATGGAGCACCACACCCCTGGTGGGAGGAACGGTTTAGCAGCAACCTCCCTGAACTGACCCTAGCAAAACCAGCACCAAGCACTAAGCTTCTTAACATCCAAAGAACCACACCCGGGAAAACTGTGCTTGTAACTTAGTCGAGTGACACTATCTGTCACTGCCCCTCAATTATGGTACATGTAAATGGCCGCCCCCTTAAGGCAATTATAGATACAGGAGCTACTGTTTCAGTCATCTTTAAGCGAACCCTGCTAAAGCTAGGATTTGTCCCTCCACTGTATACCCTGCGGATAGTGTCATTCAGGGTATTGAGGGACATGGCCTGCCCATCCTTGGGAGCGTTTGTGTTGACCTTGTTATAAATGGAAGACCCAAAAATACTACATTTTGCATACTAGAGAAAAGCCCTTTTGACATGATTATTGGACTAGATATATTAGTTGAATACCAAACTGTCCTCTTTGATTTTGCCTCCCGAACTCTGACCCTTGGAGGCGAACCCATCCATTTTGTATGTAATGCTGAGATTGAACTACCCAATCCAATCATGGTTAGAATGTGTGAAACGGTCACTATCCCTGCCCGCTCAATTGTGGAGATCTATGGACACCCCACGGAACCCTTGCTGACAGAAAACGCAATTAATAAGCATTTTAATATTCGAACCCATTCACTCTCCATCTCACAGTTTAGGATTAACCCTGTACCCCACTCTTTGCATGCCAGTTTGCAACCACATTCCAATCCAGGTCCTCAATCCCCTCACTACCGACATAAAATTGTATAAAAATTCCACATTAGGATATGCCATACCCATGACCCATCCCCCCGACCCATCGGAAGACTTAGTAAAAGCAACCCCAAGAGTCATGGCTGCAACTGTTTCATCCATACCTTCTAAAATGATTCACGACATTCTTGACCAAATACAGACCAAAGTTAAATTCAATACCGCTTTATCTGCTGAGCAAACTCACGTTTTAATGGAATTTCTACAATCACACAAGACTCTTTTTGTGCAACACGAAAATGACCTAGGGAAAACCACCCTCATCAGTCACCACATCAACACCGGAAACAATGCCCCAGTTAGAAGCTATCCTTATCGAGTACCTTTGCGGACAGGGCTCGAATCGTATCTCATGTAAATCAAATGCTAGAATCAGGGGTCATAAGCCCATCCACGAGCCCCTGGGCTAGTCCCATTGTTTTAGTCAAGAAAAAGGATGGCTCTGATCGTTTTTGTGTAGATTACCAAAAACTCAACTCCATAACCAAAAAGGATACCTACCCCTTACCCAGAATTGATGATATATTAGACACTATAGGAAAGGCTAAATATTTCTCTACTCTAGATCAAGCATGGGGGTATTGGCAAATTCCAGTCCACCCTTCTGACCGAGAAAAGACAGCCTTCACAACTTTCGGCGGACTTTTTGAATTTAATGTCCTCCCTTTTGGCCTCTGTAATGCCCCTAGCACATACCAGCGACTCATGGACACTGTTCTCCAAGGACTCCAGTGGAAAATTTGTTTGGTATATTTAGATGACATCCTAGTCTATTCTGAATCGTTTGAAGACCACATGCATAACTTAAACCTAGTTTTCACTCGACTCAGACAGGCAGGACTCAAATTAAGGCTAGAAAAATGCGAATTTTGTAAAGATGGAGTCAAATTCCTTGGACATGAACTCACGGCCAATGGACTGTCACCCGATAAAGCTAAGGTATATGCAATTGAACAGGTTAAGCCACCTCAAAATGTAGACCAGCTTTGATCCTTCCTTGGACTCATTTCCTATTATCGACGTTTTATCAAGGATTGTAGTAAAATTGCAACCCCTCTCAATAACCTTTTACGGAAAAATAAAGCTTTTGTATGGACCAGTGAATGCAACAGCGCTTTTCAGGCACTAAAAGTCTCACTCACAACTGCTCCCCTCCTAAAATTGCCAGATTTCAATCAGGATTTTTACATTCAAGCTGACGCTTCTGCCTATGGGATTGGTGCGGTCCTAAGCCAACTATTTGATGGACAGGAACATCCAATTGCATATATTAGTAGAACCCTCACAAGACCTGAGCGTAATTACTCAACAACTGAGCGTGAAGCGCTTGCTGTGGTTTGGGCTGTTAAAACTTTTCACCCCTATATCATTGGGCATCAAGTCCATATCCAAACTGATCATGCCCCACTTATTCGGCCTTTTCAAAAAGGACAATAACCTCACAGGACGGCTTGCGCGATGGCAAATCACTATGCAACAGTTTAACTATACATTGACTCATAAATCCCACGAAAAACATAAAAATGCAGATGCTGTCTCTCAGTTCATTTTGGCTACTATCTACGAAGAAGACCCGCATATCACAGCCGAACAACGTAAGGATCCTGACTTGGCATCCATTATTGCTTTTCTGGAAATTCGCACATTACCACCTGATCCCACTACACAGACCTTGATTCTATCAAAAGCTAAAATTTACTGTATGATAGACAAGTGCCTACACAGACAGCTGGATAAACATGGGTCACAGCATACCATTGTAATTCCAGTTTCACTCCAAAAGGAAATACTAGAATCTTACCATAACGATGTTTTGTCTGGCCACTTTGGGTTTGAAAAAACTCACCAACAAATAAGGCAAAAATATTTCTGGGAAGGAATGCTTAATGATTTAAGAAAGCACTGCACTGAATGCTTGGGTTGCGCCAACCGTAAATCACCTACCCATAAAATCCGCGCTGCCCTCTGTCCATTACCAGTGGAAGGCCCATTTGACAGGGTTGCGACCACACCTGGGCGTGGGGGGTTTGGGGGTATGCACCACCCCAGAAACCAAAATAACCCCCCCCCCCAGAAATCAAAATACCCCCCCCCCCAGAATTCAATTTTTGAAAATTTTTCGTTTTTTCGCAATTTTTTGATGCCAATGGATAGTGCTTGATGAGAAACGTCGAAAAATTGTGTTTTTATCGCCATACCACCATTTTTAAGGCCATTTTTCGACCTTCAAAAAAATCTTGCACCCCTCAGAATTTTCTTGCTGCCCACGTATGGTTGCGACTGACATTTTGGGACCACTCCCTCTCACTATTAAGGGAAATAAGTATATCATTGTTTTTACTGTTTATCTCACTAAATGGGTTGAATGCTTTGCCATTTCTCACTGCACAGCCACCACTGCTCTGAAATTCGTGGAAGGTGTTTTATGTCGACATTCAGCCCCAAAACAACTACTTTCTGATAGAGGAACAAATTATATGTCCCAATTAGTTAATGAAATATGTACTTTGTGCAACACGAAGAAAATTAACACAACCCCATACCGCCCCCAAACTGACGGCCTTGTTGAGAAATTTAATCACACATTGGCAACCATGCTCTCTATGTATGTTAGTTATAATCAGAGAGACTGGGATGAGATTCTCCCATATGTGACTTTTGCTTATAACTCCACTCAACAGACAACCATAAAGTTTTCCCCATTTGAACTACTCTATGGACGAACCCCCAGATTACCCATTGATGCAGCCCTGAACTTTAAACACTCACAATACACGATTGACTTGGACGACTACCTTATTGACTTTAAGCAGTACTTGACCAAAGCTTTGACCATGGCTAGAGAAAATATCCGGAATGCCCAGGAAACTCAAAAAACATACTACAATAAGAAAACGAGAAATGCGGACTACAAACTTGGAGACCTTGTCTCCGATCTTCAACCCTGCCACACCCCAGGGGAAAACACGTAAACTTATGCACCAATGGAATGGGCCCTACCGGATAGAAACTGTGAAAATGCCGACTCTCATCGTTGAATCACTGGATGTGAAGGATGAATGGGGCCCCATACATGTTAATCTGGACAATACTGTATAAGCCAAGTGTCTAGACCATCCAGAACTCACAGAAACTTGCTGAAAAGTCGCCGTCAAACCAGGAAAAGCAAGTGGTCGCAATGGTCCACCAACAGAACCCTTCTCTACTTCCACCCACCCATTTAATCTTTGGAGCAGAAAAGATTAAACACAGACCTTATGCATTTAATTAGCTAAATGCGAATCATCTATAACATTTTCTTTTCCTCACAATAAATGAAAATCTGCACAGCTCTCCTTTCTTTTTAAGCATAATGGCCAATGCTACACCCACTCAGCAGCCCCCAGTCCAGCAACTCATGGTGACCACTCCACAACGACAACCAGACCAACCCGCACGTAACACTGCCAAAGGGGGAAGGGAAGCAAACCATAAAACACACCAACACCCCCAAACACAGTATCTTAGTTAATCTATATTTGCTTATGTTATCCTGAATGTAACCCTTGTATATATAAAAAGGATACAATTTGAGCCAATTGTACAAACATGTAGAATTATCCCAAATTATTATTTAAGTTCAATGAGCAACAACACGGAGCGACCAGCAACCAACCCAAAGCCAAGAATCCAACCCAAACCCACTACCCAGACGTCCTCGACCAGATCCAGACCCACTCCGTGAATTTCGCTACTTAGATTCACAGTTACGCTTAAAAAAGCTGAGGCAGGAGATTGACTATTTGAAACTTCGGTTCCAAGACAAAATAAAAGGATAAGGACATGTGAATGATTCTTGCACTCCTCAGAAAACTTGAACCACATTGAACCTAGTTGTAAGCATTTTCTCATGGCTCATGTGACAAATCAAACTATGCCTTAATAACTACCCTCTTCAGATGTCCGTAGCAACCCCAACACGCTCAAGGCAGTCCTCAGTTGCCTCCTTCGATTCCACCCAATCGTCCCTAACTTCAAACAGCAGTGAGAAAAACTGCCACAACTGGAAAGATGAACACGACTCCCAACCCAGAATCTCACTGCTGATTGCCAACAATTGGTTGAGAAGACTCCACCAATTCCCTGGCCAGTTCCGAAGCCTATGCGTGCCACATGACAACATCACCCCCAAACAGGCAGCCTACTTACTCAAATCCGACCCCCATGTACCAAAGACTTTGGATCTTTCTGAATTGAAAAACCCAACTGAAAACATCAATCAACTCCAACCCATTGAACTGTTTGGCCTTGCTCGTCCCGATGGACTCGTGATCATGTTTTATGTAATGGAACTCAGAGGGATCTCAGAACCTATCCTGAAGCTTCTGAAAGATATAAGTTTCCTCATTATGTCCTACAGCAATAGTGCCCTCAACTGCATTGACCTATCACTACACAACTGGCACACCAAATTACAAATGCTGCGCGTTTTACTAGAACTCCAGTCCCGCACTCCGTCAGTGCTTGCTGAACTAAATATAGGTAGCGAACTCGAACTCCCATGTACTTTTAAATCCATATTTTGACTGGATTTACTATCAGACATCCACACATGCTGTGCTTACGAAGCCTTGGCGACTTTTGATGTCTTCACCTTCTTGGACCAATGTGGCGCTGACATCCAAAGAGCTGGATTGTCTGGCCAAACAATGGAGTTTGGCCTAGGCCTAACACAGCCGGATCATCTCAAGGCAGCTGCACCATCCCAACAACAACAACAATGACAACAGCACACCAGAGCCCTGGCCCTATACCACTGTTGACAACTGATGTCGTAGAAACCAACTTTGCCAGTCTCATTGACCGAATCCAGGCCGACTTTCATCACAACTTCCAAGGATGCCGCGACTTTAACTGGACCCCAGAGTACCATGCATTTTACCGACATTGGATCAACGCCCTATATGCTGAGTTCCCATACCTCCAGCGACCCGAGCTGCAACACAAAGAATATCGCATACACACAACAATTGACTACAAGATACAGAACAAGAACCCAAGGAAACGACGCCCCATTAAAGACTGATATCTGATATAATTACCATAATATTGTGTTTTGTTTACTCCTCCAGCCTTCTGTTCACATTTTTCAGTGAGGGCACTGAATAACGTAGGGAGGGAAAATGTAATGAAATCTGCTTTAATCCAAAATAACTTTAAATTACACACTTCTTTTGGCAACTCAAAATAGACTACCTCCCATGGAGCAATTAAAGTGACAAATCATCTCTGGCTGTCAAAACGGCTACTTCAAAAGAACACTCATCACCCTGATTGATCCGATTTTGAATCTATTCACGTGCAACTAACCCAGCGCAAAACACCAACTTGATATTCATGTGATAACTAAAATATTGCACTACTCATCCCAAAACTTACTTATGATAAAACCAGAAACTTAAAATAACTGACAACTCAATTATCATCAATTAACTGGGCGTGGGCACCACCCTTCCTTTGATCTGCCATTCTCCTGGTATTTAAACCCGTATCCCTGACACAATCAGCCTATTTGCCGACTCGCTCCCCTGGGCCTCATTCGCTCCGGCATTGTTGCCTACACGTTCTACCTATATTCGCCTTTTACTCGACTGTTGTGTCATACGCCCAAGATTTTATAATTATATTTTGTCAGACGCTGTTATATTACAATACTCGGTTACTCTAGCCCCTTTGTTTTTTTACAATAAGGAACCAAAAAGATAAAGATAAAGATATAGTGTAAATATAGTCGCCTGGACCTAGGTGAATGATGTATGTATGTGAAGTGCAATAAACGAGAGTGGTTGATGCAGAGCAGCTAACTGAATGCCCTAACTCCTACACCTGAGTTCAAAGAGGTGACAGGCATTAAGCACACATAAATTTAGGTTTGGAGCTTTATAAGCGGTATCTGACTGACCCACGTACTATTACTACTGGCTTACAGCAAGTCACTTCTTTCTTTTCACAAGTATCAAGACCCTGCTCTGTGCGTCTGTACAAAGTATAGTCGCAACAGTCATTGATTTTTCAAACTTCTCCATTTTTCCTAGGTTTAGACTTTGATTAACGTGGGTGCTATTACTCCCGCTTAGATCTGTATCACTTCCTCCTACTTAGGTCGATATACATACATACAGTCATAAGTTTTTGGGCTGCACGCCAAAGGATTAAAACAATCGTTTTCTTTTAATAAGAATTTCAGTAAAACTTGAATGCGTCTGAATGTATTTCACCTCAAACCTGCGTTTTAGATTAACTTGATGAATTCCTGTCAAAAAGACAAAGATAACGATAAAGATTACCTGTGATTTTTCCAAAAGATAAAGATAAAGATAACGATAAAATACAGAAATCATCAAGATAAAGATAAAGATATCGTTATCTTTATCTTGCTAAAAAGATAAAGATAAAGATATCTTTTATAACACTAACTACTATCTATAAGAAAGTAAAGGTTCACTGTCCTTTTGTTGAAAATGAGCTACATGTGCCTACTGCATACGTGTGTGCTACTCATGTGCGTTATTATGAATGCAAATGCCTGTTTTATATAATTATCGAAAATAAAGTTAAGTAAGAATCAAAGTGTACGTAAAAAGAGATAATGTATTAAAGGATAGAATTATTTGTGTAAGCTTGTTTTGAATCCAGAGTGACAGCTGGTTCAAAGCACTGTAGAAGGAGCAATGGAAATGTGGAGGCAGATTGAGAAAAATTTTTCGTTCCCGTTTGTTTACAAATAGTGCAGTATGTGTGCGTGCACAACCATGATTGTTGCATCGATTTGAAAACAGTGATGCACGCATACGCCATGCTTTGTAAAATATCGGTACTTCATTGTTCTGCTTTGTATTTACATATATGATGTTGTTTATGTACTTTTATTTATTAGATTAAATTTATGCCTGAAGCATATGATACTCAAAATAATGCTTCTGTAATAAAAAGGACTTATTCACGCACATCCAAATTAATGTTCACAAAGTTATCAGTTTATCCTCGACTTCTCTTCCAGTAATAGGCAACCCATCACAAACAGCAGTGCTGATCACCCGCACAATCTCCTAGTACTAAAAAACAACAGTATTATAATAAGCAGTGTGAGCAGTAATGATATGATGTTCTAATAAAAAGAGCAGAATATGTCTATTTTATGAGGCACATCATTCATTTTATGTGAGTACTTGCAACTAAACAAATCTTGGTCAAAGAAATAGCAAGGCGTCGTTACTGTATGTTATGCCAATCAGCTGACAAACAGATAAATTTATTTCTTAGACTCCTGAATACACTTTTGTAACTTAAATGTCCAAGTTATCTGTGTATATGAAGTTTAAATCGATCAATTAATTATTCAAATTGAAGTAGCAAATGAAACTTTCCCACAGCATGCAATTTATGAAAGTTGCGTCTGAAGTATATAAGGATTTTTATTATCTTTAAAATTGAAGTTTAATTGCCCAAAAAGGTGCTATATAGTTTATGCGTGATATATAGCTGCAATAAACATATTCCAAAGTGTAGATGTTTAAATAACAAAAACAAACTGGGCAACGAAATCGTAGAATCGGATTATTTTAATTTCAAATATTATTTGTAGGTTTCACTTTTTGTAAAGACAACAATTTAAGCACTTGGAATTTTAAACCTTATATCCAAGAATTTGAAGCAAATGTTTTTTAAAGTCATGTATAGTATTACTCTAAATTAAACAGAACAAAAGTTGTTTAAATGAGTTTATGTACCTTAAAGCGAGTTAACAACTTTTTTGTGGTAAATTAATGAAAAAAATCTTTCCACTATGGTGGAAGTTGGTAACTTAATAGCAAAGGTAACTCAATAAAACTTTGTTATTTTGTTGCTCTATGTTTGTTTTTTCAAGAAACTCATTTGCTTACTTCAGTATTCAGAAATCTATAATCTTTTCTTATACCTTCGTGCATAAATTTTAAGAATTTTCATTGACAGTAAGCCGAGAGATTATGGTAATCATATATCAGGGCAATGCTATAATTGCAATCTGTCAGCTTGTTGATGTTGGACATAGTTTTTAAAATTTATGACCGAAAATGAAACAGACTATACTAGTAAAACTACTGAATATACATAAATGCTTGTTTGGTTTGATGGAGCCAGCTACAGAGCTTTCTTGAGCCACGCAACCTGAAAATTAAAACAAATACTAAAATTGTTTGAGTAAACAGAGTACAGCCTTTGACTTTTTAGTAAAAAGAATTTGAAAATTTTTAAGCTCTTTAGTAAACAGTTTAAGTGATAAAACAATTGCGTACATTTGCATTGAAACTCACAAATTTTTATGGCGATGTACATGTGAGTCTAGAAACAGCGAACCGTATGTACATACACTTGATGCAAAATATTGCAGACAAGAATGTTATGGTTAAATAAATTGAATTTTAATTTGATAAATTTAAAGTCTAAATTAAATTCATTGAATGAAATTTTTAATAAATTCAATTCAATAATTTTTACCTAACAAGGAATCGTGCTGCAAGGTTTGTACAACAACTACCAACAACTGCAAAAATATGAGATCGAAAAAAATGGTCTGCATTGAACTCTCTACTGCAGTACTTTTTTACAACGTGAGTTTTTCCACTATTATTTCAAATTTTAGGCTTAGGCTTAGTTATGTGCATTCCCAAGGCGTCAGTATATTAATTAAGTCTGAATAGTGGAGTGCGTGACATGAGGTAGATCCCACTGGTATTCCTTTCTACTTGCATATAACGTGTGTATTAGTCGCATAACATGTGTATATGTAGAGGGTGTAAGGTCATTAACCCGAAAACAATACAGATAAGTATGATAGTATGTAGTCCTTTACTCTCCCTAATTGGTCAGAGATGCATATGTATGTCGGGGTTGAGAATACTGCAGAATAGAATGGAAAAATTGGGAATTTCCTCATAAATGTATGGCGAAATGAAGACCAAAAATTAATGAAAATCAAGATTTTATGAAAACCTGCCTAAAAATTATCAGAAACTGTGAGCTCACATTATTTTCACGTTGATTAAGCATTTATACTAGTCACTGAGTCCTCCTCTTATGGCGAATGGAAATGGCGAGTAAAAAAATATTGTTTTTTGATACTAACTGAAAATTAATATTTTTTTGAGAAAAATAAGGCAAAATCGACTAAAATCTCTTAATTAGTGTAGTTTTCGCGCTATCTATTGCACTTATACCCCTTTTTAAGGTAATCTGGGATTGTAAAAGCTGTCTGGCTAGTCTCATCTCAACCCTTTTCCTGGATTTTAGGTAAATTGAGCACACCTAACTGTGGCCGACCTAATGACTCACACGGAAAAGCATATAAAAACGCCGACGACTGAGTTAAGCGCCTAAAAAAATTGCCAATCTATTGTTATAAACTTGTTCATACATATATTGCTTGAACTACCAGCCGGATAGCTCGGTGCTTAGAGCGCCTGACTACCAAGCAGAAAAAAGTATTATGATATTCCAATGATTCTTAAAAGCCGAAAGGAGGCGATATTCAGACACCTAGCTGGCCATCCTATTTTGGGGGAGACCAACACCAATTTTGGGGGGACTAAGCCCAAAAAAGGCCAAAAATAGCTGAAAATAATGTTTAAAAAGTCCTATTTTTCCGATATTTCTAAATTTTGGGGTCCGGACCACACCTGGGCGTGGAGGAGGGGTTTCGGGGGGTATGCACCCCCCAAAACCAAAATAACCCCCCAGAAATCAAAATCCCCCCAGAATTTAATTTTTAAAATTTTTTCGCAATTTTTTGATGCAAATGGATAGTGCTCGATAAGAAACATCGAAAAATGGTGTTTTTTCGCCATACCACCATTTTTAAGGTAATTTTTTGACCTTTGAAAAATCTTGCACCCCCCCCCAGAATTTTCTTGCTGCCCACGTATGGCCCGGACCACGCATGGGCGTGGGAGTTGGGGGTATGTACCCCCAGAAGTTGAAAATACCCCCCAGAAATCAAAATACCCCTCCCCCCAAATTCAATTTTTGAAAATTTTTTTTGTTTTTTTTAACAATTTTTTGATGCCATTGGAATGTGCTCGATGAGAAACGTCGAAAAATGGTGTTTTTTCGCCAGACAACCACTTTTAAGACCATGGTTTTACCTTTTAAAATTTTTTCACCCCCCCCCCCAAATATTTTTTTCACCCCTCCCCAGAAGTTTGGTGCTGCCCATGTATGGTCCGGACCCTCCATTCCCCCATTAGAGCTACGTGCCTGGCAATATTTCAATAGTAAAATCATGACATTAATTGTCTTTAACAAAGTATCATCCGCCGTACATATTACTTTAATTATGACAAAGGCTACTGGTTTTAGAACGTTACATTGCTACAGATGCCATATGCTATAGAAAAATATGTTTACCATCCTGTAATATGCAGCTATTTCGCTGACAAGTGCCAATAGCTAACGGTCCACAGCGTTCGGCTAACAGTAGAGCTGTTGCGTACACCCACAAGATTAGTAGAACAAATATGTATTTCATGATTTCTGCTCTTTTCCTAATAATGCTGAATAAAAATTATCGCTGTCATAATGAAAAACTAGCATTTACTCGAATAATTTGATAGCAAAGAAAAATGCTCCGTTGTAACAAAAAGGACGAATATACTTGCAATTGCGGATTATTGAAGACATAAAAGGAGGGGACTAGGAGAATGCTTCCTATGCGATCAAAAATTCATAAGAATCTACTAAAAATTAGATTTCTCTCAGCAATACAAAAATCGAAATATGTTCCGCAACCTACGAAAGGTAGTTGCGGCCACAAGTTGGCGTATGGGGCTTCAGCAGAGTTGCACCCCGAGAAGATGAAACCCCCACAGATTACTTTAGGCCACCAGAATTATATTTTTATTAAGAGTTTTGGTGATTTCACCCAACCAGACCCCCCCCCTCCGAGAATTCTGTTGCTGCGCGTAAACAGTTGTGGCCTCAGTTTGAGATATGAAGAACACAATATTTTATCCTTTAAACATCAAACTGATTAATCTTATTGAAGAAAAATGTGTTGAAGCTAAACATGCACAAACAGGTCAGCACAAATGGATTTATAGTCTGTTTCACATAACTTCGGTCATAAACTTTAAAACTGTCTACAGCAATACGCTGACAGATTGCGATTATAGCATTGATTGTATATATGAATATCGTAAGCTTCGGCCTAAAAATTCTTAGAATTTATGCACGAAGTTATGTGAAACAGACTATAAGGACACAGGGTGCAAGGAGAATGAGCGGAATAACAGTGCAAATAGATGCAATAGTGCATATAGGTACAGTAAAAATTTTAATAGCTCTTATTTGTAAAATGCCGAAGCAGAAAAAAGTGTACCTACATACATCATCTCGTCACGCTAGCATAACACCTGTTAATGCAGAGACATAAATAAACAGCATGATCCGAATGTCAATATTCACCTAGAGCCTTATACTGAATGTTAATTAAATATTGTCTGAAAATGTGGTACTGATCTTAAGCTAAATCTGTTACTCTACACAGGCCGAGGTTCCACTTTTGTGTTGCTTAGAGAAATCTAATTCTTAGCAGTCTTATGATTTTTTGAGCGCGTAGGAACTTTTTCCTATTTTCTTTCTTATATGTCTTTAATGATTCCCAATTTCAAGTATTTTTGTCCTTTTTGTTCCATCGAAGCATTGTTCTTTGCTAGTACCTGACTTTCAATTAGCATGATATGAGTAAAGCGGTCAGTAATCACATACGGTAACATGCCACAATAATGGCAGCAGTCCAAAAACGCGGAAAACAGTATTGTTCTACACATAAGCTTTACATTTTTAAACATGTTCACTTTTTACCTTGTTGAAACTGATCAAATGTTTTCAACGTGAACTTTACGCAACTACTGTGGTGTAAAGAACGCTTACAGTCAGATTTAAGAAAATTGAGTTTTTGCAACGCTGAAGAACTGCAATTAATGTCCATTGGTAACATAGTATAACTACAGGGTGTAAAGAGAGCACGCGGTCAGACCTGTAATCCTGACCTTACGGAACATATTCTGAAAAAAATTACGTTTTACAATGCTTTAGAAGTAAAATAAATTTGTAGTGTAAGCTACATATTGACAATAAATGAATATAGTGCAACCTTTGCACAACTGCTAGAGAAATCTAACAGTCAGATTCGTAATTCTGACTTTACGTCGAACATTTTGAAAAAACTAAGCTTTTGCAGCGCCCTTGAAGTAAAGTTAATTTTCAGTGTAAACTTCATACAGCCGCCGAATGTGAAGAAGACTTTAGTCGGATTCGTAATTCTGATAGAACTCTGATATTACAATCAATATTTATGAAAAAATTAACTCTTCACAATGGTCTGACGACAAATAAATATTGGATGTAAACCTTTTCAAACCACTGTTTAGTGTGAACAAATGCGCCCAGCTGACGTCTGATGTTTGACATCTTGTACATTTTTATACTTTTGATCATGTCCAGACTCATAACCGGAGAAGTTGGCAGAAACAAACAAGACATAAATATGTTTACCACCTTGATTTACACATCCGTAAAAGCTCAGTAGTGACGTAAATAAACACAATTTGCTGTGACACGTAGTCCTAAAAAGATCTTTATTTCTATTTTGTTTGACCTGTCTCTACTTCTTAAGAGAGGGAAAGCCGAACAAAAAAAAGACAAAAACGTACGTTTTCACGATTCTTCACATTGTAAACTTTAAAAATCTGAACCTAACTCCCCACTGAGTGTAAACAAAATCAGTTTGAGATAATTTGTAGCATTCAAATTGCAGTACGCTTATGCGTGAAAAACTTCTGTTCCACATCCGATTTAAGATATTGATCAATTAAAAAATGGAACATAACGTGTTTTTTGTACAATGTTACACCCTATTTTCGAACTCAACACCTCCAAAAATAAGTCAATATTGAGTCGTAACTTACAATCGGAGAAGTTGGTGGAAAAATCTGAGAAAACCATTTTTTAAGCTATCCATTAGAGTGTTAACTCTAAACCCCTGGAATTACCTTAGTAATGGTGTAAAAACAGTTTACAGGCAAGCTGAAGGTAGCCCTTGTGTTCTAGCACATTTCTATCAGAGAAAAGTTTTGGGACTCATGACTGTAGTTGTTGGAAGACCGAATAAAGCAGAAAATGCGACTGAAATCTGTCTTTAAAGTCGCATTTTTTTGCTTTCTGTACACTCTCTCTCGAGAACTAAGGCAAATTTTAAAAAGTCTAGTTTTAGACAATTTAATTCTCTACAAGTCTACACCAGAAAATTATATGATGCATTTACACTGGGTTGTCTGCAAGGTGGCTAACAAAACCATCAGAATATCCTCTATGTTTTAATGTTACACAAAAGCTTTACACACTCATTACTATCCTAATATTCAGTGGAAAAAAAACAAAAAAACACCTTCATCTTTCTATTAAAAAACCATACCTCCTACCTAGATGTGTCCCCTTATAGCTCACCAATTGGGAGTACACAAGTATATTATATCTGCACGCTAACGCGCTAACTATGATAGTTGATTCTGATGGAGATTTTCCACTCAGTCAATTCTGATTTATTTAATTTAGTTTTATCTTATAAAGTGCTTTCAATTACGTCGTTAACATGTTTGTGCTCCAATGATATACTAATATACTGCAAGAAATTCCTACCTCCTCTGCGACTTTAGCGGATTACGTATGAAAAACGCGGGTTTCTAAAGGCAATATAGTAATTTTCTGCTCATATTTTATATATTACTTAAAATTGAATGCGAAACGATTTATAAACGTGTAAAGCTTATGTCCGAAATCCAAATTTCTACCTACTGCTTGTGAAAACCTTTGGAGTAGAGTAAGTTGAATAGTTTTGTGAATGAATTATTTAAATACGCTTACGAGTTTCATCAAATGTGTGATCCTCTTTTTCATTTCCACGTTTTTCTAATATTTGAAAATGGAATGTTCACATGCAACGTGTCGGTACTACTGTGCCTGGTGCACACCTACCTTTTGTGTGTGCGGTTACTTAGCTTGCAGCAAACTCGGATAGTAGCGCATATTCGCAGATTTTATAGGTTTTTGCATGCGCTGGTTCCATTTATGACATTTTTAAATCACAATCTTCAACGCATTAGTGAGTATATTACCTTAAATACAATGAAAGCAATTTGGGGGACTTTGACTGAGCGGGGTCATCATGTCTTAGGCTTAGGCTTAGTTATGTGCATTCACATTGATGCCAGGGCATGGACTAAGCCTGAGATAAATGGAGCGAAAATAGCTCTGCTCGCTACGCTCGCTCCGCAATTTTTGCTCCATTGGCTTAGCCCATGTCTGGCATCAATGTGAATCCGCAAGCAAGAGCGAAGCGAGCGAAGCAATATGAATGCACATTACTAAGCCTAAGCCTAACGCATTAGTAAGAGGAATCAGAATAATTCTATTTTCCTCGTTAATTCGCTTAAAAACATGAACTGGCGTCGTTGAGTGGTCAAGACGTCAGATTTCAAATCCAGAGGTTCACAGTTCACTTCAAACATACTGCGACTTTTGGTTCTTTCATCTTGAAAAAGCCTGATGTGCTCCCGTAGTCGAAAAACTTCGATTCACGTAGAATCAATATTCACGCACAAAAGGTAAGTGTGCACCAGGCACAGTAATACCTAAATGTCTGGCCAACGACTTCAATACAGAGCGTAAAATCAACTTTAGAAGTAAATATCGGCTATATCGCCAATTTTTGTCGGCAATGTTGCAGATATTGGAGACTTGTCTGCGATATCAGTGATATTGCCAACAAAAAAGTGGCGATATCGCCAATATTGCTGACAAAAATCTGCAATATCGTTCATGTCATAGCCGCCTGAGAAGCCATAAATAGATACTGTGTATGTGTATCATGCAATGCATGCGTGTACTTGTATACATAATGGAACATTTATATCACGTAATATTGTAAATGGGAATGTTGAAATAAAATTAGTTGAAAGATTTCTTAGAAATTAAAAAAATAGAGTAAAACAAGAAGGAATGCTCTCATGGAGCCAAAGAGGTTAGTATACTTCAATTTCTTTGTTATCAAGGATGTAAAGGGAGAGGAGACTCGGGAAAATGTTTCTATATGCGCAGAGGTCACAGGAATGTGCTAAAAAGGTTTTGAGCACCACTTACATGTACTTTATTTCATGAGATTAGCGGTCCATTTATCTATAAAAAGAGCTATTATGGTTGAAATTTGGACTGGTAGACATTGTTCACAACAGGTATATGATAGCGTGCGCTACTCGCAGGAAGTCAAAAGAAATAATTTTTTCCGGAAATCACCTTTCCTGGTCAAACATCTTTATTTTTACTAGGCTCAGGCTTAGATTTATGTGGGTGGTAGTCAGGGATGGAAAAAACCCAGATTTGAATATTATTAATTTTGTGTTTTTTGTGGCTTTTTTGGGTTTTATTGGGGTTTTATTAGGCTTTTTTATGGACATGACAGCTAGAATTTCTACAATTTTTTACAATCTTTTCCAACGGCTACAAGACACAGAAACAGACAGAATCAAATGATTTTTCAGTCATTTTGTGTATAGACTTAAAATTTACCCCCATTAGTGATTTTTAGCATATTCATCATATTTTTGCCAAATTTCCATGTTTTTGGGCTCCATATTAAATTATTTTAACTGTTTCGATATGAAAACATTGTTTGCTCTTGTACGTACTATATTTATTCATAGCTAACAATATGCTGAACATCTATTACATCGTAATCAAAATTGGGGTCTTTTTGACTCATAGCATTAGCTTCATCCCTGACAAGAAGACAAAATAGTAATTAAGTAACAAAGAAAAAGTGCTCCGATGGAACAAAAAGGACAAATATACTTGGAATAGCGGATAATTGAAGACATAAAAGGATGTGACTGTGAAAAAGTCGTCTATATGCGCAAAAAAATCACAAAAATCTTCTAAGAACTGATTTTCTCTAAGCAACACATAAATTGAAGTATATTATGCGGCCTAAAACTTTACACTGTTGTAAAAATTAGCGAAAAGCCACAAAAATCGCTTTTGAAGGTGCCTTCAGCTAAATATCAAAGTGCACTGACAAATATTGATACAGTTTGTTATAGAGTCGTCGCTCATTTTGCAGCAGGACCTCTAAAAATTTACGGATTAGTTCTTGAGATACAAGAGTCAAAACATATTCAATTTAAGTCCATAAATTCGATTTCTATTTATATTGGAACTTTGCTTACGAATTTAATAATGAAACTTTTCGAACAGGACGAACTTGTGGAAAGGTAATGACATTAAAAAACATTATTTATCATCGCATTGCTAAACACGATCTGATAGTGAAGCGGCAAAGCGCCGCTTATGCTAGTGCAAGTACTTGCTTTAATAGGCATTGGTCATCATTGTAGAGTTATTAGAATCTGCTGCGACTTCTCTTTCGCATTATTAACAGATTCAACTCTTCAAGTAGCAAACTTTTGTTGCTGATACGCTTTTGTCGTTATCAGCGGTCATTAAAATGATAATGATTGGAAACATGATAAAGAAAATAGCGGCTTGTTACAAACCACTATTTTAATGGCGTTGTGCATGAAATACACGGATTATAGTCATGTTGCTGAACTTTAAAAAGTTTGTTACTCGTGAAGCTCTACGAGCTAAAATTGGCTTCGGAAACAATTTTCTTTGTATGAATGTACGACTTCATGTTTTACACAGCGTCAAAGCCTTGCTTGTCTCCAAAGAAAAACTCGCAAATTAATAAACACGAATATGTGTATGAATAAGGAAGTTTTAGGATGTTGCGTATCAGACACGCTAAGAGAAATAAAGCAATAAAACACAATGTCTTTAATTCTGGCTAAATCTGATCACAAACTGTTCATCCTTCGATTGGTTAAATTTTGCTAAAGCCGAAACTAGTGGACTTTAATAAATATGAGATCTTATATAGATCGAATTTTTAGATTAGTAATGCAACTTTTAATCCAATCCTTCACATTAATTGTAATAAAGGAATATTGCACTAAACGAAAAGTAAAAGGTATGCAATAATGATATTAATAACGATTAAGATATAAACTGATAGGGTACGATGGCATAACATCATATCACATGTTCATTCTTTTAAAAAGTCATTTGTATATGTAGGTATGCGAGTATCCATAAGCAAATAAAAATGCATTTAAAAATATGAAATTAAATCCAAGTCACAAGTCATCTCATGTTTTTAAACTAGTTTGCGCCATTATAAATCATTTAACATACCAGCAATGGACTTGCAATTCGGCCCGCAACTTTTTTCATTAAGGTTATGGATCAGTACCTAACACTATGCTTTGCTACCTATAAAAATGTAATTTAGTTGCACGAGGTGTAGTATATTTATTACGTTAATTCATTTTTTCCTAGGGATTCGGCAATGAAATTATCAGAATATTAATTGCTCACATGACTTAGATTGAGCTAACATAGGTTATATTTGCTATGAGCAAACGTGATGCATCAATTATAAAAAATTGTTTGTTGACGCACATAGGCCAAGAAATTAATTCAATCTTTAACGTCTTCAAAGATGTTTCGTAAATAAAAATTTCTTGAAGGCAACTATGTTAAGGTCAGCCTACAACACTCTAGCGTCCATCTTGATGATAATTGAGATCATAACTGGGTGGAAGGGAAGATGGATTTGCGTAGGTATTCCTCGAGAAACTAAAATACCGCCCAGAATTAAATTTTTCAAATTTTTTTCATATTTTTTCGCATTTTTTCCATGCCAATGGATACTGCTTGATGGAAAACGTTGAAAAATGTTGTTTTTTGCCATACCACCGTTTTTTGACCTCTGAAAAAATCTTGCACCCACCCAGAACTTTAGTGCCGCCCACCTATGGTAGGGACCATATGTACAGCATTGCCTATCCAGGAAATCAGCCGGTCTTTATATCAAAAATCGAGTTTTTTTAAGGCTAAAGTGCTCTTTAAATGCTAATGTGAAGATAGTTTTAAAACTACGCTACTCTGCAGTGCCAATAAGAGCAATTTTATAAAAAAATTTAACATTGATATATTTTAGTCGCACATTACGCTTTATTTTTCACAGAAGATTTGCCAGTCTTCCATTCCTCGAAGTTCAAGACGAAAAATTGGCAGCGACCAAAATCTGCGGGGTCTGGTCTATTATAGCAATCTGGCAGCTAATTGTCTGAAATGCTTTCAAAATTTATGATCGAAGTTGCATGGAACAGACTGTGAAACAGACTACAGATGCGGCTTTTTTATGGAAATGGCTAAAAAGTTAAGTTGACAAAATTTGATCTGAGGTCATCATAAGAATTTGGTTGTCTAGTACAACTCATTAATCCAAGATTATCAGGATGTATACATGATTGTTTTAATGTTCATTTATACCAAATTAGTCTCACATATGTTTGGGCATGAATCTCAAATACAATGTTTGACAATAAATTGGCAGATTACGAATATTGCATTGATCATAATCCCCCAGCTACCTGGTCGTGAAAATTCTTAAAATTTATGCTTAAAGTTATGTGAAACAGACTATAGAGAAACCACTTTATTCTGTAATGTGATAATAAAAAAAATTATACCTAATCGGTCAATTTGAACATATATAAGGTTTTGATGGGTAACTGCGCGTATGTACGGATACCTAAACGGACAGCATGCCGCCCGAGGAGATACCCAACGCTCGTTCAGCTACCTAAACAGAACCCACTATTTGTACCTATGGGATTTACTCAAGAACCTGGCTACACTTAGCGGTGGTCAGGTAGCTAGGGCGATTCGCCTTTACTCAACCGCTTGACCCTCAAAATACTTATGACCTAAACACTCCTCGGACCTAGATTTGTCCGTACCTAGGGAGATTTAGGCAGCTACGCCCAAGATACCTAACACGGCAGTAATTGAGCAGCCCGGAATTCGGTCCTAGGTCAGTTGACCTATTTTGGACCAAAATAATAATCGTCGCGAAAGAAATAGAGAATAGTTTTCGTAACCACAATTAATTTTTCGGTTTCCATGAGCACATTTAACTATGAATACAACAACACAGAGCTCTCAACCGGGCAGTCATCCTACTTAAAATTTATATAATAATTTTATGACTTTTAGGATAGAAAGAGAAATGGATGCATTTTAGATAAAGTGATAAATGAATAGTTAGATCATCTGAATATTTATGACGAATAATAAAATATTGGGCCGTTGAATCAAGGGTTGGGCCGTCCACCAGACTAAACCTCTGCCTGCAGTATAATGGACTTCAAGGCAGGTAAAATGCTCAATTTATATACACGAAAATTCAACAAAAAATAATGTTGAATAAGCAAGGCAATATGCAGCTGTACAAGGCAAAGACGGCCAACGAACTAATACCAAAAAAATGAATCTTCCACAATACAACACTCCATATATTATGACAATAATTTTACATGGATGTGACTTTGACCTTTTAAAAATAAATTTTGCCTAGATGACGTCTATATACAATATTGATACTTCCATTCTTAGCAAAGGCTTAACCGGATTAATGGTCATGTTGCCTATGTTTTATATGATAAGAAAAGAGGAAGTATAATAAATCCACAGGATAGCTCATGCTGCATACATCTCAGAGTACATACGTGACTTGCTAGTGGGATCAATGAGCGGTAGTGGCTAGATCGCCACGGCGCTTCCTACTATCAGAATCGCGGTCTGAATAGTGAACATTCGCCTATTTTGGCTAGAGCGCCGATTACGTATCTTGGCAAATATTTGACCGAAATTGAGGTGGTCGACGGCATTCCACTTGAGTAGCATGAAACTCGTGTAGATAGACCATCTACCTCCTCCCTCACCAGGAAAAAATTCGGAACACGGGCCGAATGTTTTAAATTTAGGAGGAAAAAATAGCCGAAGATTGAGAAAATTTGTTGGAAGCCCAACAAATGGAAATTTCGAATTCGTTGATGATTTTTGTCCCACTCCCTGTAGATGGGGGGCTGGAAAATTTTGATTGAAAAGTATGGAGGCCAAAACTATGACTGAGCCTCTGTTAAGTAGTGTTGAGATCGGAAAACTAAGATAAGACAGAAAAATTTAAGTAAATTTTAGATAAATTTTTAAGATAAGGCCGAAAAATATATATGAGCAAAAAAGAAATTAAGAGCAACGAGATTAATTGATGAGATTAAGATATGAGGAATGTAACAACCATATGCAATTACAAGTGAAATAATGGCAAGAAAAAATTACGATAAGGCATACAGAATTTATGACAATGGACAAAATACTGCTGGCCAGTCCGGCATTGATGGCAGAATTCAGTTCAATAAGCCAAGAATAATCAATGGCGGCGTTTATAGTCGGGTTTGGTCATCGTGAAAAAATACGACAAACGGCTCGATCATTGCTGCAATGAATCATTAGAGTCACGATAACTGTCATTGTGGCGGGATGACAAACCTTTGCAGCTATCTGAATTGAAACATGGCTGCATATGCTGTCAAAGACTGTAATGTTCATCAAATGGAATGGCGTCCAGCAGTGGTGAACCGAAACTGTAATGAATATGTGGTTGACGGGGGCGGTGTTGGCAGCCAACAAAAATTTCTGAAACCATTGTTTAAACATGGTGGTGATTGTGGCAGCGGTGGCGTAGAGTGTGGCGTATAATGAGTTTGCGGACGTTGAACTGCAACCGCTCACGACATTGTTGTAGCCAGCTTTTACGTTTGAGATTGTTGTTGTCGAGAAAAATGCAAAGGAACGGGTCGCGGTTTCAATTGCCTTGGTCAGAAATGTAATTTTCCGGATGACTACGATGTTTGTCGGTAGGTCATTGCTTGGGCTTTGCATCTTTGTTTTCTTCAATCATTGGCCTGGAAGGCTCTTTGGATATGCTTGTAGCTTTTTCGATCTTGTCGGCTCGCTCATAAGCGAGGGATACCTTCGTGATATGAGCGCAAATGTTCCAAATAAAGATTTTGATTGACGCGACAAACATTGGATGAAACAACAAGTGAGCAGAGGCAATGTGCAACAGTGACACGCGGTGGTGGCGGCATTGGCACTGTATCTTGCACGCTTGTTCCATGGTCATTTGATCTTGACGCGTGTTGATTTGAGCATGTAGAGAAAGCTTGAGAACGTTGCTTTTCATCTTTGGTTGGGTTCCGATTGGACCCTGCGAAGAAGCAAGACGTTTTTGGGATTCACAATATTCTGTACTTTGGTGAATATGTTGCAGTTCTTTAGGCAACTTTTCCTGCAAGTAGGCAAGTAGAATGACAAATGTGCGCATGACTTATGGCGGCCAAACTGAGCAGGAACTGTTAGTTCCAGATCAGTTGCTTCACAAATTTGTTGGATATTTCAATGCAGAGCGACTGGATCTGAAATTTCCTCAGCTAATTCCGGAAATTCCGGAAATGCTTCCTTTGGAAATTGTGTATAGGTTGGGCCATGGAATGCGGCAAACATCATGCGGCAAATCTGCTCACACATTTGCCAGGCGATTCTGGAATTGCTGAAGAGAGAGCTGCAAATGTGTAAAAGCGTTGTTCCATAAATCGCAGCAGCAAAGTGGTGCGCATTACCTGTGGGGTCACAAAAATGGTTTCGCGTCTATATGTTGTCTCATATTCGCGTTTGAAGTCTCAAAACGCTCCGAATGTTTTGATCATTTAGTGGAGCATGATGCAAAGTGGGGTCGAATGATTGTGCGGCAATTGCTGCTGTATGCATTTGCAAAAAAACGTTGCTTGCAGACGCATTGCGTACCACAAAACGCATGGCAAAATTGGACACATCCAAGGACTGAGTCAGCAAAACGCTTGTATCAGTCATACTTGGGAAAGTCGACAAAATTTGGCCTTGAAATGTGTCAGGTGGACAAGTTAACGTCAATGCAAATTCCATGCTTAGCCATAATTAACTTGCAACAATGGATCATAGTCCATATCAAAGAAAAATTATGCAAGTGGCTGGCTACAGCTTGTGATTTCTGGCGCTAATTTTATTTGCAGCGGTGAAAAAATACTCAACAAAAGTATTATCATCATATACATCAGACTGAGGTGTGTGAATGTGATACCGCTTGACCCTCAAAATACTTATGACCTAAAAACTCCTCGGACCTAGATTTGTCCCTACCTAGGGATATTAAGGCAGCTACGCCCTAGATACCTAACCCAGCAGTAATTAAGCAGCACCGGAATTTCGCCGTAGGTCAGTTGACCTATTTTGGACCAAAATAATAATAGTTGCGAGAGAAATTGAAAATAGTTTTTGTAACCAAATACCAATTCGAAAACAATTATTTTTCGGTTTCCATGAGCACACTGAACTATGAATACAACAACACAGAGCTCTCAACTGGGCAGTCATCCTACATAAAAATTATATGATAATTTTTATGACTTTTAGGATAAAAAGTGAAATGGGTGCATTTTCAATAAAGTGAAAAATGAATAGTTAGATCTCCTGAATATTTATGACAAATAATAAAATATTGGGCCGTTGAATCAAGGGCTGGGCTGTCCACAAAACCAAACCTCTACCTGATGTATAATGCACTTGAAGGCAGGTAAAATGCTCAATTTATAAACACCAAAATTAAACAAAGAAATAACATTGAATTAGCAAGGCAATATGCAGCTGTACAAGGCAAAGACGGCCAACAAACTAATACTTAAAAATACGAATCTTTTACAATACAATGCTCAATACATTATGACAATAATTTTACATGGATGTGACTTTAACGTTTAAACAATAAATTTTGCATAGACAGCGTCTATATATAAAATATTGATATTTCCGTTCTTAACACAGGCTTAACCAGATTAGCAGTCAATTCGCCTATGTTTTATATGATAAGAAAAGGGGAAGTATAATAAATCCACAGGATAGCTCACACTGCATACATATTGGAGGACGTACATGACTTGTTAGTGAGATCAATGAGCGCGTAGTGGCTAGATCGCCAATTTGCTTTCTACAATAAGAATCACGGTCTGAATAGCAAACATTTGCCTTTTTTGGCTAGAGCGCCGATTATGTATCTTGGCGAATATTTGACTAAAATTGAGGTGGTCAATGGCGTTCCGCTCGGTAGCATGAAAACGCCTATAGATAGACCATCTACACTTCTCCCCTCACCGGGAAAAAATGTGGAATATGGGCCGAATTTTTTAAATTGAGGAAGGAAAAAATGGATAAAAATTGAGAAAATTGGTGGCGGCCCAACAAATGGAAATTTCGAAATCGTTGATGATTTTTCGTCCCACTCCCTGTTGATATAGGGAGAAAAATTTTGATTGAAAATTATGAAGGCTAAAATTATTACTGAGCCTCTGCTAAGTAGTGTTGAGAACGGAAAACTAACGTGAGACAGAAAAATTAAGTAAATTTTAGATAAATTTTTAAGATAAGGCCAAAAATATATATGAGCAAAAAGAAATCAAGAGCAACGAGATTAATTGATGAGACTAAGATATGAGGAATGTAACAACCATATGCAATTACAAGTGAAATAATGGCAAGAAAAAATTACGATAAGGCATACAGAATTTATGACAATGGACAAAATACTGCCGGCCAGTCCGGCATTAGATGACAGAATTCAGTTCAATAAGCCAAGAATAATCAATGGCGGCGTTTATAGTCGGGTTTGGTCATCGTGAAAAAATACGACGAACGGCTCGATCATTGCTGCAATGAATCATTAGAGTCACGATAACTGTCATTGTGGCGGGATGACAAACCTTTGCAGCTATCTGAATTGAAACACGCCTGCATTTGCTGTCAAAGACTGTAATCTTCATTGAATGGAATGGCGTCCAGCAGTGGTAAACCGAAACCATAATGAATACGCGGTTGATGGGGCGGTGTTGGCGGCCAATGAAAACCTCTGAAACCATCGTTTGAACGTGGCGGTGATTGCAGCAGTGGTGGCGTAGAGCGTGGCGTATAATGAGTTTGCGGACGTTGAAGTGCAGGCGCTCACGACATTGTTGTAGCCAGCTTTTGTGTTTGAGATTGTTGTTGTTGAGAAAAATGCAAAGGAACGGGTCACGGTTCCAATTGCCTTGGTCAGAAATGTAATTTTCCGGATGACTACGATGTTTGTCGGTAGGTCATTGCTTGGGCTTTGCATCTTTGTTTTCTTCAATCATTGGCCTGGAAGGCTCTTTGGATATGCTTGTAGCTTTTTCGATCTTGTCGGCTCGCTCATAAGCAAGGGATACCTTTGTGATATGAGCGCAAATGTTCCAAATAAAGATTTTGATTGACGCGACAAACATTGGATGAAACAACAAGTGAGCAGAGGCAATGTGCAACAGTGACACGCGGTGGTGGCGGCATTGGCACTGTATCTTGCACGCTTGTTCCATGGTCATTTGATCTCAACGCGTGTTGATTTGAGCATGTAGAGAAAGCTTGAGAACGTTGCTTTTCATCTTTGGTTGGGTTCCGATTGGACCCTGCGAAGAAGCAAGACGTTTTTGGGATTCACAATATTCTGTACTTTGGTGAATATGTTGCAGTTCTTTAGGCAACTTTTCCTGCAAGTAGGCAAGTAGAATGACAAATGTGCGCACGACTTATGGCGGCCAAACTGAGCAGGAACTGTTAGTTCCAGATCAGTTGCTTCACAAATTTGTTGGATATTGCAATGCAGAGCGACTGGATCTGAAATTTCCTCAGCTAATTCCGGAAATTCCGGAAATGCTTCCTTTGGAAATTGTGTATAGGTTGGGCCATGGAATGCGGCAAATCTGCTCACACATTTGCCAGGCGATTCGGATTGCTTAAGAGAGAGCTGCAAATGTGTAAAAGCGTTGTTCCATAAATCGCAGCAGCAAAGTGGTGCGCATTACCTGTGGGGTCACAAAAATGGTTTCGCATCTATATGTTGTCTCATATTCGCGTTTGAAGTCTCAAAACGCTTCGAATGTTTTGATCATTCAGTGGAGCGTGATGCAAAGTGGGGCCAAATGATTGTGCGGCAATCGCTGCTGTATACATTTGCAAAAAAACGTTGCTTGCAGACGCATTGCGCACACACAAAACGCATGGCAAAATTGGACACATCCAAGGACTGAGTCAGCAAAACGCTTGTATCAGTCATACTTGGGAAAGTCGACAAAATTTGGAGTCCATATCAAAGAAAAATTATGCAAGTGGCTGGCTACAGCTTGTGATTTCCGGCGCTAATTTTATTTGCAGCGGTGGAAAAAATACTCAACAAAAGTATTATCATCATATACATCAGACTGAGGTGTGTGAATGTGATACCGCTTGACCCTCAAAATACTTATGACCTAAAAACTCCTCGTACCTAGATTTGTCCCTACCTAGGGATATAAAGGCAGCTACGCCCTAGATACCTAACCCAGCAGTAATTAAGCAGCACCGGAATTTCGCCCTAGGTCAGTTGACTTATTTTGGACCAAAATAATAATAGTTGCGAGAGAAATTGAAAATAGTTTTTGTAACCAAATACCAATTCGAAAACAATTAATTTTTCGGTTTCCATGAGCACACTGAACTATGAATACAACAACACAGAGCTCTCAACTGGGTAGTGATCCTACATAAAAATTATATGATAATTTTTATGACTTTTAGGATAAAAAGTGAAATGGGTGCATTTTCAATAAAGTGAAAAATGAATAGTTAGATCTGCTGAATATTTATGACAAATAATAAAATATTGGGCCGTTGAATCAAGGGCTAGGCTGTCCACCAAACCAAAGCTCTACCTGATGTATAATGCACTTGAAGGCAGGTAAAATGCTCAATTTACATACACCAAAATTAAACAAAGAATTAACATTGAATTAGCAAGGCGATATGCAGCTGTACAAGGCAAAGACGGCCAACGAACTAATACTTAAAAATACAAATCTTTTACAATACAATGCTCAATACATTATGACAATAATTTTACGTGGATGTGACTTTAACGTTTAAACAATAAATTTTGCATAGACGGCGTCTATATATATATATTGATATTTCCTTTCTTAACACAGGCTTAACCAGATTAGCAGTCAATTCGCCTATGTTTTATATGATAAGAAAAGGGGAAGTATAATAAATCCACAGGATAGCTCACACTGCATACATATAGGAGGACGTACATGACTTGTTAGTGAGATCAATGAGCGCGTAGTGGCTAGATCGCCATGGCGCTTTCTACAATCAGAATCACAGTCTGAATAGCAAACATTCGCCTTTTTTGGCTAGAGCGCCGATTATGTATCTTGGCGAATATTTGACCGAAATTGAGGTGGTCAATGGCGTTCCGCTCGGTAGCATGAAACGCATATAGATAGACCATCTACACTTCTCCCCTCACCGGGATAAAATTTGGAATACGGGCCGAATTTTTTAAATTGAGGAAGGAAAAAATGGATAAAAATTGAGAAAATTGTTGGCGGCCCAACAAATGCAAATTTCGAAATCGTTGATGATTTTTCGTCCCACTCCCTGTTGATGAAGGGAGAAAAATTTTGATTGAAAATTATGAAGGCTAAAATTATGACTGAGCCTCTGTTAAGTAGTGTTGAGAACGGAAAACTAACATGAGACAGAAGAATTAAGTAAATTTTAAATAAATTTTTAAGATAAGGTCAAAGAATATATATGAGCAAAAAACAAATTAAGAGCAACGAGATTAATTGACGAGATTGAGATATGAGGAATGTAACAATAATATGCGATTATAAGTGAAATAATGGCAAGAAAAAATTACGGAAAAGCACACAAAATTGACAACAATGGACGAAATACTGCTGACCAGTCCGGCATTGATGGCAGAATTCAGTTCAATAAGCCAAGAATATTCAATGGCGGCCTTTATAGTCGGGTTTGGTTGTTGGGAAAAAATGTGACAAAGGGCTCGAACATTGCTGCAGTGAATCATTAGAGTCAACGATAACTGTCATTGCGGTGGGACAACAAACCTTTGCAGCTATCTGAATCAAAACGCGGCTGCATATGCTGTCAAAGACTGTAATCTTCATCGAATGGAATGGCGTCCAGCAGTGGTGAACCGAAACCATAATGAATACGCGGTTGACGGGGCGGTGTTGGCGGCCAATGAAAACCTCTGAAACCATCGTTTTGAACGTGGCAGTGATTGCAGCAGTGGTGGCGTAGAGCGCGGCATATAATGAGTTTGGCGGATGTTGAACTGCAGGCGCATGTGATGTTATTTGTAGCCAGCTTTTGCGTTTGAGATTGCCGTTGTCAAGAAAAATGCAATCGACCTGGTCGCAATTTCAATTGCCTTGGTTAGAAAGATAGTCCGGGTTTTGAATGTAATTTTCCAGATGACTCCAACGTTTTCGCCAGTAGGTCATTGCTTGGGCTTCACCTCTTTGTTTTCTTCAATTGTTGGCCTGGAAGGCTCTTTGGATATGCTTGTAGCATTTTTGATCTTGTTGGCTCGCTCATAAGTGAGGGATACCTTTTGTGATATGAGCGCCAACGTTCCAAATAAAGATTTTGATTGACGCGACAAACATCGGATGAAACAACAAGTGAGCCGGGCGACCTAGCGACAGTGATGCGTAGCAGTGGCGGCATTGGCACCGTTTCTTGCTCCGCTTGTTCCATGGTCATTTGAGCTCAATGTGTGTTGATTTGAGCTTGTAGAGAATGCTCGAGAATGTTGCCTCTCATCTTCGGTTGGGTTCCAATTGGACCCTGCAAAGGAGCAAGACGTTTTTGGGATTCACAACATTCCATACTCTGGCGAATATGTTTCAGTTCTTCAGGCAACTTTTTCTGAAAGTAGAATGACGAATGTGTGCGAGACTAATGGCGGCTGAACTGAACAGAAACTGTTAGTTCCGGATCAGTTGCTTCGCGAAATTTATTGGATATCGCAATGTAGAGCGACTGAATCCGCAATTTCCTCTGCTAATTCCGGAAATTCTGGAAATGCTTCCTTTGGAAATTGCATATAGGTTGAGCCATGGAATGCGGCAAGCATCATATGGCAAAACTTCTCATACATTTGTCAGGCGATTCCGGGATTGCTGAAGAGAGAGCAGCAAATGTTTAGAAGCGTTGGTCCATAAATCGCATCAGCAAAGTGGCGCGCATCACCTGTGGGGTCAAGAAAATGGGTTCGCGACTATATATTGTCTCATATTCGCATTTGAAGTTTTGAAACGCTTCAAATATTTCAATCATTTGGTGGAGCATGATGCAAAGCGGGGCCGAATGATTGTATGGCGATTGCTGCTGTACACATTTGCAAAAAAAGTTGCTTGCAGACGCATTGCATACTGCAAAACGCATGGCAAAATTGGACACATCCAAGGGCTGAGTCAGCAAAACGCTTTATCCGTCATATTTGGGAAAGTCGACAAAATTTGGCCTTGAAATGAGTCAGGCGGACAAGTTGACATCAATGCATATTCCAAGCTTAGCCATAATTAACTTGCGACAAGGGATCATAGTCCATATCAAAAGAAAAATTATGCAAGTGGCTGGCTACAGCTTCTGATTTCCGGCGCTAATTTTATTTGCAGTGGTGATAAAAAATACTCAACAAAAGTATTATCTTAGGTAGCGCTGTTCACAAGCATACCTATAATATACTTGGGTACCCCTAACACCTGTGCACCCCCCTACAGCTATAACGGGACACTTCTGGAAGGTGCGGTTTTTTTAAAAATAAAGATAAAAAAAATTCGCTGCCCGTGTTTTTTGTTTTTCTTGAAACTCAAAACTGACTGTGTAAAGAAGGTGTAAAGTTTTTGTGTAACGTTATAACATAGGACAAATTTTGGGACCTTTTTACTGGCGGCATGTGGACAACTGAGTATTGATGACTTGAAGAATTGAACAGGATAGGATAATAGAGGGATAAATTCTACAGATGGCGCTTTTTTTGTTTTTTGAAATTCGCATTAGTTATCGAATGGCAGTGTAAAGAGTGCGAAAATTCTGGGAGTGAAAAAGCACTTTTTGGTCGAGTTTTCAACCTGCTTATGTCCGATATTAACTCCGGTTGATAGTTTTTTAAAATGTTTTCTGACCGAAATGTAGAGCGGATCAAGGGCTACATTCTGCATATAAGCAAAGTCTTATATGCTCTATGGTGAGTTAGATCCTGGGGTTTAAAGTTTACACTCTAGTGGATGGTGTAAAAAAACGGATTTTAACTTAGATTTCTCTGCCAAATTTTCCCGCTTATGAGTCAGGGTAAATTGAATACAGCAGTGATAAAGTGCCTCTCAGGGGCTACACATCGCAGCAAACCGCATATAAAAAACGCAATATTGAGTTATTTATGGGGGTGTAAAGTTCGAAATCAGAGGTAAAAAATGAGCGAAAAAACACGTTTTTTCCGAATTTTGATTAATAACTCATACCAAATAATTTTTGCAAGAGAATTTCGGCACACAGGAATGTACTACGATTTAAAAGCTACAAATTGTACCAAATCGAGTTTCTTTAAACTCAATGGGGAGTTCGGTACGGAATTTTAAAGTTCACAATGTGCTAAATGATGGAGAATACGTTTTGTTGCGTTTTTTGTTCGCCACTTTCTCCGTCCAGAAGTCGGGATAAGTCCATTAGAATAAAAATAATGTGCTTTATATCGGGTGCATGTCAAAGCTAATTGTCTATACATTAATATTTGGCGAGTGTAAAGTCAAAAATTTGGTGTTCAAAATGCGTTTCTGTCTTGTTTTTTCTGCCTGCTTCTCCGGTTATGAGTCAGGGACACGATTATCAAGTCTAGAAATGGACCAGGAACAAAATTTGATATGCCAGTCTGGCGCGTATGTTTACACTCTACAGTGTTGTACAGTGGTTTACACCTATTGTTAGTTTGCCCATAGAACATTATGGAGACTAAATTTTTTCATAAATATTAATCGTAATATCTGAACAATATCAAAATTACGAATCTGACCAAAATCTTCTTTGCACTAGGTGTTTACATGAAGTTTACGCTACAAATGTATTTATCTTAGTTTTTGAGCATTCCAGAAACCTAATTTTTCCCTGGAGTCTAGAAATTTTCAAAGAATCAAATGTGAGACGTCACGTAGGCGCGTTTGTTTACATCCAACGGTGATGTAAAGTAGTTTACACTCATTGTTTATTTGTCCTCAGACCATTGTAGACATGCAATTTTTTCATAAATGTTGATAATAATATCCGAGTAATATCAGATTTACAAATCGGAATAAAGTCCTCTTTACACTAGGCGGTTGTGTAAAAGTTTACACTGCTAATTAATCTTCGTTCTAGAGCTTTGCGAAAACCTGAATTTTCTGCCGAAATCTGAAAATTTACATGGAATCAAATAAGGGACGTCCGCTGGGCGCGTTTGTTTACACTCAACAGTGATGTAAAGTGGTTAATCTTCGTTCTAGAGCTTTGCAAAAACCTAAATTTTTTTGCCGGAATCTAAAAATTTACATGGAATCAAATAAGGGACGTCAGCTGGGCGCGTTTGTTTACACTCAACAGTGATGTAAAGTGGTTTACATCTGTGTCTATTTGTCATTAAATCGTTATGGAGACATAATTTTTTCATGAATGTTGATCGTAATATCCGAGTAATATCGAATTTACAAATCCGACTAAAATCTTCTTTACACTCGTTGCTAGTGTAAAGTTTACACTATATAATAAGCTCCATTCTAGAGCCACACGGTAACTTATTTTTTCCCTAAAGTCGTAAAATATATATGGAAAAGAGATGTGATACGTCTGCTAGGGGCGCATGAAGAGTAGAGTAAAGTGATTAGCACCTAATGTTAATTTGTTCTTAGAACATTATAGAGGTTTCATTTCTTAATAAATGCTGATCGTTATATCAGAGCAATATCGAAATTATTAATCCCACTAAAATTCTTTACACTCTTGTGTAAAGTTTAAAATGTAAATTAAGTTTAGCTGTAGAAAGTTTTGGAAGCATATTTCTTTACAGGATGTTCTACGTAACATAAGAATTACTAATCAGAATGTTTATTTCTTCTACAACTAGTAGCTTTGTAAAGTTTAAACCATTCAATTATTAGAAGAACCGCACAGTAAATGGAATCTAGTATTGTATTTCCAAATCTTGCTAATTAAAAGTAGGGTACTAGCAAAGAAAAATGCTCCGATGGAACAAAAAAGGGGAATATACTTGGGATTGTGAATTATCGAGGATGTAAAAGGAGGGGACTAGGAATCTCCCTATGTTATATTCCAAAAATCGCAAAATATGTTAAAAATCGGACTTTCTCTAAACAATGCAAAAAATCGAAGTATATTCTGCGGCCTTTGAAAAATGTAAAAGTTTAGTAAACAATTGTTGTAGACATGTGTAAAAGAGTATCTACATAAGGTCTGTTGCACGTCAGCTTCCGTGTTTCCTACTGCTTTGAACCAACAATATCATCGATTGTCTTGAATGCATCGATATGTACTATTTCATTCAATTCGCTTAGCTACTGCATTGCTAATTCGCTGCTTTTTTCAATCAATTTTTTGGTAATTTGAATATTGCTTGCACTTTGACACTTAGAATGGCTGTATCTGCTAAGTGACATGCTTAGTAATAATGAAATACGAACAACTTAATTATGATTTGTTAACAGCATTTCACTTTCAGTCACATTATTAAGCAACTCAAAGTTGAATGAAGTCTGCAAAAAGTTGCATTACGTAATATGCTTTTAAGATATTATGTCAATCAGAGAAAATTATTTTAAAATAATACGTTTTTTCAGAGACCGCAGAATATACTTCGATTTTTTGCATTGTTTAGAGAAAGTCTGATTTTTAACATATTTTGCGATTTTTGGCATATAACATAGGGAGATTCCTAGTCCCCTCCTTTTATATCCTCGATAATTCACAATCCCAAGTATATTCCCTTTTTTGTTCCATCGGAGCATTTTTCTTTGCTCAGTATATACACCAGACTGAGGTGCAGATGTGTGAATGTGATACCGCTTGACCCTCAACATACTTACGACCTAAAGCTCCTTGGACCTAGATTTGTCCGTACCAGGGAGATTTAGGCAGCTACGCCCTAGATACCTCACACAGCAGTAATTAAGCAACACCGGAATTTCGCCCTAGTTTCGTTGACCTATTTTGGACCAAAATAATTGTCGCAAAAGAAATTGAAAATAGTTTTCGTAACCAAATACCTATGGCGAAAACAATTGACTTTTCGGTTTCTATGAGCACACTGAACTATGAATACAACAACACAGAGCTCTCAACCGGCAGTCATCCTACATAAAAATTATATGATAATTTTTATGACTTTTAGGATAGAAAGTGAAATGGATGCATTTTCGATAAAATGAAAAATGAATAGTTAGATCACCTGAATATTTACGACGAATAATAAAATATTGGGCCGTTGAATCAAGGGCTGGGCTGTCCACCAAACCAAACCTCTACCTGCTGTATAATGCACTTCAAGGCAGGTAAAATGCTCAATTTATATACACCAAAATTAAACAAAGTAATAACATTGAATTAGCGAGGCGATATGCAGCTGTACAAGGCAAAGACGGCCAACGAACTAATACCAAAAAATACGAATCTTCCACAATACGACGCTCAATATATTATGACAATAATTTTACATGGATGTGACTTTAACGTTTTAACAATAAATTTTGCATAGACGGCGTCTATATACAATATTGATATTTCCATTCTTAACACAGGCTTGACCGCATTAGCGGTCATGTCGCCTATGTTTTATCTAATAGCATGTGCAGTGCAGGCCAGAGTGCATCTTATGCTACTCTACTGTGTTTTTTTATACTCAGCAAAGATTTTTATCGATGTACAAAGACTTTTAAGACCGTCTTTGTACATGTACAAAGATATTCGGAAGACAAAAATTGCTAAAAAGTCTGAAATTCGCATGAAAATTTTTGGCGCTTAATGCTGAAATGAGTAATTGTGTGTTCTATATATCTTTATATGGCAGATAATTGCATTTCAAAAGGAAAAATGGCAAACTTTTCGGCGCTTTGCGCCGTTGTAAGACGATTTTTACGGATTTTTGCCCTTAGAGACCCAGAAATTAGCTAAAATACACTACCAAAAGTCGAACAATCCTCTTTTTACCACACTGAAATTGCTACTGTACCATATTATAGTACCCAAAAATCTGTGTGTACAAAATTTACAAAGATTTTTGGCAAGACATAAACTGTAAAAAGGTGTGAAATCCCCAAGAACATTTGGCGCTTCGCGCCAAAATGAGCAATTGTTTGTCCTATCTATAATATTAATTTCGAGTTGTGTGTAAGTGTGTGTGTGTGTGAGGCAAAAAAGTTTTTACTGGATAATTTTGTGATACTTATATTTTCACTCAATGGGTATTATCGGTCGCTAATTACAATTTTTTGATTAAAATGGCCCGATCGGACTCCTGAAACCCGGAAACTACGGCTTTATGTAAAAGGTTTTGGTAGCTCTTGCCGCTTATGCAATTGCCGCAGGGTAAAATTTTAGAAGCCACCCTAAATCAACTTTTTATGCGCTATCGACTAGTGTGAACCACTTTACACTACAGTGTAAACTGATGTGATGCCGTAAGAAAAACGTGATTTACAAGTGTATTTTATCAAATATCTCAAATCGCAGCGGATAAATTTCTGAAAGTTTTCATCAATTATTGAATATCTTTTGACTGACCTTAATGTAGAATTTGAAGAAAATTCACGGATTGGTTTCTGAGATACGGGAGCCCAAAGGTACCCTATGCATAGCGTAAAATTTAGGTTTTTGTCTTTTTGCAGAAGCGCAGGTTGACTGTTGCTTCCAAAATTTGGCCCCTGGGGTTTCTGGGACCGCTGATTCCATATTCGCTACTTTAAATATACGATCTGGCATCATAAAACATGTATGAGACGGGCTGAAAGGAAATCACGTACGGGTACTTATAACCTTGATTAATCACTGAAAAAGAGCTTGCACCAAGTCAAAATTTTTGACCTTGTAAACCAGCGCGTGTGAAATTTAATGCGAAGCAATCGAAAGCAGCAAACATGTGGCTGTCGAAAATACAAATCCAAATGTTTTTGCTTCTAACGGCTAATTTAATATGCAACTTTTTGCATTTGTTTACAATGAGGGCAAGTTGAACATTGTAAGCAGTTTTGCTACGTTGAGTTGCCTCATAAACGGAAGAACGAGGCAAAAGAAGACAGAGCAAAATAGAATTAGTCGTTGCTTAATGGAAGCACTCCACAATGCACATAAAATAATAATTGAATTATATATGTCGGTAGGTACTATAAATCTTGATCCTTCAATGTACAATCCGCAAATGACCATAAACAATATGTACTGAAATTTTTATTCAATCGAGCAATAAATGTGAATCTAGCCATCTAAATACCTAGATGCAAAGAAGGCAGCTGTTCAAGAATAATACATCTTTTCCAAAATTAAGTTTCAGCTTAAATTTTTAGAATCATTATATTCGGCTTGCGATTATTGCATTGATCTGACAATGCACAGCATGGCCGATCTGGGGGTCAGCCGGTCTGAGGGGGTCAAAACTAGAGCTTCTTGGGCCAAAATGACCTAAAAAATTGGCCTGAACGCTAAAAATAGTGCAAAAACTACGTTATTACCATACCTGAGCGTGGGGGTATGGGGTATGCACCATAGAAGGCAAAATACCCAAACAAGAAATGGCAAATACCCCCCGCAGAATTTCATTTTTTAAAATTTCTATTTTTTTAGGGGTTTTTTTATGCCAATCGATAGAAATCGACGAGAAACGTTCAAAAATGATGTTTTTTCCGCCATAGCACTATTTTAAGGCCAATATTTGACTTTGAAAGGATTTTTCATCCCCCAGACCTTTGAAGCCGCCCACCTATGGTTGTTACTCAGTTTCTGGTCAATTTGGAGAACTGTTGAAGTAAATTTTCAGTTTTCATCCATTTTTGTACGTCATTTTGCTTCATTTTCCCGACAAAATTTTCTATTTTCCCATTCTGGGTTGGGGTTTGGACCCCCTCCAAACCCCATGTGCATGTCTGTATTATAACTAGGTAATTATAATTCGAAAAAACTTAAAATCTATGTACGCATAAAATAAAATGAAAGAAAATATATAAGGCTTCGTGTCACAGACAAAAATTTAAAAACCGCTCGCCGATCCATTGCAGATCTATCCAATTTTTTATACTAATTACTGGTTGAAATATTATTTGTTTACAAACACTCTAGCAGATGGGGCAGCAAAGCGCCCCATTTGCTAGTATATCTTTAAAATGACTGAATTTGCATTTAGAATGAAAAAATGTCAAATTTTTTGGCGCTTCACGCCGTTTTCAGAAGATTTTTAGTAATTTTTGGCGTCAGAAAACCAGAAATTATCTAAAATATACTACCAAAGATTGAAAACCCTGTTGTACAACTAAAATCGCTACTGTACTATATTATAGTACGCAAAAAATTGCATGTACAGAATGTAAAAAGATTTTTGGGGACCATCTTTGTACATGTACAAACGGACCTGGTATAAAAAAACACTGCTACTCTATGAGTTCCAGTCTTGACAGGAATTTCCTGCAGCGATTTTCACAGCAATTGCATGAATCGATCAATAGAATGATTTTCTTTCCTCCTAAAACTGAATATTTTACGGTTCTGGTGGTAATAGACACTTTATTTGGTGTTATATCCTTTTTCTGCTAATGTATTGTGATCTGACTAAATTTAATAAGCATAATGTCAGCAATTAGTACGTTTGGTCACTATGCAAAAAACGAAAGAATTCTCCGGCCTACGGCCGATTTTTGGATGTCCTACGGCCAGAGCACCGGAGTGGGAAAAATTGCTGGAGTTGCTGGAGGTCGGAGCCGGAGCCGGATTTCCGGTTGATCACTACATTCCGCTTGCCTTGCCCATAATCTAACTAGAGCTGTAGTAACTACTCCGGGCAATCATCATCTACAAACGCTCCTGCAATATATGTTCAATCTGCGGCTTCGCCAATTGGCTAGAACCGCAGTCAGTCAAGGATGGAATCAAACTCCTTTGCCAGACTGCATGGTCTGATATCTAATCACCGAACCGACCCTCTCTGTGCTCTGGATCTGCATCTTTTGATTGTGCATCATGCCGTTGATCGCTCTTTCATCGCTCTTATGCGCCCAGCAAATAACGAGCAATTCACTGGAGATGAATTGTCAGGCAATCAAGTTGTTGAAAAGGATAGAAAGCTATGTATGCCATTAACACAAGCCGGCTCATTGCCTGCTAAATCTAAAGCAGAGCTCGTCAAACGATTAAAACGCAGATAAATTGCTGAGCAGAAAAGGAAGAAAAAGCCAACGAATTTGAGAAAGGCTGACATCATTGTCGATATTCCAACTCTAGCTTCGAAGAAAGCGAAGAAGATTACGATGACAATGATAACAAATCTGATATCAAAATGGTGCATCCAGCTTTCACCAGAAGCTTCTCAAGAATCGACAGTTTCTCCATCACAAACACCTTTTATCTCTACAGCACTGTCGTCTGACAATGATCAATGGCACAAATGTGCAAATTTCCGTCTCACGGCCAGATACAGAGCCGAAATATCCAAATAGAGGCGACAAAGATGTTGACAAAGTTCTCGACTATGACGAAGATGAGTTTCAAGTTGTCGATAAAGCTTCTGAAAGTCCAAAGGCAAAATGCAAGATCAGTTCACTTGCAGCTATTGTTATCTATCTACGCCCAAAGGAATAACAAAAAAGAAGAGTAAGCATATAATAGAGCTCGAAGAAGAATATGGCCAAGCTGTACATGAACGCTTCTCAAAAGAATCAGAAGTTGTGGACGAATATAACGTGGAAATTGAGCAAGCCGCATGGCGTAAATGTTGCTGAATGAGCAACAAGCACAATCTTTTGCTCAAATTCGAGATTCATTTTTGGTGCAAGTAGCTGAAAATGCTTTGAGCGTGTAAACCAAAGGTTTTCGAGCTCGTCTCATTAACATTTTAGGCCAAGAGTTCGCTAATTCGTTTATCGACAGCTTAATTGGAGTAGAAAATTGTCGCATCAAAATATTATTGACAAGTTTCACCATTGCGCATCAGGCCGACTGGCAACAATCGTTGCCTAGGGTTACGCTCTCTAGTCAGCCTTCTGTGTCCGTGCCCCTTAGGGCCAGCGCTACCGGGTGCCACAACAAAAATAAAAAACGAAATTTATCTTATGTTTTCTTTTCATACACGGTCGCGCATAGCAGAAAACAAGGATTATTTCGTTTTTCGTTTAGGTCACGCGATTCGAAAAACGAAAAACCATACTGTAGATTTTCGTTTTTGTTTTGGTCGCGCGCTTTTAAAATCAAAAAACCATACTGTAGATTTTCGTTTTTTATTTCGGTCGCGCGATTCGAAAAACGAAAAATCAACCGAAGGGGGGTTTAGGGGCTCGGAAACGGGGTACCCCCATTTGGGGTTGGTTCTCCAAGTAGGGCCCATCAGGGTCAACACCCCCAGCCCCGTTTTCGCCAAAACTTCTCCAACTGAAGGGGGTTTTAGGGGCTCAGAAAAGGGGTACCTCATTATTCATATGTGAATCTGACCCAGGTTCCGTTGGGGGTTTCTCCGCCCCGGGGCGGTCCAAAGTGGCGGAACCTGGGTTCCCCAAGTAGGGCCCATCAGGGTCAACTCCCCCAACCCCGTTTCCGCCAAAGTTTCCACAACTGACGGGGATTTAGGGGCTCGGAAACAGGGTACCAAATTATTCATATGTGAAGCTGACCCCGATTCCGTCGGGGGTTTCTCCTGCCTTGGGGGCAGTCCAAAGTGGCAGAACCGGGGTACCCCAAGTAGGGTCCATCAGGGTCAACACCCCTTCAGTTATACAAATTAAGGCGGAAACAGGGATGAGGGTGTTGACCCTGATGGGCCCTATTTGGGGAACCCCGGTTCCCCCACTTTGGACTGCCCCTAGGGCGGAGAAACCCCCGACGTAACCCGGGTGGGTACTCCTTTCCGAGCCCCTAAATTCCCTCCAGTTGGAGAAATTTTGGCGGAAACGGGGTTGGGGAGTTGACCCTGATAGGACCTACTTGGGGAACCCCGGTTCCGCCACTTTAGACCGCTCCCATGGCGGAGAAACCCCCGACGGAACCGGGGTCAGAATCACATATGAATAATGGGGTACCCCGTTTCCGAGCCCCTAAACCCCCTTCAGTTGGAGAAAATTTGGCAGAAACGGGGCTGGGGTCTTGACCCTAATGGGCCCTACTTGGGGAACCAACCCCGGTTCGGCCACTTTGGACCGCTCCAAGGGCGGAGAAACCCCTGACGGAACCGGGGTCAGATTCACATATGAATAATGGGGTATCCCGTTTCCGAGCCCCTAAACCCCCTTCAGTTGATTTTTCGTTTTTCGAATCGCGCGACCGAAAAAAAAACGAAAATCTACAGTATGGTTTTTTGATTTTAAAAGCGCGCGACAGAAACAAAATACGAAAATCTACAGTATGATTTTTTGTTTTAGAAAGCACGCGACCGAAACGAAAAACGAAATAATCCTTGTTTTCTGCTATGCGCGACCGTGTATGAAAACAAAACATAAGATAAATTTCGTTTTTTATTTTTTGTTAGTGGCACCCGGTAGCGCTGGCCCTAAGAGGCACGGACAACTTCTGCGCCAATATTGTCAATAGAAATTCGAACCAGCTTTGCAGATACCTTTCATCAGCAAATATACTCAGCAATTGTCCAGTCTACAATGATTCTTCTTTTTGTCTGACGAGATTCGATGTCACCACAGACGGGCAGCACCGAAATTCTGGGCAGGGGGGTAGAAAAATTCCTGGGGGGGGTTGAAAAAGTTTTCAAGGGTCAAAAATGGGCTTAAAAGTGGTTGTATGAAGAAAAACACCATTTTTTGATGTTTCTCATTGCGCACTATCCAATAAATCGCTAAAAAGAAAAAAATTTCAAAATTGAATTCTGGGAGGGGGTATTTTGATTTCTGGGGGGGAATTCAACTTCTAGGGGGGATGCAAACCCCTCCCTCCACGCCCATGTGTGTATGTCACTTCCGGCCCTATGATCTACAAAGTTGGTTCAGAATTTGTCGCAAATAATCCAATGCTGCAAGAACCGCCAGAAGTTCAGCATTATTAAAATCACACCATTCCACCTAAATTTTTTCCGCATCGCCTAGCGACACCGCCCGACCATAACGCCCCTTTGGCTTTGATAATTCGTCAAATGGTCAATATTTTCAATTCAATGAACAAATTCTTCGCTGAATATAAGTCTACTTTTCGCTTCAAACCGTCGTTTCAAGCTACGAATATCATGTCTGCGTCATTGCTGCTTCAGTTTCTTGATAACAGGTTCTACCAATACCACATCTGGTATCAAGAGCCCTGAATCGCTTGGCGTATGGTAGAACAACTTCAACAAATGATTAGATCTGCTTTCGTACAACGCTTTTTCAATCCGTTTCCAAGAGAAGATTTTGTGGAATTTCCAGAAATCATCAAATCCATGTCAGATGTATATTCAGTGCATCAGCGAATTCAACTGATTCGCTGGTGCACTGACCCGCCAGTAATTTGCACAATCGAGTTTCCGCTCTATCCATCATATCAATGAATTCAAGGTTTTCTAGAGTCACGCTTCCCAATGCATTAGAAGAAATTCGCAATTGACTCAAGCTCAAGATACTATGCTCGTACGTAGAGAGCCAACTCTGGCCTTGAGCGAGCCGCCCCAGAAAACGTGTCATTGCATAGTTGATTTATCGATAGAAGGCCAAATTGTGTTACACCATCAACGCATGGAATGAGAGAATCACAAACGCAGCTCTACTCGCGCTACTGCTGAAACCCCACATTTGTTTCATATTTGCCGCACTACCAATTTCACTATCACTTCAACCGTTTGTCAGCTGCGTGGCGCAACCCGTCACATCCATCCAGACGTTATATTTCTTGCCAGCATTATTACAAACTAGTAGAATCAAATTATCAAGCGCGTCACGCTGCCGCAGCTGAGTGAGCAGCCTCTTAGCAATCTGTTATGCCATTTGCTTCCAGCCATAGTATTCTGCGAGCCTCACGATTAGATTCTCAAGCGTCGCCACAATATTGTTGCGCTGCATTCCACTGCCCCAATTTCAGTATATGTGCTGAGTTTCTTGGTTACGCAATAGCGGGACCGTCATCCTGTTCAGCATCATATCGCTATGCCACATTTTTCGGCTATTCCGACTCAAGGAGCCAGACGCGCCATGTCTACATCGCGCGTTAATCACTTTATTCCGTGTGCGACTACTGATCATCACTCTCAGCAGCCGCCAGCCACATGCGATGAATCGGATTGCTGCAATTGAACTTTACGACTGATTGCCCCAGATGTACATATTTGTGATAAATTTCCGTACGCACAAAGGCGATTGTTAAGCGTTTTGCTTAAGTGGCTTGCCCGGGACCACCTTCCCCTAACACCGAATGCCAGCAGTTCGTAAATTTCACCATATTAATCGTTTTTTCTTGCTTAAATTTTTCTTGTTCTTGTACTTACTGGTAATTTTTTGCAGCCAAGCAACATTTTTCTCTCTTTTAGGACATTTTCTAAGATCTTTTACTTATCTCCATTGTTCATGTTATTTCAATGTATATTTTTATTAATCTTGTATATATTTTCCGCCTTTTTGCTAAAAACAATTTGTTATTTCACTGAATTTGTCTGTCTTTAATTCATTTGTTGTCTCTGTCCTTATATGTGCTAAATTTGTCCATAATTTAATCCTTTCTTACTCAATACTAATTAAGCCAAGTGATCTGCCTTTCTATCATAAATTATTTTTCATTTAACCCTCCATTTACCGTGTCCTATGCCGGAGGCATAATGAATCACTTTCGTGGCATTTTTTCTGTTCTGCCTTATCCATGTGTCCAAAACTTTGTCTAGCCTAATTTTGGCTTCAGTTACATCGTTTTTGATGGTTTAGCTCGAAGAGGAGTTTTAGAGTAGTAAGAAATAGACATTTTTTGGCCTATATACAGTGATATCACAAAAACTCAATATGGGGAAATAAGGTTCTAATAATAAATTTTATTGGTTTATTCCTTTCCAGCTCTTTAACTGTATCCCCTGGATGTGTTTA